>QXEO01001542.1:852059-1266220 GCA_007115705.1 Dactylis glomerata
GAAGGAGTGGCATGTCACTATTAATGGGCCCATATGCTAGGGAAATTGGTTTAGGCCTATTGAAAATTTGATATTTGCCCCTTGACTTTTTTTTATGCTAAACTATTTTTACTTAAGAGTAGTTAAGAAACTTGTGTGAATTTAAACTAGAGAAGAATATTAATATTTAATTATTATTTTAGCATTAAGCTTTGATCCAGTGATAAATATAAATTATAGTGTTGCCAGATGAGGTTACAATATATACGTTGCAACTTATTCGCCAGAGAATGGATGTAGTCAGCGACAAATATTTGCGTATCTAAAATAAATTATTGTGATGCATATTTGAAGGGCTGTAAAGTGTGTGAGCAATGCACCGGTAGTTGTTTTTGTTGTCACCTTTACTTTATAGCCATGATTGTGGGAAGTTGAAAGCCAGTTTTTTTGTTCTATGTGGTTTTCCCTTTTTTATGCAACATGTTGGTGAATTTGCGACATGGCGAACACATCGATTAACTGCATCAACCGGCAAAGGAGATGCATTTAGCAGCATCCATGTGAAAACAATGACATATAGATCATTTGAAAAAATAAAACGATAGTAAAAAAGAGCGACGCGGCAAAGCGCGCTAGGTCCATCTAGTATGCATTCAATTGTGAAAGGATTGGCAGCAGCCTGCCTTATTTGTTGTGTTGTTAGCTAAATAATTCCTTTTTAACTTGTTAGTCAATAAATAAAGCAACTGCTACTCCCTTGTTCTTTGAAATGTAAGACGCTTAGAGCAAGCTAATTACCTTAAAAGATTCAGTCTCAAATACTATAGAACGAGACTATTAATTCAAAGAAAAGTAGTGTTAGCGCTAGAAGTGGATTAGCCTAGCCTAGGTAGCCTTCCCAATGCAAAATCTGGATTGTAGAGGCGCTCTCCAAATTAGGATTCAGAAAGTGAGTTTAAGTAAGACCTCTGGAGGTGCTCTATGTAAGCATCAGCATGGCTGACTGAATATATGGAAAAGGCGTGAGTTTAAGTGAGACTTCTAGAGGTGCTCTATTTTTTTGAACGAGGGTGCTCCATGTAAGGGCACGTACAATGGGGTGACGTCAGCCTTCCCTTAGAGGTGCCACATAGGATTTTTGCTTAGTTGGAGGAGAGAGAATAAGAAAGAGAAGGTTGCCTTCTCTTAGCTAAGGGATGATCTCTTAGAAAATAAGAGAAGGCTATTTCATGCATTGTACCATTCGCCTTCCCTGCCGGAGAGGGGAATCCCTGTCGGGGGCCTTCTCCACCACCATGGTCGCCTCCGGAGTGATGTGTGAGTAGTCTACCTTGGACTACGGGTCTATAGCAGTAGCTAGATGGTTGTCTTCTCCCCCATGTGCTTCATGTTTAGATCTTGTGAGTTGCCCTACATGATCAAGATCATCTTTATGTAATCATACATGTTGTGTTTGTTGGGATCCGATGAGTATTGGTACTATGTTAAGTTGATGTGCTGATTATATATCTTCTGTTATCTCTATGTTGTTTATGATCTTGCATGCTTTCCGTTGCTAGTAGCTATCTTGGCCGAGTAGATGCTAGTAACTCCAAGAGGGAGTATTTATGCTCGATAGTTGGGTTCATGCCTCTATTTAATCTGGGGGAGTGACAGAAACCTCTAACGTTGTAGATGTGTTGTTGCCACTAGGAAGAAAACAACATTCTTGTATCCAAGGATATTTGCTTTGTTTACATTATGCACTTTGCTTAATGCAATTATCTGTTGTTCACAACTTAATACTCAAGGGGTCCTCGGATGATTCCCTGCGAGTGGATTTTTGGTCATAGATGCAGTTGGATTACGGTCTATGTATTTTGTCATAATGCCCAGAGTGAACCTCATAGTGATCCTCGTGACGTATGTACGTTATCTTTACTCTATCAATTGTCAACTGTAATTTGTTTACCCAGCATGTTATTATTTATCTTATGGAGAGAAACCACTAGTGAACTGTGGACCCCGGTCCAATTTTCTTTGCATTGCTTTACCGTTTTACTATTACTCGCTCTGTTTACTTTACTTGCAATACTATTATCCTTTTACCACTCGATACGCTCAATCCTTTGTTCACAGCAAACCAGTGAGATTGACAACCTCATCGAAGTTGGGAGCAAAGTTCTTGGTTATATTGTGTGCAGGTTTCACGTTGCTGCTGGTGAAAAGCTACACACCGACAAGCAGTTAATCTGGCGCCCTTGTCCGGAGTGTCATGAAGCTAGCAAGCATCACCTTCTGAAGTTTGGCTTTCTCCTACTGGTTCGATTCAATCTTGGTTTCATTACTGAGGGAAATTTGCTGCTGTGCTCAACAAACCTTCCTCTTGGGATTCTCAACTGGATGCCTTAACATCGCACCATCAGTAATTGTGAGAATTCAGGAACAGAGGGACAAATCAGATAGGTTGAAAGGCCCTATTTATCCAAACATCAACAAGAAGCTCAACACTTACATTAAGCTTTCATGGAACTGCAGTGTCATTTCTAATGGGGAGGATAAATATGAGGTAAAGTATTTTGATGTTCATAGATTCACTGTCAATCTAAGTGAGAAATATGCACCTGTAGATATTGGCAGCTTTCTGGCCTTCCATGCCCTCATGCAGTAGTGTGCATCCACCATAAAACCAACTCGCTAGATGACTATGTGGCACCTTGATTCAGAGTTAGTGAATTCAAGAAGACGTATGCTTATTGCTTAAACCCTGTAAATGGTATGCCAATGTGGCCTAAGTCACGAAGAGCTCCTCCTATAGCACCTAGTTATGTCAAGATGCCAGGAAGACCCAAAAAGGAAAGAAAGAGAGAGCCTCATGAGAAGCCCAAGGCAACAAGAGTTAGTAAGGTTGGTGTTGTTTCAAAATGCTCGGTGTGCAGTTCTTCTGGACACAACAAGACGACATGTAACAAACCCGGAGGCGGGAGGTATTCAGGTGGGGCTCCACCCCAGCAGAATGTGGAAGAATCACAACAAAGCACAACTCCGTCAAGAAAGAGGAATTCATCTTCAAAGAAGAATGTAAGTTTCATAAATACTTTTCAATTTCTTTGCATGTTATAGACAATAATTACAAAATCACTGTTTTTGTTCATGTTCAGCAGGAGGTGGCAGAAACAAGCAACAGCAAGACCATTGCAGCCATTAAGTTGAATACCTCAATGCAAGAAGATTCAAATGTATCTGGAAGAGGTCAAGGAACAGCTGTAGAACCATTATGAGGCCCAAGTTACCACATCTTTGCCTAGAAGACTAAGAGTGCAAGAAAGATAGTTTGATACTTCTGTAATGGCATTTCATTACGTGTTTGGTATATTTGATGGCAGGCCATAGCGTTTTATTCCTGAATTTATAGTGATATTTTATTCCACATGTTTGTGTACTCGCCAGATATGCCATTTTAATTCCAGGTGTCTCTACAAAGTAAATTTCTATCATAATTAACCGAATGCACTTCAAGCAGGAAAACCATGTCATTTTTTCTGTATATTATTGCCGCTTTCATGTTCAATGGTCGGAGCGATAAATAATCTGTACTAAGATGAGCTCTTTTACAGTGATTGACACGGTACTAGAGTACCGTCTGGTACCGTTAAGTCTGATTTTTCGTGACCGTTGATTAAAATAATAGATGACTTATTTTAGATTTGTACAATGCTTTGATCTGTGCCAGCCCGTCTGAGACAAGACACATGTTTGTGATTAGGTGCTATCCTTTTTCTCCCCCACATCCTGGCGCCGCCGCCACCTAGGTCCCTCACTCACCAGGTCGACGGGCATGGGGGCAGCAGCACGCACCACGGCACCAGGCGACGGAGAGTGCCAGGCAGCCTCGGTGCTCGGCTAGAAGCGGTTCTTTCGGTCCCTTGGCGGCAGCGTGGTCGGCGGGGGTGATCAACGGGTTGAATACAAAGCGAATTGGGTCGGCAATGGCATCAGCGGCGGACTTCGTCTATTTTTGGCTCTCTATCTGCTGCCTAGTGAGATTTTAATTGTCGTAACTTTTTTCCTCTTTAATAGTTAGGACCTGATGAAAGGACTATTCGAGTAAACAGTATCTGAATCTTGTGTTTGTATAGTAGTACTGACTGGTTCAGCCCAGCATTGGAACAGTAAAGTCACTTCAACATTGACATGCAGATCATTCAATGACAAACCAGTAAAGGAATCAGCTATTGGTCTGTTTGAGAAAGAGCAGGATGATCTCGTTTCGGACTAAAAGATGTACCAAAGAAATCTTGTGACCGCCGACTAAATTTTTTCGCTGCTTGTGTGCTTTTCAGGTCCTGGCCTCATGTTTCTTTTTTACTACTCAATAGTATCAGTATATATGTGCAGGTCAATGAATTCATTAAATGTGCTAGAGCTGCCAAAATACATGCTTATATAGTTGGCCATCCGGCAGATGTTTGCGGTGGTGGGGAAAGCTAGAGCTCAACAATGACTAGTAGATCATTTGGATGTTCAAAGGGAGAACATGCATCATGCAGATTTTCCATCTAGCTCTGCCCATACCCTGGAGGAGATTTCCCTTACATTCACCACTTCAGAGATTTGTTGGGTGGCTACACCATCGAAAAGTTTGAGAACGTCAAGCCCAAGATGATCCAGGCGGTTGCCAACATGCCCGGGTAGAAGGCATCATGACAAACAGCAGAATGGTAGAACAAATGTACATACTAGCTAGGGTAGTTATGGTTCCAGAGGAATTGCATTTCTGTTTAGTTTTTGATTTATTTATTCTGATCATGTTGATGTTTTCTGGCTATGGCTGGGAACCAGGTGCTAATGATGCAGCTCAATTTTCTCCCCTCCAATTAGATTAACTCTGTACATTGTTGTATATATTATATATTCCTAATATGTTGACATCCCCAAGCTGGGATTGTATGACTAATGTTTGATGATAAAAATAGCATAGAAATGATAGGTTCCAACTCTGAAACCGATGGTGTTTGGTGAAGTATAGTGATAAATGGAAATATGGATTACTATTAGCTAAACTATGTAACCTAAGGAATATATACTATGATCATTGATCAGGGTTCCATATGCACAACAAATCAGTATGCAATCTGCTATTATCACTTCAGATGGCAAAGTCGAGCACAGCATGTTCACTAAACAATCAGGAGCGCACCATCAAAACAATTCTGCTAGAAATATAATCATAGCTTAGATGGCACAACTTCTTGGCAGACAGTATAACACAAATCAGATGACTTATCAGAGAATCTGAAACTCAAATACATATAATATAGATATAAATCACCATCAACATGATGTTTTTGCACCACAGGTAACTCATCCGCGGCAT
Source organism: Dactylis glomerata (assembly GCA_007115705.1). Taxonomy (NCBI): domain Eukaryota; kingdom Viridiplantae; phylum Streptophyta; class Magnoliopsida; order Poales; family Poaceae; genus Dactylis; species Dactylis glomerata. The sequence goes on from QXEO01001542.1 coordinate 857,395, forward strand.
ATTAATTTAAACAGCACTTTGTAGAAGTCAGCCAAAAGACATGTAAGTGGAGTTAACTCTGTCTACCAAACTGACTGAAAATCCTAAGAACTCTGAATGTTCCCTGCTACAAGGTACCACCTAATGATTCAGAACTTTCTTGCTTGATTTGAACATGTACACTCTTCCATTGCTTCCTCGTTTGTAAAAAAATAATCTGCAAGAAAAACAGTGATACTACTGAGTAACACGAGAACAGGAAGGCTGCAATGTCATCTGGAGAAACCACATTGCCAAAGATGAGCAGAACAAACCTGAGAGATTCCCCAAATCAATAACAGCTACTGAACAGCTTCAACATGCAGGTGACCCTTTCCATCAGTGTTCATTGTGGACTCTAGAGGATCGATCAGTGCGGCAACCGACAGCGAGTAGGAGAGGCTGAAACTGACCAGGTTCTCATTGTTTAGTGGTTTCAAAGATATTGATGCTTTCATTGAAGATAGGACTGAATGGATCTGTTTGCATCTCAGATTGCAGTTTGCCCATGTAAATCTACTGGTGATTTTGAAACTAAGGATTTCCTTTTCTGCAAACATCTTGTACCATCCTCTACCACATGTGGACACTCATGTTTCAGTTGCTACATAAATTTCATAAGAAATAAGAGGAATGTCATCATGTGGTAGAGGCGGCACCATGTCAAAGTGTGTCTCTAGTTAGTTATTAGACAACCTTTAAATACTGGTTCTACAACATATAGTTGTAGAACAAACTATTTTTAATAGCTAGGTGTAGTAATGCCTAATCCAGACCATTGTATCTTGAACAAATGCCACAATGTCATAATCAATTACTAAGTGAACAAGACAACTAGCACAGCTAGACCTAGAAGATTGTGTCTTATACTAAGAATATTGAATCAAACTCTTTACATGATTTTATAACTTGAAATTCAGAAGAAGATATGAAACTAGGAGCTGATAGCTAAGAGGTGGCTGTTGTCATTGTAGTTTCTGATCCATGGATGAACTGAACAACTTAATATAAGGGATAATCAGAGAAATCTAAGTTCAAACTGGATCCATACAAAGAGATTGAAACTCACCTGACGCTAGTGCTGCAGTCGAATCACCTCCATTCACAAGTAGACACCTCCATCGCCAGGGCCATCCCAGTCGCGCTCGGCTTCCTCCGGAGCTCATCCGCCTCAACCTCAGCAACAACTCCGCATCCGGCAAGATACCGTCCGAGGTCGTGGCTTCGCTGTCGCTCCTCTTCCTAGACCTCTCCTACAACCAGATCTCTGTCAACATCCCAACGCGTTCGCCGGCAGGCCCTCAGCCTCCTCCTTCCTCGCCGCTGAGTGGGGATTTGGAGGAGGGGAGTCTGGCTGGGCTAAGCCAGTTAACGGCAGCGGCAGAGAAGGCCGACGGCGGCCGGAATCGGGAGGATTGCCGTGAAAAGAGACACCGAGTGTGCAGGCTAGGTGGTCACTTCGGTGCTTTAAGATGCGTGCATGTTCATCCGTCAGTTCGGCCGCTCAAAAGATCGTTTGTTTTTTACAAATTTCGTTAAATAAATTAGAGGTATCAGTTCCATATTATTTTGGTACCAGCCCCACATTATTACAGTACCATGGTACCGTTAGTTTGGTTCTGTCTATTTTACAACCGTTAGATCGGGGTCAATTGACGGTTATTATAAATGCCAATCATAGTAAAACTTGTATACTAAGATACCTTAGCTGGACGTGTGTGTGTGTAGAGACGATCCCTTGTAACAGCCTAATTGATTTGTACCTGGAAACTGAATGTAGAAACAAGCCGGTCCAGGTTTCATTAGTTTGCAGGCTTTATCTGAAGCATCTCTCAGTTTTTGTGGTCAAGTTATTGGAAGAATCTCTAACCTGGCGTTAGGTTGTGATCCAGATTTGATGGATTGTATGCGCACCAAAATATGACAAAAGATTGATAACTAAACTGTTGCCAATTTCACTGAAATATCTGTAGCTGATGCCATTACATTGCAATCTGCGCTCATCATCTAATTCTCTAACACTCGCAGATACAAATGCAAGCATACAGTTCAGTGAATCCAATCACAACACTTTATCACACTTATTTGACAATACTCTCGTGTAGTCTTTCACCATCTTTTCAGCAAACGTCACCATCTCCGCTTTGTGCTTCAGTTCAGCAATGCCTAGTGGTCGTGCAGCTCGCGGTAATCCCCTTACATCGAACTCCTCCGCCGAGAGGAGGTGCTCCAGCTCTTGCTCAGCGTGCTTGAGGTGTGCGGCGGCGCAGCGCCTTGTCGGGCATGCCGACGGTCGGTGAGGTGGCAGAGGTTAGGAGTCCAGGCGATGGAGCAGGTCCCATGGACGACGGAGTTCAAGGAGGAGGTCGGCAGGTCGCATCGTAGATTAGCTCCGCAGCTTCCCCATGACCCCATCTGCACAGACTGCGGCTATGAGCGATTTATTCGGGAGCTAGGGTTCGTCGCAAGATTGACAGGGCAAAGGGGATTTCTTATTTTTGCGCAAATAGGTCCCGTATGTGTTGTTTGAGGACAACTGCTTTGCACGTGAGATCTGCCTACGTGTATTAAGTCACGGCTAAATCCTGTCCACGGTGGCAAAGAACAAGTCCGGTTAGGGACCATAATTAGATGTGATTAAGAGTTATAGGGTAGGTTTAGACTAGAAAAGAGTCGAGGGACCAAAGTTGTACTTTTATAATACTTGAGGGACCAAAAGCGCACTTTCCTCTATTAAAAATTTACAGGATTAGTATGCTCAACAACTAGGACATAAGAACATAGATAAAATTACTGTTGATGCATATTTTCGTTGAACGAGTTAGCGCTAGGATGACTCGTGCCTCTTTGGAGCAGGCAAGAACACATCAGAGGCTAGGAGTGGAAAACCCTTCACAGTGATAATCTGATCAGTGGCTAGAGTAGTTGCATTCACTTGCTTGAGTTGGCTTGGGGTGCCTTCAATTATTCGTGCTACTACACACTCGGGGTTTCCTTTTAGTCAAAAGTTGAAACTGGTTTAGATATGTCCTTGCACCTGATAAAGGCACATGGCAATCTATAGAGCCTCGTAAAAAAAGACAACCTGTAGAGTGGGTCTTTCTTTTCACACACCGACCAACACACAAACTAATTTGGAGTTTTCTGCATTTGTTACTTATGTTCAATCCAACATATCCAATTATTGATGATGTCTATTTACTTGGTTCTTTAGGGCATCTCTAGTGGCCCCACGCATTTTGACTCAAATCGCGTCCGTTTTGGTCTGTTTTCGTCAGGCCGTGGACAGGTTTCGTCATGTGTCCTCCACCCTTGACCGTTTGGGTCGAAGGCTCTCCCAGCGGCCCGACGCATTTTGGTCAAGCCAGTTTCTGTTTTTTTACATTGTATAGAATTAGTTTGAAACTATAGAAAGAAGGCCATAAAAATGCATAGAAGCAATAGTAAAATGCCCACTAATTTAGAGATTCGCATAAAAAGTCGCATTATACACTATGATTTCAAATATAGGCCAAAGGATACAAATTTCCTGCAAAAGTACACAGGTTCCATGCTAAAGGACACAAGAAATTTGTTAGGTAAATCATGCGTAATCACACGTCGCGTTGTTTGATGATGGCACGATGCTGGTCGTCGGTGCAGTGGGCGCGGCGGGTGCGGTAAGGGCTACGTCCACGGCGTCGATGCTGGGGTCATCGGCGCTCGGGTCGTCGTCGTCAGCGGCCTCTATCTGCAGCATGAGGGTTTTTGCATGGGCACAGGCAAAAATTTGCGGCGAGTACCCGGAGGGGAAGTGGTCTTGGCGCCACTGGGGGGCGGAATGCGTCGCCACGGACAACCCGATCAAAAATGCGTCTGGCCGCTGGGCTGGGTTTTTTCCGGCGCCGATCATTTTCAGACCTAAATGGACGGCCGCTGACGAGGGTTAACTCGACAAATGTCCTAAATGAGGGACTTAGGATCGGGGAGATAGGGCGTCGGATGAACTCGAAGGTAAAGTTAGTCGAAATAGGTGTATATCGAAAGTAAACTTGGGTGTTCAACCTGGCTTGCTTTCAATCTGCCCTACACCGTCCCCTCCTGGCCCCTATATATAGGTGGCCAGGTCTCGAGGATCGGGTAGGGTTCGATACAGATTACAAATATCGACATACGGTATTAACTCGTATTCGACTATCATTACAATTGGGCCTAGCTTAACGGGCCTCAGGGGTACTCAACTAACGGGCTCTATTAACTATACCCTTGTCAGTAGCCCCTGAGATTCTACCAGAATTGCAGATTCGGGTTGAATCTCTAATCTTCAAATCTTCGACTTGATCAGTTCTTTGACTTTATCTTGAAATCTTCGACTTGGTCTTTCGACTTATATTGATGATAATTTGCTCGCAAGGGGTCTCGATGAGCAAGCCTGACAACTCTGACGGATCAAGAGGTCAGTTAACTGCCGGAACAGATACTTGTCACCTACTTCAAATTCAATCCCCTTGGACTTGAATTCGGGATACCGGTCAAACCCATTCTTTTGCCTCATTTAGGACTTACAAAAAATGAATCCCAGTGGTTCTCAGGGTACCCAGTGCGTCCACCAGGATTTTCTTCGCGTCGTAGACACGGATACATACCAGCAGAGCGCATCCATGTGCGTATACCGGGCCACACAGGACGGATCCCGGGGTCTTACCTTCGTGATAAATCACGGCATTCGAGTTTCGTTGCGATAACGTAACTCGAGAATCTCATGTCGCAGTCAAAGTTTGACTGAAAATATTCGGGTTTCTACAACCATAAAACTCGCTCCCGATGGGAGTAACACTTCTCCAATCTTCAAATCTTTGCCAATGAATATCGTCGGGTGCGCGCTCAGCGCTCCCGATGGGAGTAGCCCCCGAGGCTATAGTCGAAAAAAGATTTTTTCGAGTATAGGCTCAAGAAATAATATAGCTCGTCACACTTCAACTCGAAACACCTTACCTGCAACATTCTTCAACTCGAGATACTTTCAAGAACATCTTGTCTTCGAATTCAAGTCCACTACTTCAATAAATAGTTCCACTCGATATTTATGCAATTAACAGCCCCTAAGGCTTATAACCAAAAGATCCTTCATATCCGATTCCTTCGAGAAGTTTCAGCATTCGTCGGCGCCATCCTTTTGCTTTTATATATACTTGATGACGTCAATAAAGGCATAACTCTTCATCAATGCGAACCGTTTTATGGGTAGCACTGTAATTTCCCCGATTTTTTTTGACCGTTAGTGGGCTGCACGATTTTTGACCGTTGGTGGGCTAACGTTTCCGATCTTTGCGCCACGACTCAGCCCACAATCCTTCTCCCAGAAGATATATAAATGGCATAGTGGGGAATCGTACTGTTCACCAGCTCGTTACCTCCGCCGCCTCCATTGCTGATCTCCTCTGCCTCTTGCTCTCTTGCGAAGCCCCCGAGCGCGCTTTTGCACTGAATGCGCGTGAAGCATCTGGCCACCAAGAGCGACATGGCCAAGTCTTCTGCCACCAACTGGGTTCGCTCCACCGTCACCAAGAAGGAGGTGGAGAAAGCCACGGCGGACGGCCTCATCGCTGCCGAAGATTCCATCAAGTTTCCTAGCACCGAACGGATCCCAAAGCCCCCGAGCGGTTACCGGGTAATATTCCTTGCTTTTCTCCTCCGTGGTTTGTCCCTTCCTGCCCACGAGTTTCTCCGTGGGCTGCTATTTGTCTACGGTGTGCAGCTCCATCAACTTACTCCCAATTCCCTTCTTCATATTGCTTGCTTCGTGACTCTTTGCGAGTCATTTTTGGGCATTGAGCCCCACTTTGCTCTCTGGAGATCGATCTTTCGACTCCGTCCCAATGTTTCTCTGGCAAGGAAACCCGAACTGGGCGGAGCCGTTGTTTCTGTGCGGCCTGAGGCGCAATATCTTGAGTTTTCTATGGCCGCATCTGTCCAAGGATGGAGGACAAAGTGGTTCTATATCAAGGACCGCAAATCCTCTCCTGAAGATGAGTTCGGCCTTCCTCCCTTTGACACTTCTCAAGAAGTCAAGAAATTGAAGTCGTGGGACTCGCTTCCCTCAGATGAGGAAGTTGCACAAATTCTTCCTCTTCTATCCCGCATTCAGAATCTGAAAACAGGCCTAGGAGGTGCTTTGTCGGGTATCCAACTCATGGCGTTTTTCATACAACGTCGAGTTCAACCCCTACAGCACCGCCTCACCAAACTTTGGACTTATTCTGGCTTAGAAGACCCTACTCGCATATCCGAAGATCTGATGTCGAAAGAAGATGTCGACAAGCGAGTCAGGAATCTCACCAAGCTCACCAAGGAGCACTCTGTTGCTGACTTGAAAGCAATTTTCTTCGACTCTGTGCACCCTATTCCTGAGGTATACATCGCTGCATCCATTTTTTGTCAAACTTCTCTTAATTTCGACTTGCATTATTCGTTGGTACCCGAACTCTGCTGATTTATTAATATGCAGGGTCACGAATTTATTGTTTCTCGCCCTCCTCTTCCGGAGGCAGGGCCCCTACCAGCTGATCTCGCTTCTCCTGCATCTGAAGCCCCCGAGGCTGACGAAAGTCAGGACGAGGATGATATCGAGGAATCGGAAGATGAAACTAGCTCGTCGACGTCGCTTCCTCCCGTTCTTGCTGACGAGGTTGGTGTCGATAAGAAAAGGAAGCGTGTCGACGATATTGCTTCCTCGAGTTCTGCGGCGGCTGGTAAAGCTCCCGCTATTGTCGAAGATCTTGAATACTTCGACATGCTAGCATCGTAAGTATTTGGAATCATATATTTCAATTTCCCTTGTCTTGTTTCCGTAACCTGTTCTTGTCATGTAGTGATGATGAGGAACCGCCGGCACCTGCTGCGTCTGCTCCACCTGTGGCCCCTAATGAGCCGGCTGAGCTAGATGTTGCTCCGAGGATTACCAGGGCCTCCGTGAAGAAAATTTCGCAAACCAAAGCCCGAAATCAAAAACGGGCGAAGAAAGTTAAAGAAACCGACGTTTCTCTGGAGGCCCATGTACCAATGGTTTCTTCTGATGATGTGAGTGACTCGTCTTTGCCTGCTTCCCTTTTGTCCACTCTTTTTCCTGACATGCTCTTCTCTGCAGGCCTTGGTAAAGAGATTCATCGATTTGGGCACTGAATGTGCGGGTTACCTAAAGGTTGCAAAAGCTTCCGAATGTGCAATTTGGATGTTCAGTCATTACTTTCCCTTTGTGCTTTTGCCTTATCCTGTTTGTCTGACTCCCTTTTGTCTTCTTTTGTAGAAACCTTAGCAACAGCCAATGCTCGCATTGCGTCTCTAGAGGCGGAGCTCAAGGCTTCGCAGAAAGCTTATGATGCTGCGACCGCTGCTAAGGCAATTGTTGAGAAGTCGCAGAAATCTGCGATTGCCAAGGCGAAGAAAGCTGAGAAAGCATTAGCTGATGCCAACCAGGAGCATGCTCAACGAGAGCAAGCCGTGGCGGAGCGTCTTCACACCATTTCTGCTGCTGCCGAAAGTAAGTTTCTTCGACTTATCTTCTGTTTTCGTCCCCTACTGCACTGGTGTATTTGTTGACACTTGCCTCTTCCTTTCTTTTCTATTGCTTTAGAATTCACGGGGGTATCTCCGTCGTCCCTGCAAACGGACGATGATCCTCTTATGGATGCGGTTAACCTACTCGAAGAAAACTGGATATCTATCCAGGAAACTTTTGAGTTGGTTGGCCGCGTTCTGTCACGGCTATTCGTCGGGTTGTGGCCGAAGAAAAAGATGGCAATCCCGAAGGGCAACCTGACTGAACTCGCCAAGATTTTTGATAGCGATGAAGACCCTACTCTCCATCTGAAGGGGCTGTCCATTAAGCGCGGCGCCGAAGGTGCCATTGCCCTTTCTCTTGCGCATGGCACAGACTTTGATTGGGAGAAAGTTAACTCCCCTCATGGCTATACTCGCGACGAGATGAAGGTGTTTTTCGAGAAGGCGAAGAAATTGGCACCTACATTGCTGAACACAATTTCTCCTTCGGCAGCCTCTGCTGTGCCTGCTGCACCATCTCCAGCGCCGAAGGCTCCGGTGCCACCATCAACTTCTAGCGAGGAACCGGCCGTGCCCCCTTCTTCCACGGAGCATAATGCTGAGGTGGCGTAGATTCAGCTTCTTTGTAGTACTTAGTTCTCTCCTTTTGGATGTAAAGACTCCACTTAAGTGCAACCCGAGGATCTTAGCCAGAGGGTTGTGCTCTTATGTAAATATATCTTCTTTGCATGGAGTACTATGCTATCTTCCTGAAATTGTTTCTCCTTCCTTTCTTTTTGTAGTCGATGCGTGGCAGTGATCCTTCTTCTCATGCTCCTGCTCCTTCCTCTGCTCGCGGATTCAATCCTCAGATTTCGTCGACTCCTAGTCGATGTAGTCACTGCGAAGAATATTCTTCCAGGGTTTCCGACCTTGAGACTCGCCTATCCCTGGCTAAACGCCAAGCACAGATGGCTATTAAAAAGGCTAGCCAGGCCAGTGGCTATATGAAGAAAATCTCTTCTCTTGAAGAAAAGGTCTCCAGCTTGACGGCGAAGGTTGTTCACAATGAAGAGTGTGAATCTTTCATTCTTGGAATTGTCGAGTCTGCTGGCGAGCTGTTGCGATGTGAGTTTTCTTTCGACTTCTTCTTTTGGCTGTTTCTGTATTTCTTTTTTGATATATTTGTCATTGTAGGTACTTGCTTGGATTTTGCTGCTGAAGAACGTCGAGTTGCTGAGCGAAACGCTGCTTTGGAGAAGATGTCGACTGGCTATGAGACTCTGTGGTCTGATCCTCGACGCCGTAGCGCCATTGTATTACTTCAAGATCGTGCCCAACACATTGGCGAGTCAGTTGATGGTTGCCGGCAAGCTCTTACGACTATGCACTCCATCATGCTTCCCCGTAATCCTTTGCCTGCAACTTTCCCACTTCTTCTTGATACTTTCCGATCCAGCCATCGTATTCACAGGCTAATAGAACTGAACTTAGTGGCTGGTGCCAATTTTGCTCTCGGGTGGATACGTAAGTGGCACCCGGGGTTGAATTACAGCACTATGTCCCTGAGTTTGGCTCCAGGTGGAGCTAGCCTTCGGGTTCATATGGAGAACACGCTTCAACCTGCTCGAAGACTTGTAGCTAGGCTTCTAGAGGCGGATGCTGCGTTTTTCCGCGAGTATCACTATTTAGACCCTCTAGGCGTAGATGATTCTGACAACCCGATGTTGTAAAGTGTGTGTGTGAAACGCGGGAGACTGTTTATTTCGCGACTATATGTCTGAAATTTATTCTCAAGGCGTATTTGTATGATCCGTGCGTTTGCCGCATCTTCTTTTTGAAAGACTCGTAAACTCAAATATGAGGAACGCTTTGTCTTTATTTATACTTTTAATGTAAGATACATGGGGTGACCCAAGAGATCCGGCCTGTGACCCGTGTTCTGGATCTAGAGGGCATTGCCCCTGGAATAACTCGCGGCTTTTACAGCCTTCATTGTTCTACTCTATTGTTTTGACGATGCTTATGTCGTCGTGGCTTTCCCTTTCTCTTCTGTGCTTGTGTCTTCTTCTGACGTTCCTGTTCGTGGTTTCTTCATTTCGGGTTCCACGGCGCGTCCTTCGAGTAGCTTGACGCCTTTTAATAATATACCTAAAAATATAGATTAATTTAATTTTTAATTGCATTTTAATTATATTCTATGTCTTTCATAGATGTTAATCATGTAAATGATGCATTTATATATTATAAATATGGGCCAACTCTTCCAATATAATACATACATAACAAATATGACCCATATGTTAAAAAACTTACACATAATTGGCTATTTGACTGCTTTCCTGATTTTGTATAAACTCTTTTTTTAGGCTAGCCATAGTGTATAAAATCATATAGGAGTATTATGCATATGACACTAGTGGAAAAAGGCTTATAGATAGATGTTTTATCAGTGGAGCACATTATTCAATATGCTTCACTAGTATTTAGTAGTGGCGCATTTGCAAATATGCTCCACTGATAATTTTCTTACTAATGGCGCATATTATTCAAAATGCGCCACGCATAACTGGCGGGACCCACCAGAAGGGTCGTCGACAAAATATCCAGTCTTATCAATGGCGCATTTGCCATATGCGCCACGCATATTTGACCTATTAGTGGCGCATATAGCAATATGCGCCACTGATAACTCAAATATCAATGGCGCATATGCAATATGCGCCACGCATAACTGGCGGGGATTTTTTTCACCCACCCCCCCCCTGGTGGGTCGCCTTTTTAGTGTTTTAAAAAATAAAAGAAAATGATAAAATGTTTGAAAAAATTTCAAAAAATCAGATTTAGTTATGTTATGTGATCTAGTAAGTAAGAAAAATAATAAAAATGAATTTTGATATTTTTTACAAAAAAACTTTATGTCTCGGTAAAACGGCCATAACTTTTGCATACGAAGTCGGATTAAAAAGTTTTTTATATGAAAAAGTATCTACACGAAAAGTTACATCCGATTTCAATGACCTATGGTCGTTTCGACAAATTTTAGAATCTCAAAATTCAAAAGGGAAAATAGACTTTTTCGCACTTTTATATTTTCAAATTTTTATTTTTAGATCAAAATTTATATTGGTTTAAACTTTTGGATTAGTTATATACACACATATACACACATATATACATATATACGCACACATATACACGTATACACACACATAGACACACATATACGCACACATATACACATATATACGCACATATACGCACACATACACACACAAATACATATATAGACATACATATACGCACACATACACACACACAAATACACACATAGATACACATATATGCACACATATACGCACATATACGCACATATATATGCACATATGCATACATATACACACATATACGCACACATACACACACATATACGCACATATACACACACATACACACATATATACGCACATATATGCACATATACGCACATATATGCACACATACACACACAAATACACATATAGACACACATATACGCACACATACACACACAAATACACACATAGACACACATATATGCACACATAAATACACACATAGACACACATATATGCACATATATACGCACATATATATGCACACATGCATACATATACATACATATATATACATATACGCACACATACATACATATATACGCACATATACGCACACATACACACACATATACGCACATATACGCACACATACACATATATACACACACATACACACATATACGCACATATACGCATACATACATACATATATACGCACATATACGCATATATATATATGCACACATGCATACATATACACATATATACGCACACATACACACACATATACGCAGACATACATATACATATACACACACATATACATAATACATATTCCCGCAAAAAAAAATACATAATACATATACACATATACACACATACACACATATATACACATATACGCACATACACACATATATACACACAAGCACACATAGGCCTTAAGAGGATTGATATGATAGTAATATCAATAAGAACTTGGGTAGGTTAGGGATAGCTCATGCAAATAGAATAGAGAAGTTAAGCGTGCTCAGCCCGGAGTAGTCTAAGGATGGGTGACCTAGCGGGAAGTCAAGAAATTTAGTGTGATTTGAAAATGTTCCTCATGTGATAAAATCCTCAAAAAATTGAAATACAATAGTTTTTTCACATTATTTTGATTTTTTTGATTTTCAAAAAAAATTGGTTTTTTCCGATTTTTAATTTTTTTTTTGAAATTTTTGAATTTTCAAAGGCTACTAGTGGCGCATATAGCAATATGCGCCATGCATAGGCAAATTATGCGTGGCGCATATTGAGATGCGCCACCAATAAACTGTTATTAGTGGCGTGGCATTGGTGGCGCATCTCATATGCGCCACGCATATGCCAAAATGGTGCGCCACCAATAGGCTTTTTTCCACTAGTGTGATACTAGTATATGACACTACTTCTATAATGGAGGATATTATATTATAGTATCATAGTGTCATTATATTTATTGAATTGTAGAATCTCAATGCAAAACAATTGTCTCTCTCTTCCTTAATTAGCTGTCACATCAATATTTTACTGGGCCTAGGATGCATGATACTAGCTATGATAGTAGCACTATGGCTAGCCTTACACCCATCTCAGCCAAACTAATAGATGTTGTATTGATTAGGTATTTAATTAGCCTTGATACTATAAAACTATTTTTAATCTTGAGTTTTTCATGCCATCTTGTCCTTATTTTTTAGCATAGGCGTGGGATCGTATGGTATTGTCTTTGTATCAAGATACTAAAGATATCACGATACGTATCGGAGATACAAGTAAGATATTACCAGATTAAGATACCATCACGATACGTATCGATTGGCCATAGTAGTATCGTAAAATCGTAAGATACTATGATACATATCGAGATACTGACAACCATGCTTGTCTCTCCTTGCCCATCTTGTGTGCTTTTGCGGCATGAGGCGTGGCACTACCTATAAATTATATTTAAAATCTCTTCAAAATCTGGGAAATATTCGGGCATCTAAACATTTTATGTTTGCATAGAAAGTTTCATGATAAAAAATTTATATTTTGTGGCATGTGTAAGGACAATTTTCAGCGCTCCAAAATAACAATTTACGAGACTTTTTTTTATCTCTACACGCAAGCCACAAAAAGTACAATTTTTCCACAAAACTTTGTGAGCGAATATAGATTGTTTGGATGTGCACCCGGGATTTTTTGTCATAATCTTTTTAATACTTTGAGATGCAACTGAAGTGCTTTGTATAATGAGTATAACTATGAGTCTAAAGTTTTTTTTGAAAGGGGGCAAAAGCTTTGCCTCATTCATTAATTAAGAAGAAGTTTAGAGTTTGTTACAAGCTGAGGCATAAAGTTCGACAAACCAAAATAATCAATCTCGCGGCATCAAAGACGACAAGTGCTTAGTGAAATGACACGGATGTCGCCTAGAGGGGGGGGGGTGAATAGGTGATTTAAACTTTTCATTTTGGCTCTAATAAATGCGGAATAAAACTAATGAACAATTTAACAAGCACAAAACCTAAAAGAGCTAGGCTCACCTATGGCACTAACAACTTATACTAAGCAATACAAGCAACTCAATGTCGTGGTTTCGTCAACAGATCTGCCATAAGGGTAGGTGTATGGAGGTTTGTGGATGGGGGTGAACACGGCGGAGTGATCCGGGACGGTGGTAGTACGAGTTTACCCAGCTTCAGATTACACAACTGTGGCGAGACCCTACGTGCTGCTATAATTCACTATATGGCAACAAGTGCTCGGTTACAATGATGAGATTGTCGGTTTCGCTGTGCGATTGACTATGTGTCTAAGTCTTGCCTCAAGGGCGGCAAGGGCTTCACGCCTGGCGTGGGCTTCACGGTGGTTCTAGGGCGGATACAATATGGAGTCCTAGACTAAGTCCTATACAATATCGTATACTACATGGCAAACCGCCATGGGCCTATCTAGGGAATCCGCCATAAGTTCCCGCGTCCTCCAAACCGCCATGGGCTTTCCAGCAACTGGGCAGCCCGGTGAGACTATCCGCCATACCACCATCTATAGGCCACCCTGGCTTGCTGGTTTAGGACTACATCGCAGGTATACCTATTTAGTATATCCCCAACAGTAGCCCCCGGGGAACTTCAAGATCGCCATTTCCATCCTCTATGTACTCCTTGCTAAAGATCATCTGCCATAGCTCTAATTTTCCCACGTCTGGATGGCAGATCTTGCTGTTCCTCTCATCATCAAGTGCCAATCCGCCATGGATAGCGGATTATGCGACGTAGTTTTCCATTAGCGAGATTCATGGGATCTGTTAGATCTTACCACGAAATCTGTCATAATTTTATTCACGTAGTTCCTTCTAGGGTAAGATTTGTGGTATAGACACCGTTGGTGAAGATTACTATTTTACCCGTGGACATGTGCCATTGATCTAGGGTTTTTGAGTTTGAGGTGGACGGTGCAGCTGGCAGGCACGAATCTCGAGGACAGGGGTCTATATATAACCCGGCGGCGAGCAGCCTGGCCATTCACGCCTCACACTTCCTCCTTGGCATCGCCACCTAGGAGCTCTGAATATTCCATCGAGCCACTGGCCAGAATTCCTCATTGCCGGTCAGCCGTTCTTCGCCGGAACAGTTCACCCTGGCATCACCGTCATCTTCAATAGAAATCCTCGAGGTACTCTCCGTCACACCACTTGCCGCCATGGACCCCAAATCACCTTCCTCCCGCCATCCCACCGATGTTGAGGAGGAGGAATCCCCGCTTCAGCTGTCAGCATTCCCTTCCAATCAACCCATGGCGGATTCCTACCCAGAGGACATCGCCTATGAAGCTGAAGAGGACACTGAATACCCAGCCGCAGAGGAGATGGAGGAAGAAGAAGAACAAGATGGCGGAGCTGAGGTTGAGGAAACAAAACGAATCCCAATCAATCTTCAAGGGCACTGGGTGAAGTTCCATGTAAAAGATGCTCATGTTCTAGCCTTGGAGAAGGAAGCTACAGTTGCTCCTAAAGCGGAGTCTCAATGGCGAACAGACCACAAAGCTTTAGTGCCCGCCCCGAGTAAGACTGAGATACTGATGCTCAAGTCTCACATTGAAATGGGTCTTAGCATGCCGCCATCACACTTTTTCAGCAACCTTCTCCAGTTTTACGGCCTTCAGCTTCACCACATTGCGCCTAACAGCTTGGTATCTGTGGCTGGTTATGCAGCGTTATGCGAAGGGTACCTTGGAATCCTTCCAAGGGTTGATCTCTTCCATCTTTTCTTCTTCGTCCGGCCCAATTTTGAGAATGAAGGATTTCCTTGAACCTGCGGAACAATTTGTTTTCTACCTCGGAGGTCCAAGGATTATCCCTTTATCACCCCATTGGATTCTGCTATAGGCTAGAGAGGCTCTTGGTTTTACATGGCAGATAAAGTAGCTCTTTCTTGATCCTTTGGTCTTCGTCCCTTTGAGAACATAGTGGTAGAGCCCCTCGATTCCTGGAAGCCAGTCAATGACGACTCGGCCACCCCTTATGTCAAGCTCCTCGCACGTTGGATTGCCAAGCTTACCCAAGATGGCCTTAAAAGCATTGACACTATCAATTGTTGGATATCTGGCGGATCCAGCCGTTGCAATATCGTGAACGCCTGATACACTAGTATACTGGCACAAAGGATGGCATGCGATGCTCAGAGATTGAAGTGGACCCAAAGATAATCGAGAAGTGCATTTGCTCGCTGATGAAAGCTCCTCGGAAGGAACCCCTTAAGTTCGGAATGAACATGTTCGAGAATGGCAATTGCCCCAAGGTTCAATTCTTGTCCGCCATAACACATATAGTTTTGTTGCATGTGGATACTAATATCTTGAGCTTTTCATCTTTCAGCTGAAGTCCCTTGCTCCCACTGACTTTGCCGCTAATATCCGCCAACCTCCTTCTCATGACTTTGTTGATGACAATGAAGAAGTCCACTCCAGTGGCAACAAAGAGGAGACTTGGCGGATATGGAGGACTCAGCTGGCAAGGGCAAAGAGAAGCTAGCAGAATCGCCAAAAGTGAAGGGTTTCGCAGCATAGAAAACAAAAATTTTCTACGAAGACGAACAAGAACAGCTAAGATCTGATCTACGAGATGCAAAACAACGAGTGAGAGAGATTAGATCTACATACCCTTGTAGATCGCACAGCGGAAACGTTCATATGAACGTGGTCGGCGTAGTCGTACTAGCGTCTCCTCCTCGCGATCCGATCCGATCCAAGCGCCACAACGGGCGGCGCCTCCGAGCGTTGCACACATACAGCGCAATGACGACTCCTCCTCCTCGGTCCAGCAAGGTGTGGTGGAGTGGTAGATGGGATCAGCAGCACGACGGCGTGGTGCTTATGGTGGAGAGAATCTGCGGGCAGGGCTTCGCCTACGCGCGTGAGGTGGAAGAAGAAAGGCTAAAGATCTAGTCAAACTAGGGCAAGAAAATACTACAAAGAGCAGAGATAACGCCGGCTGAAACAATTTTTCTGTATTAGGTCTCACCTAAACCACCTTCGGCCTTGTTCTTTTATAGGCGTCCGTACGCGTATACTTGCAAAACAAGTCCGGCTGATTCGGCCACGTTGATCGTGCTCTTTGCGTAAAGCGTACGTTTCCACAAACGTAATAACCAAGTTTCAAAGCAAACTTGCGTGACACACACGCACGATCGTTGTGATCGATCAGCTGATCGGCAACGATCGGGAAACTCGCTGGCGCGTGCGGCCGGTAGGCCGGTCGGCCCAGGTGAGTTCCCTGGCCGGCCCATCTCTCTCTTTTTTCATTTCTTTTCTTTTCTTTGCCTTTTCTTTTTGTCTAGTTTGTCTAGATGGACTACTAAATTAGCCCATTAGCAAAACTAACCATGGACTACTTTTTAGCCCTTATTTATTTCCAACAAATAAATATATATATTAACATTTATTAATTCAATTAATTAATAAATCATTAATCATCTTCCCGGAACAATTCCGTAACTCTCCGAAACAGTTTCCATAAATCCCAAAACTACCCTAGCGTCGATGAGCGTTAAGTGTGTGACCCTACGGGTTCGAGAATGTGCAGACATGATCACCATCAATAATCAATAGCGGGATCTGGAAATCCATATTGACTCCCACATATTCAACGAAGATCATTATCGGTGAACCACGATGTCAGGATTCAAATAATCCCGTATACAAATTCCTTTATCTCACGATATTTTACTTGCCCGAGATTCGATCGTTGGCATCACCATACCTAGTTCAATCTCATTCACAGCAAGTACTCTTTACTCATTCTGCAATCCAATATCACTCTGTGATTAAACTCATTAATCACGTGTTTGCAAACGGTGTATGATATTGATTACCGAGTGGGCCCGGAGTATATCTCTCCGACATGGGAGGGACAAATTCCATCTCGATACATGCAACCCAACAAGTACTTTCCAATTACCTGAGAGACACCTTTATGATCACCCTCTCATAGGATGACGTTTGATGACCTCAAAGTTCTCTTCCGATACTAGGGAGTGGCATTATCTCATGGTCTAAGGAATAGGATACTGACATAGGAAAAGCTACGCAATTGTGAACACAATGACACGATCTAATTGCTTTGCTTATATTGGGTCTGTCCATCACATCATTCTCCTAATGACATGACCTCATTATTAATCGACAACTCATGTCTATGATTAGGAAACCTTAACTATCATTAATCAATGAGCTAGTCTAGTAGAGGCATACTAGGGACACGGTGTTGTTCATAAACCACACAAGTATTAATGTTTCCGCTTAATACAATTCTAGCATGGAATATAAACATTATCATGAACAAGAAATATGATAATAACAATATTATTATTGCCTCTAGGGCATATTTCCTTCAGTCTCCCACTTGCACTAGAGTCAATAATTTAGTCAATACTTGCGCATTCAACACCTATGACATTCCGGTGTTACTCATACGCTTTGCACGTGGTAAACCTTATCAACAGGTCTGACATTTTCATGCCCGTATGTATTTGCATATTCTTTTGCGTCAGCACGCATTACTCATCTTGTATGAGATGGCATCGTATAAACTTGGTCTTCTGATGAGACCTCAGTTTCTTTGCCGAGACTATGTTGTCACTATTGTCATACAATAGAACTACATGGTACTAGCACACTTGGAACTACACCTAGTTCTCTTGCTGCTTCTCGAGCAATTATACTAAGCCTTCGTTGCAGTATCCGTCACAATGTCTAACTTTGAAACTCATCCAAGTTATTATGGAACTTTCTTCCATCTTATTGTGCCACCTTATAACTCAAAACAAATAGCCTAAAATTGAGGTTAAATTTTACCTGTATATGTGACAAAGCCAATGTAACACATTGCAATGAGCCATTTGTCACTTCTACATACAGAACATATTCTTACTTCTTCAAAAGTACATAAGAATATTTTTACTATTGTCCAACGATCATCATATGAATGCTCGTAACCTTTTAGAGCATCGGACATATCTGGATATACATATCATGATATAAAAGATTGATAAAATCATGCTTGTGGTTTCACTCATCAAGTGTCAAATCACTTGATTCTTGCTCCAACCTCTTCCATGGAACAAGAACCGTTCTTATTGTTTCCATATTGAACAAATTCAATATATCATCTATGTACTCTGGCAAAACTATATTAGTGCCTCAATCTATCTGCATAGACATTGATGCTTAATATTCTGGTTTTACCTAAGTCTTTCATCAAAATCTAATTTTAATGAAAACTTAACAAATATCAAGAAAAACACATAATTTCCAATGAACGATATGTCGTCTACATAAAGTATTGGAAATATGTCTCAGCGCTCCCACTTACTTTCTTGTAAATACAAGCATCTTCAAATATCTTGATGAAATTAACACTTTAACATTTTCATCATAATGAAGATTCCAACTCCGTTATGCTTACTTCTACCATTGAAGTTTGCATACATATCTAGCAACCTTTGAATTAACGAAACCCATTGGGTCGTGTCTGGTACACGTCCTTGGTGTGCATTCCGGTAGAGGAACGTTGTTTCATTTATTCAACTATCATATCTCAATATGTAACTGTTGCTAGAATAATCCATATGACGAAGTCAGGGCCCATCACTGCTTCTTTGTATATTGTTGGTTACTATTATCTAATAATATCCCGTCCTCAAATCTTGCTATTTGATGACGACCAACTTGGTTAAATAGGAACTTCGATGCCGTGACTACAACACGTTGTAGACACGTGAGCCATGAATGCAGTAGCCGCTTCCAGAATATTTTCCGGTGCTGCGCTACTCTGATCATCTTGCTCAGGTTCAATAACCTTATCAAGTTCTATTTTCCTCCCACTTAAACCTTTCGCGAGAAACTCCTTCATAAGAAATTCACTTCTTTAGTGACAATCACTATGTGTTCTGGTTTATAGTAGAAGGAATATCCATCGACATTCTTTGGAATAACCTACAAAGACTTACTAATCCGATTTTGGTTGTAAACATTTTACATATGCCTTGCAAACCAAAATTAAAGAAAAGACAATTATAACTCATATAGTGTCATTTCAGCGGATTATGATGGCACTCTATTCAGTGAAAAGCGGTATACTCTAAAGCATAATCCACAAAATATATTGGCAGTTTTATTTCATCATTGATCTAACCATGTCAAAGAAGGTTTGATTACATCCATCGAAAATTCCATACTCCTATGGCGTTTCACGAGATGCAAGTTTGTGAAACAAATCACTTAACTCTTAGATGTTTGCTAAACTTGTAACTCAAATATTCTTCTTTATGATCTAATCATAAAAACTTGAATTTTCTTGTTATAACAATTTCCACTTCATAAATTGAACAATTTCAATCATTTCATACTTTTATCTCATCAAGTAGATATGCCATACATCTATTCGAGTCATTGATAAAATAGAACATACACCACGCTTGACTTCACACCACAGACTACATACATCAACATGTATGATCTTCATTTAGTTAGTCGCTTATTCTGTCCATGGCCCATGAACGAAGTTTAATCATCTTTAGGAAAAGTCTCACAAGCGTCAATCAATTCAAAAATTAGATGACTCAAAAATCCATCAACATGGAATTTCTTTCATGTTTTGTTTCCAATATGACTCAAACGGCGGTGTCATATAAGTGAAATTTGTTTGTGTCTTGCGACCTTTAGCATCAGTGTTATAGATATCTATTTTACCAAAGGGATTTATTATAATCTATACATCGATTATGGAAGACGGTAATAACATGAACAACAATTGTTCTCATAATACCAGAACAAGATAACAATTATTTAGTTCATAATAAATCTTCAAGGTTAGGTTTGATGCCGACGGAAACACAATAACACTTTTATTTGTTTCTCGATGTGCATTGTCACCACATTCTTTTGCAAGTTATTTATGCCATTGTAGTTCTTGCATTGTGTTGCTTTGTATGACATTTCATACCAACAAATCAGTATCGAATACCCAAGAATTACATTGTTAACAAGCAAAGAATATATCTAAAACGTGTATATCATTTATATACCTGATCTGGACAATTCTAGTCTTTTCCTTTTCTACCAAATATTTTGCAGATACTATTTAGCATTTCCTCTCTATTAGAAGAATCTATCAACATCAACAGCGGTGTCAATCATTTGACACATAGTCCAAAGGATGTTTAGTCAAATACTAATGGCCTTGGATATTGCACTTTTGAGGTGGATCACCATCATCATATGATTGGTATTCTTCCGGATTCCATTCTTTAGCAATCTTTTGGTATAGCAAAACAATTTAGCCGATACCTTTTCATTCATCCTATCATGACAACTTTCATGATGAAACTAATATAGTTTATAAGGACGAAGGCAAGTATAATATTAGTTTCCAAACTATTGGGTGATCTGGATGCCCAGCGCCTTCAATCTTCGCATATGTTCATACAATATGGGCATATGTTCTTTTACTAAATTATACTTCATCATTTTGCAAACAATCAAAGTTTTAGATATCAAATATCTTTCTCTTCTTGTTTGTTTCTGAAACAATTCTTTCAGCTCGATGATCACTTTGATTCTCAGACAGTTTTGAAGATCAATTTCTCATGGAGGCAAACATGATCTTAGATGCTAAACTTGAATCGTTGCTCTTAGATTAATACAACTTATTAAATCGCATGGAGCAAGTGAGGTTTGCTAAAATTCGCAATAGGACTTAATCTTTGATCTTGACATTTTAACTAAACGACACTAGTCCGAAAAGTGATTATCTAGAATTCTATAGTTCTTTTAACTCAATTAAACTAAGTGTCGGAGGAGAACGGTTGCCAAAGACTACAACGACTTATGCAAATACACTAAGATTTAGTTCATGATAATTAGTTCAAGTTAATCAAATTACTAATGAACTCCCACTAAATTCAACATCCCTCAAAGTTGTTTAGTGAAGCATGATCCAAATTCACTACACCGAGACCGATCATCACGTGAATGATGTAGCTTTAATGGTGAACATCAACATGTTGATCATATCATCCATATGACTCATGCTTGACCTTTCGGTCCGTGTGTTCCGAGGCCATGTCTGTACATGCTAGGCTCGTCAAGTTTAACCCGCATATTTTTGCATGTGTAAATCTGGCTTACACCCGTTGTATGTGAACGTAGAGTTTATAGCACCCGATCATCACGTGATGCTTCAAAACGACGATCTTTCGCAACAGTGCATATGAGGGGAGAACACATTTTATCTTGAAATTAAGTGTGAGGGATCATCTTATAATGCTACCGTCGCGATCAAAGCAAAATAAGATGCATACATAAAGGATAAACATCACATGCATATACAATATGTGACATGGTATAGCCAATCTCCGCACAATGATCTCCATCTTGTGCGCGCCGGCATGATCTCCATCTTGTGCGCGCCGGCATGATCTCCATCACTCCACCATGATTGCCTCCACCACGAATAGCAACTACAACTATTGCTAACTACTTAGCGATAAAGTAAAGCTATTACATGGCGTATAAAAAGTTGACATGCAGGTCATACACAATTATAAAGACAACCATATGGCTCCTGCCGGTTGTGAACTCATCGACATGCAAGTCGTGAAATATTACAAAACATGATCATTGCATACATCACATATATCAACATACACATCACATCTTGTGGCGCTACCATATCACAAACACTCCCTGCAAAAACAAGTTAGACGCCTCTAATTTGTTGATTGCATGTTTTACATGGCTTATGGGAGCTACGCATAAGAACGATTCTTACCTACGCAAAGCCACAACGGTGATATTATGGTTGCTAACATCCGTTGTAAATCCCATGACTACTATAGTGAGAGAAACTGGCATCCACCAGCCGCATGTGTGGAACAAGCCACACGTCAAGTGCGGAGCTGGTCTCGCAAACGAGGTCGCGTAAAGTTGGCTTGGACCGCTTCGATCTCACTATGCCGCGCCATAAGAAATACACAACATAGAGGTTTGCAATAGAAAACATCAACGCCCGCAACAAGCATGTTGCGTTTTACTCGTGTAAAACATCTACGCATAGATCTCGCTCTGATACCACTGAAGGGTTTCGCAGCATAGAAAACAAAAATTTTCTACGAAGACGAACAAGAACAGCCAAGATCTGATCTACGAGATGCAAAACAACGAGTGAGAGAGATTAGATCTATATACCCTTGTAGATCGCACAGCGGAAACGTTCATATGAACGTGGTCGGCGTAGTCGTACTAGCGTCTCCTCCTCGCGATCCGATCCGATCCAAGCGCCACAACGGGCGGCGCCTCCGAGCGTTGCACACGTACAGCACAACGACGACTCCTCCTCCTCGGTCCAGCAAGGTGTGGTGGAGTGGTAGATGGGATCAGCAGCACGACGGCGTGGTGCTTATGGTGGAGAGAATCTGCGGGCAGGGCTTCGCCTATGCGCGCGAGGTGGAAGAAGAAAGGCTAAAGATCTAGTCAAACTAGGGCAAGAAAATACTACAAAGAGCAGAGATAACGCCGGCTGAAACAATT
This sequence comes from Dactylis glomerata, assembly GCA_007115705.1. Classification (NCBI taxonomy): domain Eukaryota; kingdom Viridiplantae; phylum Streptophyta; class Magnoliopsida; order Poales; family Poaceae; genus Dactylis; species Dactylis glomerata. The sequence goes on from QXEO01001542.1 coordinate 880,125, forward strand.
TTTCTGTATTAGGTCTCACCTAAACCACCTCCGGCCTTGTTCTTTTATAGGCATCCGTACGCGTATACTTGCAAAACAAGTCCGGCTGATTCGGCCACGCTGATCGTGCTCTTTGCGTAAAGCGTACGTTTCCACAAACGTAATAACCAAGTTTCAAAGCAAACTTGCGTGACACACACGCACGATCGTTGTGATCGATCAGCTGATCGGCAGCGATCGGGAAACTCGCTGGCGCGTGCGGCCGGTAGGCCGGTCGGCCCAGGTGAGTTCCCTGGCCGGCCCATCTCTCTCTTTTTTCATTTCATTTCTTTTCTTTGCCTTTTCTTTTTGTCTAGTTTGTCTAGATGGACTACTAAATTAGCCCATTAGCAAAACTAACCATGGACTACTTTTTAGCCCTTATTTATTTCCAACAAATAAATATATATATTAACATTTATTAATTCAATTAATTAATAAATCATTAATCATCTTCCCGAAACAATTCCGTAACTCTCCGAAACAGTTTCCATAAATCCCAAAACTACCCTAGCGTCGATGAGCGTTAAGTGTGTGACCCTACGGGTTCGAGAATGTGCAAACATGATCACCATCAATAATCAATAGCGGGATCTGGAAATCCATATTGACTCCCACATATTCAACGAAGATCATTATCGTTGAACCACGATGTCAGGATTCAAATAATCCCGTATACAAATTCCTTTGTCTCACGATATTTTACTTGCCCGAGATTCGATCGTTGGCATCACCATACCTAGTTCAATCTCATTCACAGCAAGTACTCTTTACTCGTTCTGCAATCCAATATCACCCTGTGATTAAACTCATTAATCACGTGTTTGCAAACGGTGTATGATATTGATTACCGAGTGGGCCCGGAGTATATCTCTCCGACATGGGAGGGACAAATTCCATCTCGATACATGCAACCCAACAAGTACTTTCCGATTACCTGAGAGACACCTTTATGATCACCCTCTCATAGGATGACGTTTGATGACCTCAAAGTTCTCTTCCGATACTAGGGAGTGGCATTATCTCATGGTCTAAGGAATAGGATACTGACATAGGAAAAGCTACGCAATTGTGAACACAATGACACGATCTAATTGCTTTGCTTATATTGGGTCTGTCCATCACATCATTCTCCTAATGACATGACCTCATTATTAATCGACAACTCATGTCTATGATTAGGAAACCTTAACCATCATTAATCAATGGGGTAGTCTTGTAGAGGCATACTAGGGACACGGTGTTGTTCATAAACCACACAAGTATTAATGTTTCCGCTTAATACAATTCTAGCATGGAATATAAACATTATCATGAACAAGAAATATGATAATAACAATATTATTATTGCCTCTAGGGCATATTTCCTTCAAAAAGTTACCAAGAAATGGGGTGGTAGCGGAAAAGCACGTGGCACTGGCGGAAAGTCTCTTGACTCCCGCTGTTTTGAAGCTCAACACTGTGCGGAGCTAGAAACGCCATCCGAAGCTACCGCCACCATTCAAATGCCCAAACCTAGGTAATCATGGTTGCTCTGAAGCTCAAGTCATCATTGTTATCTCTTCCCTAAACATATTATTTTGCACAGGAGGAAGAAGCCTAGTGTCAAGGAGCCGCTACCCAAGCGTGCCAAAGTTTCACCTGCAACCGTTCCATCGACCCCTGATGCACCAATTCCATCTCCTATTCGTGATGATATCCATATGGAGGAAACTGGTGATCAGTTTGGTTCGATACCAGAAACCAACCCAACGACTGAAGCCACGGCTAAGGATGTCGTAAAAGGTGGTAAAGCCTCTGGTTCGTCCCAAGTTCCAAATGTGGACATATCTACGGGAAGCCCTACTGGCAGCTTGTACTGGAAGCAGCAACAAAACAAGATTGTTCAGCTGATCACCAGTCAAGAAGATGCTAGTAACACGCTTTTCACCGGTATAAGTGTTTTTGTTGAGAGAACAGTAGTGATGAAGAAGGTATGTATTCCCTGTAGCCCCCGAGCGCCATGGCGGATTCTCATAGAGAATCCATCAGGTTGCTCTTAGAGTAACTACTTAGATTTTTTTAGAATTAGCCTGTAGCCCCCGAGTGCCCCAAGGAAATTTTTTCCTAGCGGTGCTCTTTGAAGACTTAGGATTTTTTGCTAGCTTTAGCCCCCGAGCGCTATGGCGGATTGCTGCGTTTGAGGGCGCCTAGAAAAGAGTTGTGGCGTTTGTTGACGTGGGAGCAGTAAGTCCTTGTGCGTGGTGATGACCAGCCCGTTGGGAACCCCAAGAGGAAGGTATGATGAGTGTAGCAGCAAGTTTTCCCTCAGTTAAGAAACCAAGGTTTATCGAACAGGAGAGGAGAGACGGCGACGACTGAAGGTGTTATGGAACCTGCACACACACAACCAAGTACTTTGTTCCCAACTTGCGATGAGGTTGTCAATCTCACCGGTTTGCTTGAAACAAAGATTATGAGCGTATCGAGTGGAAAACAATATAGTATGCGAGTAAAGTAAACAGTACGGGAAAAGTAAACACGTGATTGCAATATGATTAAAATAGGACCGGGGTCCACAGTTCACTAGTGGTGTCTCTCCATAGATAAAATAACATGCTGGGTAAACAAATTACAGTTGGGCAATTGATAGAATAAAGATAACGTGATATGTCAAGAAGATCACTATGAGATTTACTCTGGGCATTACAACAAAATACATAGACCACCATCCAACTGCATCTATGACTAATAATCCACTCCCGGGGATATCATCCGAACACCCTAGAAGTATTAAGTTGCGAACAACAGATAATTGCATTAAGCAAAGTGTGTAATGTAAACAAAGCATATGCCCTTGAGCATATGAATGTTGTTTTCTCCCTAGTAGCAACAGCACATCTACCACCTTAGAGGTTTCTGTCACTCCCCCAGGTGAAATAGAGACATGAACCCACTATCGAGCATAAATACCCCCTCTTGGAGTCACTAGCAACTACTCGGCCAAGATAGCTACTAACAACGGAGAGCATGCAAGATCATAAACAACATAGAGATAACAAAAGATATAATTAAGTACAACAACTTAATCATAAACACCAATATTCATCGGATCCCAACAAACCAACATCATAGAATTACATAACGGTGATCTCAATCATGTAGGGCAGCTCATGAGATCTAAACATGAAGCACATGGTGGAGAAGACAACCATCTAGCTACTGCTATGGACCCATAGTCCAAGGTAGACTACTCACTCATCGCTCCGGAGGCAAGCATGGCGATGAAGAAGACCTCCGGTGGTGATTCCCCTCTCCGGCAGGGTGCCGGGAAGAGCTTCTGGACCCTCCCGATCTTTGGGTCGACGGCGGCGGCGGATCGCGATGTATTTTGGAAAATTGATCGGGCACTTAGGTTTTTCTCGTCAGGGGGTATATATAGGCGAAGGGGCGATGTCAGAGGAGGGACCACGCCCCCTCACACAGGGCTGGCGCGGCCAGGGGGTGGCCGCGCCGCCCCTGTGTCTGGGGCCCACGTGGCCCCCCTCCGTCAGCTCTTCGGATGTCTGGAAGCTTCCCCGTGAAATATGACTTCAGGAACTTGTTTCGTCCAATTCCGAGAATATTTCCTGTGTATCACTTCTGAAACACAAAAACAGCAGAAAACAGGAAACTGGCACTGTGGCACTTGTTAATAGGTTAGTTCCAGAAAATGCATAAAAATGCCACTAAGTGTAACGAAACAATATACAAATGGTGTAAAAACAAGCATGGAGCATCAAAAATTATAGATACGTTTGAGACGTATCAAGCATCCCCAAGCTTAACTCCTGCTCGTCCTCGAGTAGGTAAGTGATAACAAAAGAATAATTTTTGAGGTGACATGCACCTACACAATCTTGATCATATATGTAAGCATTGGTGAGCTGGGATCAATAGAACTTAAAACATGGGCATGAAAGATATAATCATGACAATAAGAACTTAGCAACCATGTTGTAAACATGCAAATGAACACAAACAAAAGATCATGATAATGAAACAATGAAAGTCAAACGTGTGTTCAAATCATAAGGAAAAACATACAAATGGTTTTCAGCTTGTCCTTCAAAGAGAGCAAAACATAAATGCATAGGACACCTTCAAGTTTAAGAGGGCGACTAGATACAAATAATTTAAGAACAAGTGAAACCAACAATATGAATCAATCAATGAACTTTGGGACAATGCATATCACACTAAGAATGACAACTATGCTCTCTTAATGGTGCATAAAGAAAGAAGGTGGCGACTCAACATAAAAGTAAAAGAAAGGCCCTTCACAGAGGGAAGCAGTGATTGCAAGTTTTATAACCTTCAAAAATTATGGTACTTACCGGCTTTGAGCTCTCATTGCCCCCATCATAAGCATCTTGAATGGTTAAAGTTAATGCGAGAACAATTATGGTGCATATGCTTGACAAATCATAAGTTGAAGACCTCGTGTCCCGTGAATACGAGTACCCAAACCTCGTGCTACTTTACTTAGAGTCCCAAGCAAGGCTCTTGTCATTGTAAATATATGTGTATCATTGAGAACCGCCAATGGGGTACCTCCGTGCCCGATGACATGGAACAAGCCCACACCAAAATGACAGGACAAGTAGACAATGAACACCTCGACATCTCTTTTATTTGCTATATTGTTTAGCTTTTTATTGTGAGATGCGTCGTCGAATGTTCACCATGGGTATGCTGCAAATTTCCACCATGAATTATGCATGGCTTAGATTGGCGGCCCGGCGTTTCCCTAACACATATAAAAACTCCATGATCCTCTCAAGATTCCCAACTCATTTCACACCGCGGGCATCCATAAACAAAAGATCACGATACCAACTCAAATAAGAAGTGCAATGTTGAAAGCTTGCCCCATGACAGCATGGCTGGGCTAGAATCCAACTTACAACTTGCAAGCATAACAACTCAACATAAGAGACCACAATGTCAAATTTTTAAGAACAGGAAAAAGTAAAGTGTGCCTTCCGGTTCGTGAGAGCTTTACTGACCGAATTTCGCATAACACTGGTAAGAGTTTAATTTGAAGAGAATATAAAAGCAAGTCAAATTTACTTGGAATAGCAAATTGCTAGTAGGTATGTATGGTGGACACTTTGGAAAACTTTGGCTTTTAGGAGTTGGATGCACGAGTAGAGCTCATACTCAGTACAAGGCGAGGGCTAGCAAAAGACTGGGAGCGACCAACTAAGAGAGCAATAATGGCCATAATCATGCAAAGCGACAAAGCGACATTAAAAGAAGCATAAGATGGCATCAAAAGTCAAAAACTAAATGATCATGAAGGCCATTGGCGACTTTGTAAGAGTCTAACATGTGTGAGCATGTGCCAAGTCAACCCAAATAAAGCATCAAGGAGAAAACCAAAATAATGCTTCCATACAATAAAAAACAACGCATGATTTTTTCAAAGGCTCATTAAGCAATCTCAGTTATTTGAGACAAGTCATGCTACAGCAAAACCACTAAGCATACTATCAAAAAGACATCAAGCATGACATGAAAAAGCCTAAGCCGCAGTCTACACAAGCTCCTTCTTGTACCACTATTTTGCACAAAGCTTTTTCTCTTTTCCAACACCATTTGAAATTTTTATAAACACCTCTTTTGATGAAAACCAATAAAGTTCAGAGGCAAAAATACACCTTGATGAAAAGATATGACAAGATCTGAACGCAAATCAAGGCGAAAACGAAAACCAAAAGCAGTAGCAGAAAAAGAAGAATGCTCGATTTTTAATAAGAGTGAAAACTAGAGCATTCTTTGCAAATGAAAACAAGTCAACTTCTCCAAAGGAATTTTGTTGGGGTCCAACCATTTATTGCAGCAAACAAACAAACTAAATAAACTAATAAAACTAAAACAACTGACGCTCCAAGAAAAACACATAGTGCATGAAGCAATAAAAATATAATGTTTTGAAAGGTGACCTGATTTTTGCCGATGAAGAAGGGGTGCCTCGGGGGCATCCCCAAGCTTTGACGCTTGTACTTCTTGGATATTTCTTGGGGTGATGCATGGGCATCCCCAAGCTTGAGCTTTTGTCCATTCTTGAACTCATCTCATCATTCTCCAATCCCTACACTTGAAAACTTCCTTCATACAAAACTAAACACAATTCTATTAGCAACATTAGTGTAAGCATAAAATATATTCAACCTCTTTTAGCTTCAGGTTTCAACTCAAAACCACCACATATAAAGTATATACTACTGTAGCAACTTCCCAAAAAGTTCCATGATAAAAAAGAACTCAAAAGAAAGCGACAAAGTGGCAAAAACAAATATTGGCAGAAATCTGTCAAAACTGAACAGCTGACAAAGGACGAATTTTTGAGGGATTTTCTGTTGCTCAAATCAAAAAGTGTTCAACTAAGAAAAGTTTGGATATAACCTGGGGCATATGCACAAGAAATCGCAGGTCCAAAAGATAAACAGAGAATTTATACGAATTTTTACGGTGCAGCACCGAAAACAGTTTCAGGACAGCAATAACCCCAAATCTTTACCTCACTCAAATTAGAGGCTTCTCTTGGCACAAAAACGAAATAAACAAGATAAGGAGCGGTCATCACAGCAGTAATGACTTCCAAGACTCAAATAAAAGAAAAAGTACTGAAAAGAAAACATTGGGTTATCTCCCAAGAGTGCTTTTCTTTAACGCCTTTGAGCTAGGCGCAGAAAATTGCGAATCAAGTAATATCAATAGATGAAGTGCTAGGATCAGCGCGTGCCTTACGTCTTGCTTTCTTACCTTTGCTCTTGACTTTAGGAAAGACATGGTTATTGCAAGGTGGAGTGGTAAATGTTATATTGCCTTTTCCCACGTCGATGACGGCGCCCAAGAGCTTCAAGAGGGATCTTCCAAGTGTGATTTGTCCTTTCCCTACACATTCAATAACAAGATAATCAGTAGATATCATTCTTCCTAGGACATTTGTAAAGACTCCTTCAGCTATTCCAAGGGGAAATATAGTGACATTGTTAGTAAGAGAAATTTCTTCTCCTCCCTCAGAAAGCTTCCAAAGGCTCAAAGATTCATAAACATCCTTTGGCATAAGACAAAACTCAGACATAATATCACAACGAGCATGAAAAGTTTCACCATTAATGGTGATTTTTATTGTAGGATTCCAATTCGAAGGTTCAGAATTTATTGGCACATAATCAAAATGCTGGCGCAAAGTATTGTAGCAAGAATTCAAACTAGCAGTGCGAGCCTCAAGAGTATTAAGTCTATTAAAGATCCACACAAGAGAGGAATCAAAATAGGTTGGCATGCTATAAATTGTGATCAACTTTTTTATAGTATTGAAGGCTTGATCTCCATCACTATGAAGGAAATCTCCTTCAGAAGTAGCATCCAAAGCATATCTATAACGAAGAGAAAGTCCAAAGTAAAAACTACTAAGAAGCAAACTCAAAGCCATTTTAGGTTCAGTTTTTCCATGCCAATCATAAATCCTAGACCAAGCTTCCTTAAAACTTTCCTCATCCTTTTGCTTGAAAGTAAAAATCATGTCCTCGGGAGACATAGTAGTAGCAACGGAACTAGACATAGTAAAAATAAAGTAAAGAAATAACAACTACCAAGGATTCTATTTTTTTTGGGTTTTTGATAAAAGCAATGCAGGTAAAATAAAATAAAGTAAAGCAAAACAAATAACAAAGTAAAGAATGTGTGTGCGAAGAACTCCTCTCGCAGAAGTCTTCTCTTCCTCCCCGGCAACGGCGCCAGAAAAGAAGCTGCTGCGTTTGAGGGCGCCTAGAAAAGAGCTGTGGCGTTTGTTGACGTGGGAACAGTAAGTCCTTGTGCGTGGTGATGACCAGCCCGTTGGGAACCCCAAGAGGAAGGTATGATGAGTGTAGCAGCAAGTTTTCCCTCAGTTAAGAAACCAAGGTTTATCGAACAGGAGAGGAGAGACGGCGACGACTGAAGGTGTTATGGAACCTGCACACACACAACCAAGTACTTTGTTCCCAACTTGCGATGAGGTTGTCAATCTCACCGGTTTGCTTGAAACAAAGATTATGAGCGTATCGAGTGGAAAACAATATAGTATGCGAGTAAAGTAAACAGTACGGGAAAAGTAAACAGGTGATTGCAATATGATTAAAATAGGACCGGGGTCCACAGTTCACTAGTGGTGTCTCTCCATAGATAAAATAACATGCTGGGTAAACAAATTACAGTTGGGCAATTGATAGAATAAAGATAACGTGATATGTCAAGAAGATCACTATGAGATTTACTCTGGGCATTACAACAAAATACATAGACCGCCATCCAACTGCATCTATGACTAATAATCCACTCCCGGGGATATCATCCGAACACCCTAGAAGTATTAAGTTGCGAACAACAGATAATTGCATTAAGCAAAGTGTGTAATGTAAACAAAGCATATGCCCTTGAGCATATGAATGTTGTTTTCTCCCTAGTAGCAACAGCACATCTACCACCTTAGAGGTTTCTGTCACTCCCCCAGGTGAAATAGAGACATGAACCCACTATCGAGCATAAATACCCCCTCTTGGAGTCACTAGCAACTACTCGGCCAAGATAGCTACTAACAACGGAGAGCATGCAAGATCATAAACAACATAGAGATAACAAAAGATATAATTAAGTACAGCAACTTAATCATAAACACCAATATTCATCGGATCCCAACAAACCAACATCATAGAATTACATAACGGTGATCTCAATCATGTAGGGCAGCTCATGAGATCTAAACATGAAGCACATGGTGGAGAAGACAACCATCTAGCTACTGCTATGGACCCATAGTCCAAGGTAGACTACTCACTCATCGCTCCGGAGGCAAGCATGGCGATGAAGAAGACCTCCGGTGGCGATTCCCCTCTCCGGCAGGGTGCCGGGAAGAGCTTCTGGACCCTCCCAATCTTCGGGTCGACAGCGGCGGCGGATCGCGATGTATTTTGGAAAACTGATCGGGCACTTAGGTTTTTCTCGTCAGGGGGTATATATAGGCGAAGGGGCGATGTCAGAGGAGGGACCACGCCCCCTCACACAGGGCTGGCGCGGCCAGGGGGTAGCCGCGCCGCCCCTGTGTCTGGGGCCCACGTGGCCCCCCTCCGTCAGCTCTTCGGATGTCTGGAAGCTTCCCCGTGAAATATGACTTCAGGAACTTGTTTCGTCCAATTCCGAGAATATTTCCTGTGTATCACTTCTGAAACACAAAAACAGTAGAAAACAGGAAACTGGCACGGTGGCACTTGTTAATAGGTTAGTTCCGGAAAATGCATAAAAATGCCACCAAGTGTAACGAAACAATATACAAATGGTGTAAAAACAAGCATGGAGCATCAAAAATTATAGATACGTTTGAGACGTATCACGGATTACAATTCGGTATAGGGCTCTAAGAGAACTATGTAGTTGAAATGCAATTAGTAGCCGCCGAGCGCTTATGGTGGAATACAACCTGGCATAGCGCTCTAAGAGAACTTACAAAATTTGATGTGTAGCTCCCAAGCGCTTATGGCAGATTTCGATCCGGCACAGTGCTCTAAGAGAGACTAACATTTACTTTGTAAATCTCAACAGAATTACAAGAAAGTTGTTGAGGATCTGGTCCAGGCCGTCAGCTTGCAAGAGAAGGAGCTGCAGAAAAGAATGTGTTGATAGCGGCTCTACAGGGGAGGCTGGAGCATAGTGGTAATCTATTTTGCTATTATTTTCCTGCAAGTGTAGAACTGTCTCCATTCATTAATTCTTGTCATTCTCCGCCCTGCAGATGTTGCTCAGCTGGAGTCTACTCTCGAGGGGAAAAGGAAAGGCCACTCTATTGCACTGGAGGGCTAGAAGCTCAACTCCAGAAAGCATTTGCTGAGAACTCCCGCCTCGAGCAGCAACTGAAGGACCAGCAGCGCATCGGCCTGTAGAAGCAGAAAGAAGTGGATGAACTCCGCCAAGCCGCCATAGAAAGTGAGAATCAGCTTAAAGGCTGCGGCGAAGTCATGGACTATCTGCAGAAGATGCTGCTAGGTATTTCTTGCTCCATACTTTGCGTACTTTTGCTATAACTTGCTTGGATTGATGCTTGAAATTTTCCGCTATGTAGCTCAATTTGGCCAGGAGGAGACTACAACTGCCTCAGGCTTGCGCGCCGCCATTGATGCCGTCAAGAAGGAGCTAAATAGCCTCTTCGACGCTGGACGTGGCGCGTGTGCAAGCCTGGAGATTGCCAGGTCCTCCGAACTTTCCGCCATAGAGCTCACAGAGAAGCTCAAGCTGGTGCCTGGTCTTGTTGATGACTGGAAGAGGTCCGCTGCGCGGGGTGGTGCCAGAACTGCACTTACACTACCAAAGTCCCACTACCCTGAGCTTAGCCTAGACCTGGTCACCTCAGGTATACCAGAGTGCTATGATGATGGAACGCCGGTGGATGAAACCGCCATCCGGCAGAGTGTGATGGGATATGATCAGCTTTGTGCCGTAGGTACTCAGCTGAACGCATACTACGAAGCATATGCTCTGCCAGAGTCTCCAAGTCACACGTCCACGTCTATCTCTGGGGCTGCAGATGCTGCTGTGGCAGGGATGGAGCCACTTCTGCTGCTCCCAAGTCCTGAACTTTGATTTGCAATGTGTGCAGAAGAAACAATGCATCAATTCGGCCCTTGGGTGGGTCTGTAATATATAACTTATGTGTGTATGCTTGTATTGTTCCCAATCTGCTTATGGTGGATTGGTTATGCTTTTGAACTTTAGCTGCAATGGATTCACAGTTTGACAAGTCTAGAAGTGGCTTTATTTGCGAAAAAACTACAAGGCTTGTTTTATGCAACTTTAGCAGTTTAACATGCAAAAAAACAACACTTAGAAAAAAAATCACGCGTAGGACTATTCAATCCGCCGTCCGTTTTTTTGTGCTTGACTTTTCGTGAGATGGCAGCTTTTGCACGAACAACCCGCCATGGTGACAACACTTAATAGCAGCCATCCAAAACCCTAGCGGATGGTGGCTTTAAAGCATTAAAAAGTCACTACTCGGGAATCCACACAAAGAACAACAAATAGAAATTAAAACACAGATATGCTACATGTACCACCCATGGCAGATTTTAAAAGACACAAGTGAAGAGCACAATTGTGGAAAGGTTCCATACGATCAAAATGAACAATAAAGGAGGTGAAAGACTCAGAAAAATCAAGAGTGAACCAGATGCTTTAATTCATTGATCATACAGAGATGCCTATTACATAGTCTAAACATATGCTAAGTGTAGAAAGGACATAGTTGTGCGATGTTCCATTGACGATCTGTCTCGTCGTAGATATCATCAGGGTCTCTTCGTTTGCGCTTCTTACTGGGTCGTTTATGTAGCTCGCGAATATCAACGAGGTAGTAGGAGTCATTCAGTAGGGCTTTGCTGATGACGAAGGGTCCTTTCCAAGGCGGGGATAGTTTGTGTGACTTCTGCTGCTTGAAGCATAGCACCAGGTACCCTTCTTTAAACAAGAGTTTGCAAACACGGTGGCTATGATAGTGACGGAGGTTCTGCTGGTAGATGGCGGATCGCTTGGATTCTAGGTCTCTTTCCTCTTCGAGCAGGTGATACCCACAAGTATAGGGGATCGTTGAAATCTTCAATGTGTAAGTATTAGTATCGATCCCATGAGGAGTAGAAGGTATAAGTATTTATCCTTTCAAATAAGAGTGTCACTGCCATTATTATCTGTGCACTAGACAAACTAAAATGATTAAAATATGCAAGTGTTTTTGGATTTTTGGTGTAGAGTTTGCAAGTAAATAAAAGCTGAAAATAAAATGCGACAAGTAAAAGATCTCAAAGAGAGAAAACCCAATCCTCTATGCAGCAAGAGGATAAGCTCAAGTGTGTGTTCTGATAAGTGGAAAATTTTCCCGTGGGCGGCATGTATTTCATGGCATAAATGTTTCTAAAAGAACACGGTGCATATCTTATCAAGTTTTAATCTTAATTGGACGGAGCCTTAATTAAGTGCATCCATATAAATGAACTATACCCCTTATGATGGATCTCATGGCCATGCAAATGAACAACATGAGAATTATTAAGACATAATGTCCCACCATAGCTTTACTCTCTAGTGTCCCCGATATAAATCCCCCATAATGAAATGTCATGTATTAGACTTTAGGCTTAGTGTCTTCCCAAGTCCTACCAACTCCATAACACCATGGTTCTTCCCTATGAGCCCATAAAGGTGAAGTGATACGCAGTCGATGTTCGCATACCACCATCATAGAACAACAAAAAAAGATAAAAACTATACAAAATACCAACACATATTAAATGATAATCATTGCCAATTCATCCTATGCCCTCAGGAACATGGTGAACTACTCACAACAAGCCACCATGATAATGATCAGAGGTAAATGATATACAACACAATCTGAAAATATGATCTCCCCACAAAACAATGACAAGTTTCTAATCACAAACATGTAGAATAGCACTTAAACAATAGCTAGGGTTCAAACAATCTCAAACTATGAGGGGTATGAATTTGGTCACGGAGATGGAGACGGATATGGTGCTTATATTGACGGTAGTGTTGATGGAGACACCAGAGGGGGATAGAGGAGCCTTTCGGAGGTGATTCCGGTGGCATTTCCCCCCTCCAATCTTCTCCAGTGGCAGCCGGCAGACTCTCTGTTTCGGTGTTTTTGATCTCTTTGTCGCCTCCGTTCGCGACCCGCAGGGGGACCCTTTTTATAGTAGGTTTTAGGTCAAGACGAAGCCACATGGATGAAGATCGACGACATCGGAGCCACGAGGAGGCAACAAGCATGCCCCATGCGGCCAAAGCATCTAGCTACATGGGCTTAGCCTGTTTGCTCCTCGGGCCTCCTCTGTTGCACTTCCTTCGCTCCTAAGTCTTGTTCCATGGAAAAACTGGCCCTCGCAAAGTTTCAGGTCATTTGGACTCCGTTTGGGTCCCTGAAAGTTAAAAACATGGAAAAAGAGATTTTCTGGTTTTCCCAGGTTAATCCAATAAAATTAGGGAACTTGTGAATTATTCCCAATTATCATCAAAAAGCATGAATATAACCAATATATGATGCAAATAAATTGGAATATCAAGTGGTAAAGTGCAAAGATCATGGATGCATTTTACATGCATCAGCAGGTCTACAGATAGTTGCCTGGACTTCTCTGCATCCTCTTCCTTATAGGCCTCCACTCTTGGAGAATCGTACTGGACATCACTTGGCAGGATTGCTTCTGTTCCATATACTAGGAAGAACGAGGTAAGGCATGTTGATCTGTTAGGGGTGGTCCTTAGACTCCACAACACAGATGGCAACTCTTCTGCCTAGGCTCCAGCTGCTCTATGTAGCGGTGCTTCTAGGCGTGGCTTGATCCCTAACAGAATTAGTCCGTTGGTCCTTTCAACTTGGCCATTAGACTATGGTTGTGCCACGGATGCAAGGTCAAGGCGGATTCCATTGTGATGGCAGTACTGCTCAACTTCTCCTTGAGATAGGTTAGAGTCGTTGTCGGTGATGATGCTATGTGGGATACCAAATATTACTACAATGTCCTTGACAAACTTTAGGGCAGTTTTGCCATCAAGATTTCTAATGGGCTTAGCTTCAACCCACTTCGTGAATTTGTCTACCGCTACCAATAGGTGCTTAAATACCAAAGGTGCTATTTTCAGTGGACCCACCATGTACAACCCCCAGACCGCAAAGGGCAAAGTAATAGGGATAGTATGCAGTGTTGTGGCGGGCATGTGGGTTTGCTTGGAAAACATCTAGCAGCCTTGGCAGAGCTCCACAATTTGGTATGCGTCTGTCTTGGCTGTAGGCCAGTAGAACCCATGTCAGAATGGTTTTGGTACTAAGGATCTGGCGGCAGCGTGATGCCCAAATTCGCCTTCATCGATTTCCCTTAGTATCTCAATTCCATCCACTTGGGATATGCACTTCATGAATACTCCCAAAGTACTTCGCTTGTAGAGTTGGCCATCAATGATGGTATATGCCTTTGCTCTATGCTCAACTTGCCTTCGTTGGACTTTGTCTCCAGGGAGCTTCTTATTCGTCAGATATTCTAGGTAGGGTTCTGCCCATGGCGGATTGGCAGGCAAAACCGCCATGACCGGAGAACTCGCCAACTATGGATTTTCTAGATCTACCATCTTGACTGATGGGACATGCAGATGCTCAAGGAACACGCCTGGCAAAACCGCCTTGCGGCTGTATCCTAACTAGGATAGGGTGTCGGCCACCATATTGTCTTCTCGCCGTACATGCTTAATGTCGTAGCCGATGAAGCTTTTGGCCATCTCATCCACCTCGTCTCTGTAAGCTGCCATAACTTCGTTTCGAGCCTTGTATGTGCCACCCACCTATTGGGCGACAAGGTCGAAGTCTCCACAGCACATGATGTGCTTTACGCCGATCTCCTTTGCGATGTGTAGCCCATACACTAGCACTTCATACTCCGCGATGTTGTTGGTGTTGGGGAAGTGGATTTGGAGAACATAGCTTAGCTCATCTCCCTTAGAGGATTTTAGTGTCACTCAGCCCCCGAGCCATGTAGCAACTTTGAGCCATCAAAGTGCATCACCCAATGCTCTGGTTCTAGGACAAGCGTAGTCTCCTGTGCTTCCTTCCAATCCGCCATGAATTCCGCCAAAGCTTGAGACTTGATGGCGGTGCGAGGCTTGTAGTCGATGTTGAAAGCGGCAAGTTCAATGCCCCACTTTGCAACTCGTCCTATCGCGTCACTGTTGTTGATGATGTCCTTCAGTGGAGCTTTGCTCACAACTATGATCCTATGGTCATAGAAGTAGCATCGTAGCTTACGCGAAGCTAGGAACACTCCATATGCCAACTTCTGGTAGTGAGGGTAGCGCTGCTTGGATTTCGTCAGGACCTCACTGACATATAGACTGGTCTCTGTACGCCATACTCTTGCGCTTCTTCCTTGTGTTCTATGATACGTCTCAAATGTATCTATAATTTTTTATGCTCCATGCTTATTTTTACACCATTTTCTTAGTGTTTCGTTACACTTTGTGGCATTTTTATGCATTTTTCAGAACTAACCTATTAACGAGATGCCACAGTGCCAGTTCCCAGTTTTCTGCTATTTTTGTGTTTCAGAAAAGTTACACAGGAAATATTCTCGGAATTGGACGAAACAAAAGCCGAACATCCAGAAATTTACCAAAGCTTCCAGAGAACCGAAGAGGAGACGGAACGGAGCCAGGGGGTGGTCTCACCACCAGGGGGCGCGGCCCAGGGCCTGGCCACGCCGCCCTATGGTGAGCCCCACCTGGTCCACTTTTGACGCTGCCCCTTCGCCTATAAAGACCCCCCGACGGGAAAAACCTAAACGCCCGATCAATTTTCTAGAAACACATCGCGATCCGCCGCCGTCGTTGACCCGAGATCGGGAGGATCCAGAAGCTCTTCCTGGCACCCTGCCGGAGAGGGGAATCGCCACCGGAGGTCTTCTTCATCGCCATGCTAGCCTCCGGCGCGATGAGTGAGTAGTCTACCTTGGACTATGGGTCCATAGCAGTAGCTAGATGGTTGTCTTCTCCACCATGTGCTTCATGTTTAGATCTCGTGAGCTGCCTTACATGATCGAGATCACCGTTATGTAATTCTACATGTTGTGTTTGTTGGGATCCGATGAATATTGGTGTTATGATTGAGTTAATGTGCTAAATATTATCTTATGTTATCTCTATGTTGTTTATGATCTTGCATGCTCTCCGTTGTTAGTAGCTATCTTGGCCGAGTAGATACTAGTGACTCCAAGAGGGGGTATTTATGCTCGATAGTTGGGTTCATGCCTCTATTTAATCTGGGGGAGTGACAGAAACCTCTAAGGTTGTATATGTGATGTTGCCACTAGGGAGAAAACAACATTCTTATGCCCAAGGGCATATGCTTTGTTTACATTAAACACTTTCCTTAATGCAGTTATCTGTTGTTCGCAACTTAATACTTGTGGGGTTCTCAGATTGATTCCCCGCGAGTGGATTATTAGTCATAGATGCAGTTGGATGGCGGTCTATGTATTTTGTTGTAATGCCCAGAGTAAATCTCATAGTGGTCCTCTCGACATATGCACGTTATCTTTATACTATCAATTGCCCAACTGTAATTTGTTTACCCAGCATGTGTTATTTTATCTTATGGAGAGACACCACTAGTGAACTATGGACCCCGGTCCTATTTCCTTTATATTGCTATCACCTGTTTACTTTACTCGCATATTACTATTATTTTCCACTCGATACGCTCATTCCTTTGTTTACAGCAAACCGGTGAGATTGACAACCTCATCGTAAGTTGGGAGCAAAGTATTTGGTTGTGTTGTGTGCAGGTTCCGCGTTGCTACTAGTTGAAGACGTGCTAACACATTATTGTTAACGGCGCCCTTGTTGGAGTGTAACTAGGCTAGCAAGCATCACCTTCTGGAGTTTGGCTTTTTCCTGGATACGATTAAACCTTGGTTTCTTACTGAGGGAAAAGCTTGCTGATGTACTCATCATACCTTCCTCTTGGGGTTCCCAACTGGACGCTGAAAAACCATCAACACCGTGCCGCATCATTCTACCACAATGACGATGCTGACGATCCTGTTGGTTGCTGCCATGTAGAGTAACATGGGCTCTTGGTCTTCGGGAGCAGCTAGGAAACAATACTCTCTTCAGGTCCTTTAGCGCAACATCTGCCTCGTCGGTTCAGACGAATTCATCTGACGTCTTCATCAACTTGTAGAGTGGCAAAGCGTTCTCGCCAAGGCGACTGATGAACCTACTCACGACTGCCATGCAGCTCGTGAGTCGATGTACGTCCTTCAGGTCATTGGGTCGGGAGATGTCAAGGATAGCCTTGATTTTCTCCAGGTTGACTTCAATTCCGCGGTGGGAGACAATGAATCCTAGGAGTTGTCCTACCGGCACCCCAAAGACGCACTTCGTGGGGTTAAGCATCATGGTGTACTTCCTTAGGTTGTTGAAAGTCTCTTGTACATCCACTATGAGGTCGTCCTGCTTCTTGGACATGACTGCGATGTCGTCCACATAGGCATGGATGTTGCGACTGATTTGGTCCGCTAGGTGATACGTCTCAAATGTATCTATAATTTTTGATGCTCCATGCTTGTTTTTACACCATTTGCCTTGTGTTTCATTACACTTCGTGGCGTTTTTAAGCGATTTCCAGAACTAACCTATTAACAAGTCGCCACAGTGCCAGTTCCCTGTTTTCTGCTGTTTTTGTGTTTCAGAAGTGATACACAGGAAATATTCTCGGAATCGGATGAAACCAAAGCCAGAAGTCTTATTTTTCCCGGGAGCATCCAGACATCCGAAGAGAGGAAGGAGAGGGGCCATAGGCCACCCTCACACAGGGCTGGCGCGGCCCAGACCCTGGCCGCGCCACCCTAGTGTGAGGAGGCCTGGGGCCATCCCTGACATCGCCCCTTCGCCTATAAGAAGCCTCGGGACAGAAAACCCTAGAGGAGTCGGCAAATTTCCAGAAAGAGTTCCGCAGTTCTGCCGCCGTCGCCGACGAATTTCGGGGGACAGAAGTCTCTGTTCCGGCACCCTGCCGGGACGGGGAAGTGCCCCCGGAGCCATCTCCATCGGTCTCCATCGCCGTCTCCGCCGTCTCCATCGACCTCACCGCCATCTCCATCAACCTTGCTGTCTCCTATGATGAGGAGGGAGTAGTTCATCCCCGGGGCTGAGGGCTCTACCGGTAGCTATGTGGTTCACCTCTCTCTCCCATGATGTGATCTTTATGTGATCGTGAGCTTTGTATCATGTTGAACAAGTAGATGTTATTATTCAGATATTATGTGTACTCTAGTGGTATTATTAAAGTAATCTATTCCTCCTGCCATGGTGTAACGGTGACAGTGCGTGCATCATGGTGGTACTTGGTTTAGGCTATGATTGTGATCTCTTGTGGATTATGAGAGTAATTATTACTATGATAGTATTGAAGTGATCTATTCCTCCTTTCATGGTGTAATGTTGACAGTGTGTGCACCGTGTTAGTACTTGGTCTAAGTTGCAATAATATCTATCTTGAGTTGTGCTTTGATTTGGATATCTCTATGAGTGGTGTTTGTCAAGTACTTGATGAACTCTAAGGGGTGCTTCTGTAGCCACTACACAATGATTAGTGTTATTCAATAGGAGAGTAATTCAGAGTACCATAGTGGAGAGAAGTTGTTTATTTGTTCAATTATGTTATATTGTTGGGAGTGTGTTCACTAGTGAAAGTATGATCCCTAGGCCTTGTTTCCAAGCTTTGCACACCGTTTACTTGCTGTTTTGTTACTTGTTTGCTCGCAGCGATTTTTATTCCATATCACAGTTACTACTTATAATCATCTATACCACTTGTATTTTACTATCTCTTCGCCGAACTAGTGCACCTATACATCTGACAAGTGTATTGGGTGTGTTGGGGACACAAGAGACTTTTTGTATCGTAATTGCAGGGTTGCTTGAGAGGGATAGCTTTGACCTCTAATCTCCCTGAGTTCGATAAACCTTGGGTGATCCACTTAAGGGAAACTTGCTACTGTTCTACAAACCTCTGCACTTGGAGGCCCAACAAGTGTCTACAAGAATAGAAGTGCGTAGACATCAAGCTCTTTTCTGGCGCCGTTGCCGGGGAGGTAAGGTAAAAGGTACTCGCATCCTCCTGTGTGAGTACTCGGAGTTATTTCCTTTAGATTCTGCAATTACATCTTTTTGTTTCTTGTTTTTATTTTCACTAGTTAGGCTTAATGGAAAACAAAGAGTTCTTTAGTCTTTTTCCTGATTTTAGATTTGAAGAGAAAATTGAAAATCCTTTGGAGCTTATTTCGCATAGCAATGTTATTAGTACGAATTCTTTGAACACCGTTGTTGCTAATGCTATAGAAAAGTCTAAGCTTGGGGAAGCTGGTTTTGTTAAGTATGATATTTTTAGTCCCCCAGCTTTAGTGGAGAAAGTTTGCTCTGATGATATTTTATCTCCCATATGTGATGTTTCTAATGATGCTTGTGCTCCTCATCCTTTTGAAATACCTATGAAGGTTGTTGAACGTGTTATGAATAACTGCTATTTAGGAGATGGAACTGTCCATCCTGGTGATCATTTGCTTTTCATACATGAATTATGCGAGTTGTTCCAGTGTGCAGGTATTTCAATGAACCAAGTTAAGAAGAAGCTATTCTCTTTATCACTAAAAGGCAGAGCTGAGGAATGGTATAAAACACTGAAGGATGGTCGATCTATTGAGTGGGAGGAAATTGTACCTCTCTTTTATTCTAAATTCTATCCTTCTAGTCAGGTTTATAAAGATAGGAATTACATTTATAATTTTCATCCGCACGAGGGAGAAAGCATTGCCCAAGCGTGGGGAAGATTGAAGTTACTAATGCACAAATGTTCTATTCATGATCTTCCCCGTAATATTGTTATTAATAATTTTTATGCAAGGCTTTCAGGATATTACAAGGACTATCTAGATGCATGCTTTGATGGATCTTTCACAAGCAAGGATGTTGACACCAAGTGGGATCTGCTTGAAACAATTCAAAGCAATATTGAAGGTTGAGATAGCGACAAAGGTAAAGGATCAGGTATGAATTACGAGTTTGATTGCATTAAGTCTTTCGCTGAAACTGCTAATTTTCAAGAGCTTAGTGCTAAGTATGGTCTTGATCTCAAATTATGGTTGATTGCTTTAAAGCCTTTGCTTCCCATATAAATGTTCCTAAAGGAAATGGGGACGTGTATCATGAACCTTTTAAGGATACTTGCATAGAAAGTGATATTGTTATTGATGATTGCAATAAACATGCTCAAACTTCTAAAAGTACTATTTCTTATAAGCATGTTAATTTTTGTGGAATACATAGACCTTGTGAACAGAGTTACAACAAGGAAGATTATTGCATCACCCACGCAAATGAAGAAACCAGCATTTGGCTCAAGGATCTAGATGTGCTTGGTGAATGGGTTTGTGAGCTTTATCCTTTTCTTTGTGAATTTTGCGGTGAGAAGGGGCACTTTAATTTTCAATGCCCAATTAATCGAACGAGTACCGCAGATTTGTATTGTGATGATAAGATTACTTTCAATCAGTATGATGAGCTTACTTTGTTTTTGAATTGTGAAGAGATATCTAGAAAGATTGCTTTGGTAGACATGAATGATGTTGATCTTAATAGCACCCTTCGTGGTTGTCATCTCTATTGTGCTAAAGATTGCCTCGCAAATACTTACTTACAAGATCTTATTAAACATGATGTTTTGCCAAGCTATGATAGGACTAATAGATGTTTCGATCTTATTAATAGAGAAGAGGAATCCTCCAAAGTTTCTTCTGTTGTTTCTGTCAGCAAGCCAGATTATGTGGAGAAGATGCCCTTCAAGTCTCTCCCTCCTAAAGGAGAGAGTAAGAAGAGTAAGAAGAAGAAGAAGAAGAAGAAGAAGAAGAAGAGGAGGAGGAGTAAGAGGCGAGAGGACACGGTATCTTCCCCTAAGCGTTATGATCCTGCTATAGATTATGATAATTCTGATTGGGATGATGTTCCTATGCCTGTTACCTATGTTAGTGATCATGATTGGGAAAAGCACTCTACTTTTGATATTGAAAATCTTTTTGGTACCAATTCTAAGGTTAATAATTGTTGTACCATTAGTGCTATCCATGTTCCTTCTTATGATGATATGTTTGATGAGTATGCTTTGCGACATAGTAGTTCTCTAGCTTGTGATGATGGGTATAATATTTTCAGTTCACCTACTTTTGAGGAGAAAATTAGTTATGATTACTCTATGCCTCCTGTTTTTGATGATTATGGTGATGAGAATAATTATTCTGTTGAATCTGCTCCTACTACTATTGTTCATGTGGGGAGTATTAATTATTTTATGCATGTGGCTCATGATAGGGATGTTTTATGTGATAGTTATATTGTTAGTTCTATTCATGATGCTACTGAAAGTTATTATGAGAGAGGGAAACATGGTTTGATGGATCTCAACAATATTGAGTTTCCCCTCTTTATGTTGCAATTTTTGAAGTTGTACTTGTTTTGCCTTCCTATGCTTTTTGCTTTGCGCTTTTATGACTTGTCTCCTTACAAGACTATTTTTCATAGGAAGTGGTTTAGATTTAAATGTCTTTCATATCTACTTTTTGATGCCCTCCATTGCTTTAAGTTCTTATATGGCGCCTTTGCCTCAAGCTCTCATATGGCGCCCACATGAGCATCTTTGTAAATTACTGCGCCTAGCTCAAAGGCGTTAAAGAAAAGCACTCTTGGGAGATAACTCAATGTTTTATTTTCAGTACTTTTTCTTTTATTTGAGTCTTGGAAGTCATTACTACTGTAATGACTGCTCCTTATCTTGTTTATTTTGTTTTTGTGCCAAGAGAAGCCTTTAATTTGAGTGAGGTAAAGATTTGGGGATGTTGCTGTCCTGAAACTGTTTTCGGTCCTGCAATTTCTTGTGCATATGCCCCAGGTTATATCCAAACTTTCATTAGTTGAACACTTTTTGATTTGAGCAACAGAAAACCCCTCAAAAATTCGACCTTTGTCAGCTGTTCTGTTTTGACAGATTTCTGCCAATATTTGTGTTTGCCGCTTTATCGCTTTCTTTTCAAGTTCTTTTGATCATGGAACTTTTGGGGAAGTTGCTACAGTAGTATATACTTTATATGTGGTGGTTTTGGGTTGAAACCTGAAGCAAAAAGAGGTTGATTATATGTTATGCTTGCACTAATGTTGCTAATAGATTTGTGTTTAGTTTTGTATGAAGGAAGTTTTCAAGTGTAGGGATTGGAGAATGATGAGATAAGTTGAAGAATGGACAAAAGCTCAAGCTTGGGGATGCCCATGCATCACCCCAAGAAATATCCAAGAAGTACAAGCGTCAAAGCTTGGGGATGCCCCCGAGGCACCCCTTCTTCATCGGCAAAAATCAGGTCACCTTTCAAAACACTATATTTTTATTGCTTCATGCACTATGCGTTTTTCTTGGAGCGTCAGTTATTTTAGTTTTCTTAGTTAGTTTGTTTTGTTTGCTGCAATAAATGGTTAGATCACATCATGTTTCTTTTGGAGGAGATAAACTCGCTTTTCATTTGCCAAGAACACTCTAGTTTTCACTCCTATCGTTTCAACGAGTGTTCTCTTTTTCTGCTACTACTTTTGGTTTTCGTTTTCGCCTTGATTTGCATTCAGACCTTGTCATACCTTTTCATCAAGGTGTATTTTTGCCTCTGATCTTTATTGGTTTTCATCAAAAGAGGTGTCTTAAAAAAATTCAAATGGTGTTGGAAAAGAGAAAAAGCTTTATGCAAAAAAGTGGTACAAGAAGGAGCTTGTGTAGACTGCGGCCTAGGCTTTTGCATGTCGTGCTTGATGTATTTTTGATAGTATGCTTAGTGGTTTTGCTGTAGCATGACTTGTCTCAAATAACTGAGATTGCTTAATGAGCCTTTGAAAAAATCATGCGTTGTTTTTATTATATGGAAGCATTTATTTGGTTTTCTCCTTTGATGCTTTATTTGGGTTGACTTGGCACATGCTTACACCATGTTGACTACAAAATAAGTCGCCAATAGCCTCTATGATCATTTAGTTTTTGACTTTTGATGCCATCTTATGCTTCTTTTAATGTCGCTTTGTCGCTTTGCATGATTATGGCCGTTATTGCTCTCTTAGTTGGTCGCTCCCAGTCTTTTGCTAGCCCTCGCCTTGTACTGAGTATGAGCTCTACTCGCGCATCCAACTCCCAAAAACCAAGTTTGCCATTGTGTCCACTATAAATTCCTATGCATGGTATTTGTAAGCCATTCCAAGTAAATTTTCATGTGCTACCTTTCAAAAACTTTCAACTACTTCTCGTTTTGTGCCACTGTTTTTAGCTCATGGAGACGTAGTGGTCGGATTTGCTATCTTCCATATTGCTTATTCCAAAAAGAAAGAAAAAAGAAAAGAAAAAGAAAGAAAAAAGGCAATCCTCCATGGAATGTGAATGTTGGTGGGCACCCGATGGAATCGGTTAGCCATGGTTTGAGAAAGGAAAAAAGGTGGGGAGGAGTGCCAAGCTTTATAAAAGAGCACAAAAAGTGCCAATCTCTATCTCAAAAACTTGCTTCAATTTTTGTATGGAAGATAGTAAGAACCCCATTGCCAGTCGTTGACAAAGACAACCACCTCTCAAAACCAATTTTTGTCTCTCTATTTTACAAATGAAAAGCTCTAGCACATGTTTAATCACTGCTTCCCTCCGCGAAGGGCCTTTCTTTTACTTTTATGTTGAGTCACCACCTTCTATCTTTATGCACCATTAAGAGAGCATAGTTGTCATTCTGAGTATAATGTGCATTGTCCCAAAGTTTTCATTGATTGATTCATGATCATGGTTTCACTTGTTCTTAAATTATTTGTATCTAGTCGCCCTCTTAAACTTGAAGGTGTCCTATGCATTTATGTTTTGCTCTCCATGAAGGACAAGCTGAAAACTATTTGTATGTTTTTCCTTATGATTTGAACACACGTTTGACTTTCATTGTTTCATTATTCATGATCTTTTGTTTGTGTTCATTTGCATGTTTATAACATGGTTGCTAAGTTTCTTATAGTCAAGATTATATCTTTCATGCCCATGTTTTAAGTTCTTATGATCCCAGCTCACAAATGCTTACATATATGATCTAGATTGTGTAGGTGCATGTCACCACAAAAATTATTTTCTTTTGTTATCACTTACCTACTCGAGGACGAGCAAGAGTTAAGCTTGGGGATGCTGATACGTCTCAAACGTATCTATAATTTTTGATGCTCCATGCTTGTTTTTACACCATTTGCCTTGTGTTTCGTTACACTTCGTGGCGTTTTTATGTGATTTCCAGAACTAACCTATTAACAAGTCGCCACAGTGCCAGTTCCCTATTTTCTGCTGTTTTTGTGTTTCAGAAGTGATACACAGGAAATATTCTCGGAATTGGACGAAACCAAAGCCAGAAGTCTTATTTTTCCCGGGAGCATCCAGACATCCGAAGAGAGGAAGGAGAGGGGCCACAGGCCACCCTCACATAGGGCTGGCGCGGCCCAGGCCCTGGCCGCACCACCCTAGTGTGAGGAGGCCTGGGGCCACCCCTGACATCGCCCCTTCGCCTATAAGAAGCCTCGGGACGGAAAACCCTAGAGGAGTCGGCAAATTTCCAGAAAGAGTTCCGCAGTTCCATCGCCGCCGCCGACGAATTTCGGGGGACAGAAGTCTCTGTTCTGGCACCCTGCCGGGATGGGGAAGTGCCCCCGGAGCTATCTCCATCGGTCTCCATCGCCGTCTCCGCCGTCTCCATCGACCTCACCGCCATCTCCATCAACCTTGCTGTCTCCTATGATGAGGAGGGAGTAGTTCATCCCCGGGGCTGAGGGCTCTACCGGTAGCTATGTGGTTCACCTCTCTCTCCCATGATGTGATCTTTATGTGATCGTGAGCTTTGTATCATGTTGAACAAGTAGATGTTATTATTCAGATATTATGTGTACTCTAGTGGTATTATTAAAGTAATATATTCCTCCTGCCATGGTGTAACGGTGACAGTGCGTGCATCATGGTGGTACTTGGTTTAGGCTATGATTCTGATCTCTTGTGGATTATGAGAGTAATTATTACTATGATAGTATTGAAGTGATCTAGTCCTCCTTTCATGGTGTAATGTTGACAGTGTGTGCACCGTGTTAGTACTTGGTCTAAGTTGCAATAATATCTATCTTGAGTTGTGCTTTGATTTGGATATCTCTATGAGTGGTGTTTGTCAAGTACTTGATGAACTTTAAGGGGTGCTTCTGTAGCCACTACACAATGATTAGTGTTATTCAATAGGAGAGTAATTCAGAGTACCATAGTGGAGAGAAGTTGTTTATTTGTTCAATTATGTTATATTGTTGGGAGTGTGTCCACTAGTGAAAGTATGATCCCTAAGACTTGTTTCCAAGCTTTGCACACCGTTTACTTGCTATTTTGTTACTTGTTTGCTCGCAGCGATTTTTATTCCATATCACAGTTACTACTTATAATCATCTATACCACTTGTATTTTACTATCTCTTCGCCGAACTAGTGCACCTATACATCTGACAAGTGTATTGGGTGTGTTGGGGACACAAGAGACTTTCTGTATCGTAATTGCAGGGTTGCTTAAGAGGGATAGCTTTGACCTCTAACCTCCCTGAGTTCGATAAACCTTGGGTGATCCACTTAAGGGAAACTTGCTGCTGTTCTACAAACCTCTGCGCTTGGAGGCCCAACAAGTGTCTACAAGAATAGAAGTGCGTAGACATCACTAGGCACTTTTACATAGTGCGCTTGTAAGTTTCTCCTGCATTTTTAGACCAAAGGCATGGTTACATAGCAATATGTGTCATAAGATGTGACGAACGAGGTAGCAAGCTGGTTAGAATCCTTCATCTTTATCTGCTAGTAGCCCGAATAGGCATGTAAGAAGCATAGTAGCTCCGACCACGCCGTCGAGTCAATGACTTGCGAGGCAAGGGAAAAGGATCTTTGGACACGCTTTGTTCAGGCCAGTGTAATCTACACACATACGCAGAACCTTTGTGTTCTTCTTAGGAACTAGTACATGCTTAGCCACCCACTTGGTATGTATCACTTCTTTGACAAAGCCTGCTTTCAAGAGCTTGGATATCTCCTTGGCTATGGCCTGCCGCTTTTCGTCTCTGAACCGTCACATTGGTTGTCTTACTGGATTAGAGCCAGTAGGATTTTTAGTGCATGCTCGGCAAGTTCCCTGGGTACACCAGTCATGTCAGATGGCTGTCATGCAAAGATGTCCTGGTTCTCATGGAGGAACTCGATGAGCGCGTCTTCCAATTTGGGACTCAAATTTGTCCTGATGGAGGTGGTCTTGGCAGCGTCGCCAGCGACAAGTTCCACCTGCTTGGTATCGACTGTAGGCTTGAAGCTGGGTGGAGAGGCTGCAACTTCCTTCTTGGACGCCGGCATCTCCACAGGATCCGTGGCGGCATGGATTTCTTTGAACTCCTCGCCAAAAAACACGGCCTCTGTGAAGGCGGCTTCGCCCTCCTCGCACAACTTTGCCTTCCTGAAGCTGCCAAAAACGGTGATGATACCATCTGGTCCTAGCATCTTCAGCTGATTGTAGATGTAGCACGGCCTGGCATGGAAAGTGTGGAAGGAGGGACGCCCGAAGATCACGTGATATGTACTTTTAAAGGGAACTACCTCAAAGGTTATGGGCTCTTCGCGGAAATTGTTTTCATCGCCAGGGTGACCTTGAGGGTGATGGACCCTAGGGACTTAGCTTGGTGGCCAGGAACCGCTCCATAGAAAGTGACAGCACAATGGCGGAGTTGGGTCTTGATGAGGCCTAACTTTTTCCAGGTTTCCACGTACATGATATTCAGGCTGCTACCGCCATCCATTAGGCACTTGGAGAACTCGTAACCTTGGATCAGGGGGTTAACCACCATGGCATAGTATCCATCCGGGATGTGCTCTGAGTGATCTTCGTGGCTCCATTGCACCGGTACTTCAGACCATCGGACGTACTGGCAGATCTTAGGCACGGTGGCGTTAAGGGAGCGCATGGTGGCTCTCTGTGCCTTAGCCATGGGAGGACCAAGGAAGGTGTGGAAGGCTCTCTTCTTGGGATTTTTGTATGCATTTGCCCTGCCAGCTCCAGCCTCAGTTTTTTTAGCGGGCTTGGGCGCAGGGTTTTCTTCCATATCACTACCATCCTTGGACTCCTTTGTCTGCTTTTCCTTTGCCACGAGGTCTTGGTCTTCGGGTACATTTGTAGCCAGCTTGTTGGTCCGCCTTGATGTCATTGACAAATTTGCAGTTCCGGTTGGTGTGATTGCACTTTCCTGCGGCATCCCGATGGGCAAAGCATGGCATGTCGTGGTACTCATCGTAGGACACGGGACCAGTCGGCGCCATAGAGGGAGCTGTGGAGCTCCGTGGCTCGCTGCTGCTGGTACCGCGTCCCCGGCCGTGCTGTCCACTTTGACCTTTCTTAGAGAAGGTTGTTGCCACCATATCCGGAGTGTGCTATTCTTCGAGTGGACTCTTCCATTTGTTGTTGTTATTCTGCCGTCCAGTATTTTGGATAGCAGATGCCTTTAAGGATTCACGTGCATCATCATCGGCGGCCATGTAGTTACTTGTGATGGACATCATGGAGTTTAGGGTTAGTTGTCCCTCGTTCCTTTCTCATAACAGGCGATGGCAGAACAGCTGGCCTCTTTCCAAACTGTCGATGAACACAAGGATGACGGATTCATCAGTAACCCCTTCACAAGAGTTCTTCATATCCAGCCATCGTGCAAGGAAAGTTTGGGAGGTCTCGTCGTCTGCCCACCGGCACCGTTGGAGGTCTCCGATGTTGTGAGGTCGCTTGTAGGTGCCCTCAAAGTTTTCAATGAATGCAATCTGCATGTCGAACCAGGTTTGGATGGAGTTTTCGGCCAAGTCATTGATCCACTGCCGCGCTATGCCGGATAGCATCAGGGGCAGATAGTGGATAGAAACATTGGGCGATCCCCCAGTGAACTACACTGCGTTGAAGTAATCTTGTAGCCAAGTCAGAGGCATGTCGAGTCCATTGTACTGGTGGATGTTCTTCTCGATCTTGAACCCATGTGGTATGGGCTCATCGCGGATCCTTTGGCCAAAGCACTTAGGGCCGAGGAAGAAGGTCGTTTGAGACTGGGCTATTTCATTGAGATGGGTGCGCGCGTCGCAGGCCTTTTGCTATGGCAGATCTTTTCAAGAGCTGCGGGATCTGGCCGGACCGCCACCACCGCCACCACCGCCATGGGGGCTGCTTGGTTGGGATGGGGAGGGATCTCGCCTTTTCTTGCTCTCGACGTCCTTCGACTGATCTCGGCAACTGCGACGGCTTCCCTCTGCTCGACCTGGAGCTTGATCTTTCTGATTCTCATCATAGCGGCGGGAGCCTTGCCGGCGTGATGCACGATCTTTGTCTTTGTCGCCGCTGCATTGTGCGTTGTTGTCATGTCGATCTTGTTCCCTTTGCTTGGACCTGCCATCACGGCTAGCTTCCCGCCGTGGCGGCTCGTCTCTGCGGCCAGCGTCACGGCTTCATCCCCTCCTGCCTTTGTTACCACATATGACTATTCCTCCCCGAGGGATTTCAAATGTCTTATACTTTGGTGGTGGCATATCGGTCTTATGGCGGGGAGCAGCTTCGCCTTGGTGGTATTTGCCATTTGTAGGGTAATTCTTGTGAGAAGGTGATGGATTTATCTGCGGGCCTTTGCCATGTGGCTTATCATCAGAGGATACTGGGATATCATCAGTCCTGTTACGAGCTTCTCTCCTTCGGACCTCTGTGGGCTCGGTACGAGATTCGTTATCAGTTCGAGCCTTTCCGTAGCTGTTGTCTTGGGTCTTAGTGACAGCACTGGATCGACACAACGCAGCATCAGAAGCAAGCCTTCGCGATGAGCTGGCCTTCTCCTGCTGCACCACTGCCTTTGACATTAGTTTTACAACTGTATCCAAAGCTGCTGGGGTTCGGTTGTTCTCTAGGAGCTCCTTTGCGGCCATGATGTTCTCGATTGGGGTTGCCCTGACCTCATCACAGTTTTGATCCACATATGGCGGATTCTTGATGTACATCTTGGCCAGCGTCTCGATAATCGGGATGGTAAACTCTAGGTTCTGTATCAACTGCGGATCGCCGCCCTCTTCAACTTGCTGTGGAATGAGAGTAACATACTTCTCCTCCATGTTTCTTGCGCGCTTGAGTGCGTCTTGTGCTTGAGCGATGCCGCCATCCAGTTTTTTACCCATCTTCTCGACTCGCTTCGCCTCTTTTAGGACTTCACATCTCTTCTTCTCTAGATTGTTCACATCCTTGACATACTCAGGGGTAATTTGATCTCCTATAGTTCCATAGACGATCTTTTCCACTAGGGTCATGAAGTCTTCTGGGCGATGTTCCACGGGGATGGTGGTTTGGAGTGGCCTCGGTCCGCCATGGATCTCGGGCAGCCCTTCTGTGGCAGTATTAGCGGCTAAAGGCGGGTTACCCTGCTCTTTGGTGGCTTCCATGTTTTGGGCCGCCTGCGATGGCGGATCAGCAGCTCCTTCCCAACGCCATCTCCCTTGTTGGTCACAAACATCTGTTTGGTGGCATCTTGCTTCTCTTCGAGTTCTACATGAGATAATTCTGCCTCGAATTGCTTCATGGCGGCATCATACTCGTCGGAATCATAGCCTTTACCATCACAGTCCTCCGAGTCACCACTTTCGTTAAGTGCCTCTACGATAGATTCACTTGGGCTGCCATCTCCACTGGAGGCAGATCCCAAAGTAGTTATTGCGAAAGCAACAAGGCAGTACCGCGGTGTCTCTAATGCCTGGTTACCCATGGCAGATTCACAGCGGTCTTCCACCACTTCCTCTACCTCTAGGGCAGGTTGGGTGGGATTTGTTTTTATATCTAGTTTGGGTAACTTGGAAAGTCCCAGATCAGATGATTCCTCCTCCATATCCAGCTCGTAAGCGGTCCGTATGGGGGTTTTAGCCATACCGATCCGCCGGAAATTGGTTTCCATGGCGGGGGTAGGGTTTATCTCTCCGATGAAGATGTGGATGTCTCCGATCGGAACATGGAGAATCAGACAGGGTTTTCTCTAGCCGGCACCCAGAGGTTATCCGCTGGGATGATGGGGAAGCCGGAATCATAGAGGACACGCCCGATGGCGACGGTGCCGCCGATGCCTGCAAAGGCAGATCTTGCATGGATCCGCGCTCCTGATGCGATTTGCCCCATGGTGGGTGCCAACTGTCGTGGTTTTGTCAATAGATCTGCCATAAGGGTATGTGTATGGCGGTTTGTGGAAGGGGGTGAACACAGCGGAGCGATCCGAGACGATGTTAGCACGAGTATACCCAGCTTTAGATCCCGCAACAGTGGTGAGACCGTACGTGCTACTATAATTCACTATATGGCAACAAGTGCTCGGTTACAATGATGAGATTGTCTGTTTCGCTATGCCATTGGCCATGTATCTGAGCCTTGCCTCAAGGGCTTCTCCACGCCGGCTTATAAAGGCGCCTGGCGTGGGCATCACGGTGGTTCTAGGGCGGATACAATATGGAGTCCTAGACTAAGTCCTATGCAATGTCGTACACTACATGGCAAATCACCATGGGCCTATCTAGGGAATCCGCCATAAGATCATGTGTCCTCCAAACCGCCATGGGCTTTCCAGCAACTGGGCCGCCCGGTAAGGCTATCTACCATACCACCATCTATGGGCCACCCTGGCTTGCTGGTTTAGGACTACGTCGCAGGTATACCTATTTGGTATATCCTCATCACTCAATGATAGCAAGATAAATAACTTCAAGCATGAAGGCTATCACAAAGTAAAGTGCATAAGTAAATAGGCTCGGGTATAGAGATACTGCAATGGAGACACGAGGATATATTCCTGAAGTTCCTTCCTTGTTAAGGGAAGTACGTCTTTGTTGGAGGGGTGTGAGGGCCACACAAGGTCTCCTCAACGCCACAAAAGGCCTCACCCTATTCTCTAGTGAACTCACCACAAAGGTCCGAGTTCACCCTCCACTATGGGACTATTGAGGGCGGTCATCGTACCCGTACAAGCTTGGGGCAATCTCCATAACTTAATTGGAGGATCCCAAGTAATTGCCACCAACTCTACAAAGTTACAAAGTAATTGCCACTAAGGTCACAAAGCCGTGTAGGGTTCCCAGAACCCAAGAGTAAAAAGCTTCTCACTTTCACTCACTCGAATCTCCATGGAGAACTCAAACTGATGCAATGACAAGAACATACGAAGTGCTCAAATTCGTCTCTCCCAAATCCCACCAAAGCAACAAATGCTATGGAGGAATATGAGAGGAAGAACAAGGAGGAAATCCACAAAGAACTTCAAGATATAGATCGGAAAGGTTCCACTCACATAAAGGAGATATTGATTGGTGGAAATGTAGATCTAGATATCGTCTCTCTTTTCCCTCAAAAAGATTCAAGAAGCATGGGAGGGATGGAGAGGAAGGGCAAGCTCTTCAAGGTCAATAATGGAGGAGAGAGAAAATAAAAGAGCCAATGTCCAAATGAAGAAGAAGTGGCTTTATATAGCCCCCTACGAAATCTAACCGTTACAGGAACCCAAAAATTCTGGACTCGGGGGATAGATAAGATCATCATCGAAGGGGACTCTACGCTCATCACCAATGCCCTGAGGTGTGTGGCTGTTGACAGATCAAAGCTCTGGGCGATGTAAAAGAAGCAAAAAGCCTGCTAGCGGATTTTGAGGAGCACCGCGCGGAGAAGATAAACAGAGAGAGCAACAGGGTTGCAGATACACTAGCGAAGATGGGTAGATCAGTAGGAAGCTGCCTCTGGCTCGATCAGCTCCCAGATTGTATCCACGATCTTGTAACACACAACACAAACCTAAGTGTCACCATGATAATATAAGTTATCTTTACCTCAAAAAAAGATGTTCTTATCCTTTTGACCCATATGAGGTGACCCTTACCCTTGTGCTTCTCCTTCCACTCTCTCATTCTAGTCATTGGTGTCGCTGCTGTTGATATATGCCAGGAGGTTGTCTCAGAATGTTTGCGGGCTCTAGGAGGAGCATACATCCACCGCGGGAACATAACATATGGGTATAAAATGAAAACTGACAACCCACCATAACGCACACGGTTTGCTGGAAGGAGGCGTGTGTGAAATCGCACACGTTCCTTTTTTTAACTATGTGAAGTTATCCGTGACATTTCATTTTTATTTGATTGTTTCTTTCGCGAGCCATCTGCGACACGTGCAAAATCATTAAGCGTGTGCGGAGAATTTTTTAGAGCTTGCCACTTGATATGCCATCGACGTGTGGCCTGCCGGCCGCTGCACTTAAATCCCAGCGCTTCTAGCTAGAGCTCCTTGATACGTCTCCAACGTATCTATAATTTTTGATGCTCCATGCTTGTTTTTACACCATTTGCCTAATGTTTCGTTACACTTCGTGGCACTTTTATGCATTTTTCGGAGCTAACCTATTAACAAGTTGCCATAGTGTCAGTTCCCTGTTTTCTGCTATTTTTGTGTTTCAGAAAAGCTACACAGGAAATATTCTCAGAATTGGACGAAACAAGTTCCTGAAGTCTTATTTTTCCCGGAAGCTTCCAGAGATCCGAAGAGGAGACGGAGTGGGGCCACGAGGGCCCCACACACTAGGGCGGTGCGGCCCAGCCCCTGGCCGCGCCCCCTATGTGTGAGGGTGCCTCGATCCACTCCTAGCGATGCCCCTTCGCCTATAAAGACCCCCGACAGAAAAAACCTAAGGGCCCGATTAATTTTCTAGAAACACATCGCGATCCGCCGCCGTCGTCGACCCGAGATCGGGAGGGTCTAGAAGCTCTTCCCGGCACCCTGCCGGAGAGGGGAATCGCCACCGGAGGTCTTCTTCATCGCCATGCTTGCCTCCGGAGCGATGAGTGAGTAGTCTACCTTGGACTATGGGTCCATAGCAGTAGCTAGATGGTTGTCCTCTCCACCATGTGCTTCATGTTTAGATCTCATGAGCTGCCCTACATGATTGAGATCACCGTTATGTAATTCTACATGTTTGGTTTGTTGGGATCCGATGAATATTGGTGTTATGATTGAGTTGCTATACTGAATTATATCTTATGTTATCTCTATGTTGTTTATGATCTTGCATGCTCTCCGTTGTTAGTAGCTATCTTGGCCGAGTAGTTGCTAGTGACTCCAAGAGGGGGTATTTATGCTCGATAGTGGGTTCATGCCTCTATTTAATCTGGGGGAGTGACAGAAACCTCTAAGGTTGTAGATGTGCTGTTGCTACTAGGGAGAAAACAACATTCATATGCTCGAGGGCATATGCTTTGTTTACATTACACACTTTGCTTAATGCAATTATCTGTTGTTCGCAACTTAATACTCATGGGGTGTTTGGATGATATCCCCGGGAGTGGATTATTAGTCATAGATGCAGTTGGATGGCGGTCTATGTATTTTGTTGTAATGCCCAGAGTAAATCGCATAGTGATCTTCTTGACATATCACGTTTTTCTTTATTCTATCAATTGCCTAACTATAATTTGTTTACCCAGCATGTGTTATTTATCTTATGGAGAGACAGCACTAGTGAACTGTGGACCCCGGTCCTATTTCCATCATATTGCTATCACCTGTTTACTTTACTCGCACTGTTTACTTTACTCGCATACTTTTACTGTTTTCCACTAAATACGTTCATACCCTTTGTTTCAAGCAAACCGATGAGATTGACAACCTCATCGCAAGTTGGGAACAAAGTATTTGGTTGTGTGTGTGTGTAGGTTCCACGTTCCTGCTCGCAAAGCAAAGCTTGGACGAGGCGCCCTATAAATTGTCCGGAGCTGTCGCGAAACTTGCAAGCATCACCTTCAGTCGTATTGTCTGTTCTTCTCCTGAACGATAAACCTTGGTTTCTTACTGAGGGAAAAGACTTGCTGCTGTGCTCATCATACTTTCCGCTTGGAGTTTCCCAACTGCCTGGCCACAATAATCATTAACTACACGCCAGACATCAAGCCCTTTTTCTGGCGCCGTTGCCGGGGAAGAGTGGAAGACCTCTGCAAGGGGAGTTTTTCACACGCACATCCTTTACTTTGTTTTATTATTTTGCTTTACTTTATTTATTTCTACCTGCATTGTTTTATCAAAAACCCAAAAAAATTAGAATCCTTGATAGTTGTTTTTACTTGTCTACTCTTAGTTTTGCTGAAATGGCTACTCCTGAAAACATCAAGTTGTGTGACTTTACTAGCACGAACAATAGTCATTTTATCTGCACTCCTATTGCGCCACCTGCTCCTGCTGCAAACTTTTATGAGATTAAGCCTGCTTTATTGAACCTTGTTATGAAAGAGCAATTTTCTGGTGCTAGTACTGAAGATGCTGCAGCTCATCTCAACAATTTTGTTGAGCTATGTGAGATGCAGAAATATAAGGATGTTGAAAGTGATATTATTAAGCTCAAGTTATTTCCTTTTTCTTTAAGAGGAAAAGCTAAAGATTGGTTGCTGTCTTTGACTAAGAATAGTATTGATTCATGGGCTAAGTGTAAGGATGCTTTTATTGGTAGATACTATCCTCCTGCTAAGATTATATCTCTGCGTAGCAATATTATGAAGTTTAGTCAGTTTGATAATGAACATGTTGCTCAAGCTTGGGAAGGAATGAAATCTATGATAAAGAATTGCCCCACTCATGGACTGACTACTTGGATGATTGTCCAAACTTTTTATGCAGGACTGAATTTTTCTTCGAGGAACCTATTGGATTCAGCTGCTGGAGGCACTTTTATGTCCCTTACCTTGGGCGCCACAACAAAGCTTCTCGACAATATGATGGTAAACTAATCTGAATGGCACACCGAGAGAGCTCCACAAGGTAAGAAGGTAAATTCTGTTGAGGAAACCTCTTCCTTGAGTGATAAGATTGATACCATTATGGCTATGCTTGCTAATGATAGGACTCATGTTGATCCTAATAATGTTCCTTTAGCCTCTTTGGTTGCTCAAGAAGAGCATGTTGATGTGAACTTCATTAGAAACAATAATTTTAACAACAATGCTTATAGGAACAATTTTGCTAGTAACAATTATAGGCCGTATCCTTCTAGTAATGGTTATGGTAACTCTTATGGTAATTCCTCCAACAACACTAGGGCCGCGCCCTCCAAGCTTGAGGTAATGCTCAAGGACTTCATCGGTAAGCAAAATGCCTTTAACAAGTCTGTTGAGGAAAAGTTAGGCAAAATTGATATTCTTGCTTCTAAAGTTGATAGCCTTGCTCATGATGTTGAACTTCTGAAATTAAAAGTGTTGCCTAATGATGTGAAAGAGAACAATGTTTTTGCTACTGCTAATGCTATTCAAGTTGGAATAGATGAAAATATTAGATTGTTAGCAGAATTGCATGCTAGATGGGAAAGAGAGGATGAGATTGCTAGGAATATGAAAGTTTGTACTATTACTACCTCTAATGATGTTGTTCCTAATGCTAGCAATCCTCTTACTTTGATTGGTGTAGAGAAAACTCCCACTCCTTGTGTTAAAAAGCCTAAAACAGCAAAAACTTTTTCTCAAAAGAGTGCTGAAATTTTTCGGAGTGTAGGAGATGATAGCTCTACTTATTTTAATGATTTTGATGTTGATGGCTGCAATATATCTGAAGTAATTTTGTTCTTGCAAAAGCTTGCTTTGACTCCCAATGCTTGTTCTTTAAATATTGCTTTTACTAAGCATATTACCAATGCTCTCATAAAAATTAGGGATGAAAAGTTGCAGCAAAAAGCTTCTATTCCCAAGAAGTTAGAAGATGGTTGGGAACCCATCATTGATATGCATGTTAATGGTTTTGATTGCCATGCTTTATGTGATCTAGGTGCTAGTATTTCTATCATGCCTAGAAAAATTTATGACATGCTTGATTTACCACCGCTTGAAAAGTGTTATTATGATGTTCCTATTGCTGATGGTTAACAATAACCTTGTTCCCGTTGATTTTCTCATTATGGACGTTGAATGCCATGCTTCATGTCCTATTATTTTGGGAAGACCCTTTCTTCGAACTGTAGGTGCCATCATTGATATGAGAGAAGGCACCATCAAATATCAATTCCCACTAAAGAAAGGTATTGAACACTTCCCTAGAAAGAGAAATAAATTACTTTGTGACTCTATTCTTAGAGCAAATTATGAGCTTGATGCTTCATCACTTGATGTTACTTGATTCACAATTTTCTGCGCCTAGCTCAAAGGCGTTAAAGAAAAGCACTCTTGGGAGATAACCCAATGTTTTATTTTCAGTACTTTTTCTTTTATTTGAGTCTTGGAAGTCATTACTACTGTAATGACCTCTCCTTATCCTTTTTTATTTTGTTGTTGTGCCAAGAGAAGCCTCTAATTTGAGTGAGGTAAAGATTTGGGGATGTTGCTGTCCTGAAACTGTTTTCGGTGCTGCACCGTAAACATTCGTAAAAATTGTCTGTATATCTTTTGGATCTGATATTTCTTGTGCATATGCCCCAGGTTATATCCAAACTTTCATTAGTTAAACACTTTTTGATTTGAGCAACAGAAAACCCCTTAAAAATTCGACCTTTATCAGCTGTTCTGTTTTGACAGATTTCTGGCAATATTTGTGTTTGCCGCTTTATCGCTTTCTTTTGAGTTCTTTTGATCATGGAACTTTTGGGGAAGTTGCTACAGTAGTATATACTTAATATGTGGTAGTTTTGGGTTGAAACCTGAAGCAAAAAGAGGCTGAATATATGTTATGTTACACTAATGTTGCTAATAGATTTGTGTTTAGTTTTGTATGAAGGAAGTTTTTAAGTGTAGGGATTGGAAAATGATGAGATGAGTTGAAGAATGGACAAAATCTCAAGCTTGGGGATGCCCATGCATCACCCCAAGAAATATCCAAGAAGTACAAGCGTCAAAGCTTGGGGATGCCCCCGAGGCACCCCTTCTTCATCGGCAAAAATCAGGTCACCTTTCAAGACACTATATTTTTATTGCTTCATGCACTATGTGTTTTTCTTGGAGCGTCAGTTGTTTTAGTTTTCTTTATTAGTTTAGTTTTGTTTGCTTCGATAAATGGTTGGACCCCAACGAATTTCTTTTGGAGAAGTTGCCTTGCTTTTCATTTGCCAAGAACGCTCTAGTTTTCATTCTTATAAAAAACCGAGTGTTCTTCTTTTTCAGCTACTGCTTTTGGTTTTTGTTTTCGCCTTGATTTGCGTTCAGATCTTCTTATATTTACTTATCAAGGTGTATTTTTGCCTCTGATCTTTATTTGTTTTCATCAAAAGAGGTGTCTTAAAAAAAATTCAAATGATGTTGGAAAAGAGAAAAAGCTTTATGCAAAAAAGTGGTACAAGAAGGAGCTTGTGTAGACTGTGGCTTAGGATTTTTCATGTCATGCATGATGTCTTTTTGATAGTATGCTTAGTGGTTTTTCTGTAACATGACTTGTCTCAAATAACTGAGATTGCTTAATGAGCCTTTGAAAAAAATCATGCGTTGTTTTTCTTGTTTGGAAGCATTATTTTAGTTTTCTCCTTGATGCTTTATTTGGGTTGACTTGGCGCATGCTCACACATGTTAGACTCATACAAAGTTGCCAATAGCCTCTATGATCATTTAGTTTTTGACTTTTGATGCCATCTTATGCTTCTTTTAATGTCGCTTTGTCGCTTTGCATGATTATGGCCATTATTGCTCTCTTAGTTGGTCGCTCCCAGTCTTTTGCTAGCCCTCGCCTTGTACTGAGTATGAGCTCTACTCGTGCATCCAACTCCTAAAAAACCAAGTTTTCCAAAGTGTCCACCATACATACCTATTAGCAATTTGCTATTCCAAGTAAATTTGACTTGCTTTTATTTTCTCTTCAAATTAAACTCTTACCAGTGTTATGTGAAAATTGGTCGGTAAAGCTCTCACGAACCGGAAGGCACACTTTAATTTTTCCTGTTCTTAAAAATTTGACATTATGGTTTCTTATGTTGAGTTGTTATGCTTGCAAGTTGTAAGTTGGAGACTAGCCTAGCCATGCCGTCATGGGGCAAGCTTTAAACATTGCACTTCTTATTTGAGTTGATATCGTGATATTTTGTTTATGGATGCACGCGGTGTGAAATGAATTGGGAATCTTGTGGGGATCATAGAGTTTGTATATGTGTTAGGGAAACGCCTGGGCCGCTAATCTAAGCCATGCATAATTCATGGTGGAAATTTGCAGCATACCTATAGTGGACATTCGACGACGCATCGCAAAATAAAAAGCTAAACAAATGTTAAATAAAAGAGATGTCGAGGTGTTCATTGTCTGCTTGTCCTGTCATTTTGATGTGGGCTTGTTCTATGTCATCGGGCACGGAGGTACCCCATTGGCGGTTCTCGATGATACGCATATACTTACAATGACAAGAGCCTTGCTTGGGACTCTAAGTGGAGTAGCATGAGGTTTGGGTACTCGTATTCATGGGACACGAGGTTTTCGACTTATGATTTGTCAAGCATATGCATCATAATTGTTCTCGCATTAACTTTAACCATTCAAGATGCTTATGATGGGGGCAATGAGAGCTCAAAGCCGGTAAGTACCATAATTTTTGAAGGTTATAAAACTTGCAATCACTGCTTCCCTCCGCGAAGGGCCTTTCTTTTACTTTTATGTTGATTCACCATCTTCTATATTTATGCACCATTAAGAGAGCATAGTTGTCATTCTTAGTATAATGTGCATTGTCCCAAAGTTTTCATTGATTGATTCATATTGTTGGTTTCACTTGTTCTTAAATTATTTGTATCTAGTCGCCCTCTTAAACTTGAAGGTGTCCTATGCATTTATGTTTTTCTCTCCATGAAGGACAAGCTGAAAACCATTTGTATGTTTTTCCTTATGATTTGAACACACATTTGACTTTCATTGTTTTATTTTCATGATCTTTTGTTTGTGTTCATTTGCATGTTTATAACATGGTTGCTAAGTTCTTTATCGTCAAGATTATATCTTTCATGCCCATGTTTTAAGTTCTTTTGATCCCAGCTCACAATGCTTACATATATGATCAAGATTGGGTAGGTGCATGTCAACTCAAAAATTATTTCTTTTGTTATCACTTACCTACTCGAGGACGAGCAGGAGTTAAGCTTGGGGATGCTGATACGTCTCCAACGTATCTATAATTTTTGATGCTCCATGCTTGTTTTTACACCATTTGCCTAATGTTTTGTTACACTTCGTGGCGCTTTTATGCATTTTCCAGAGCTAACCTATTAACAAGTCGCCACAGTGCCAGTTCCCTGTTTTCTGCTGTTTTTGTGTTTCAGAAAAGCTACACAGGAAATATTTTCGGAATTGGACAAAACAAGTTCCTGAAGTCTTATTTTTCCCAGAAGCTTCCAGAGATCCGAAGAGGAGACGGAGTGGGGCCACGAGGGCCCCACACACCAGGGCGGCGCGGCCCAGCCCCTAGCCGCGCCCCCTATGTGTGAGGGTGCCTCGGTCCACTCATGGCGATGCCCCTTCGCCTATAAAGACCCCCCGACGGAAAAAACCTAAGGGCCCGATCAATTTTCTAGAAACACATCGCGATCCGCCGCCGTCGTCGACCCGAGATCGGGAGGGTCCAGAAGCTCTTCCCGGCACCCTGCCGGAGAGGGGAATCGCCACCGGAGGTCTTCTTCATCGCCATGCTTGCCTCCGGAGCGATGAGTGAGTAGTCTACCTTGGACTATGGGTCCATAGCAGTAGCTAGATGGTTGTCCTCTCCACCATGTGCTTCATGTTTAGATCTCATGAGCTGCCCTACATGATTGAGATCACCGTTATGTAATTCTACATGTTTGGTTTGTTGGGATCCGATGAATATTGATGTTATGATTGAGTTGCTATACTAAATTATATCTTATGTTATCTCTATGTTGTTTATGATCTTGCATGCTCTCCGTTGTTAGTAGCTATCTTGGCCGAGTAGTTGCTAGTGACTCTAAGAGGGGGTATTTATGCTCGATAGTGGGTTCATGCCTCTATTTAATCTGGGGGAGTGACAGAAACCTCTAAGGTTGTAGATGTGCTGTTGCTACTAGGGAGAAAACAACATTCATATGCTCGAGGGCATATGCTTTGTTTACATTACACACTTTGCTTAATGCAATTATCTGTTGTTCGCAACTTAATACTCATGGGGTGTTCGGATGATATCCCCGGGAGTGGATTATTAGTCATAGATGCAGTTGGATGGCGGTCTATGTATTTTGTTGTAATGCCCGGAGTAAATCGCATAGTGATCTTCTTGACATATCACATTTATCTTTATTTTATCAATTGCCCAACTGTAATTTGTTTACCCAGCATGTGTTATTTATCTTATGGAGAGACACCACTAGTGAACTATGGACCCCAGTCCTATTTCCATCATATTGCTATCACCTGTTTACTTTACTCGCACTGTTTACTTTACTCGCATACTTTTACTGTTTTCCACTCGATACGCTCATACCCTTTGTTTCAAGCAAACCGGTGAGATTGACAACCTCATCGCAAGTTGGGAACAAAGTATTTGGTTGTGTGTGTGCAGGTTCCACGTTGCTGCTCGCAAAGCAAAGCTTGGACGAGGCGCCCTATAAATTGTCCGGAGCTGTCGCGAAGCTTGCAAGCATCACCTTCAGTCGTATTGTCTGCTCTTCTCCTGAACGATAAACCTTGGTTTCTTACTGAGGGAAAAGACTTGCTGATGTGCTCATCATACTTTCCGCTTGGAGTTTCCCAACTGCCTGGCCACAATAATCATTAACTACACGCCAGACATCACTCCTCTATACTACTGTACTACTGTATACTTCTGTATTGGGATCCGGCGCCTCTCCTTAGCCTCCAGCTGACGACGGTGCCGCCGGCTTCGGCATCGGGATGGCCCGGAGGCTCACAGGGGACTCTCAACGGTGGCTACTGTAGCAAGAAGAAGGGGGAGGAAGAGTCGCGGTACCATCCCTTCCACCTCGTGGCTCCCCATGTTGACTTCTTTTTCTCACGGTCTTTGATTCCTTGAAAAACTTGTAAAAAATATTGTCATTCTTGATTCTTGATTTCTCGGAATATACTAAATAGTCGGTTATCAATTTTAGCGGTTAGCTTTTCTATAGGCTAAGACGACTATATAGCGGCTAAACCCACTTAGCGGCTGAGCAAAGGACATGTCAAACATCAAGGAATTTTACACATATATAATATAAACATAAAATATGAACCAAACATCACAAATATTAACTAATAACGAGTGATAGTCTCACAAATACATCATTTCATACATGATACATGTCATAAACACATGAGTTCAAAGTGGATTCTCTTTGCTCAACTGGTTCGGCGGACTAGTTTGGTCTGCCCCAAGATTAGTAGGCTGAATAGGGTGCTACATAGCGGATTTAGCAGGCTAAATCTTGCTAATAGCGGCAAGTAGTGTTAGCGCTAGAAGTGGATTAGCTTAGCCTAGCTAGCCTTCCCAATGCTAAATCTGGATTGTAGAGGTGCTCTCCAAATTAGGATTCAGGAAGTGAGTTTAAGTAAGACTTCTAGAGGTGCTCTATGTAAGCATCAACATTTGGCTGAACGTACCACTAACCAATGTGGAAAAGGAGAGAAGTATATTTCTAACCATCTAGCATTCCAACTATTGTCTGGGTTTCAGCTTATCCATTAAACTGGAAAACCAAGAATCTTTGTTCATCATGTTAAATTTGTAGGATTAGTATGCCCAACAACTAGGACATAAGAACATAGATAAAATTACTGCTGCTGCGTACTTTCGTTGAACGAGTTAGCACTAGGACGACTCGTGCCTGCTTGGACCAGGCAAGAACACAGTAGAGGCTAGGTATGGAAAACCCTTCACAATGCCGCAACAACTGTCTGATAATCTGATCAGTGGCTAGAGTAGTTGCATTCACTTGCTTGAGATGGCTTGGGATGCCTTTCAATTATTGTGCTACTACACACTTGGGGTTTCCTTTTAGTCAAAAGTTGAAACTGGTTCAGATATGTCCTTACACCTGATCAAGGCACATGATAATCTGTAGAGTCTCGTAAAAAAAATACAACCTGTAGGGTGGGTCTTTCTTTTCACACACCGACCAGCACACACCAAATATTTGGAGTTTCTACATCGGTAACTCAAAATGGAGCCCGAGCTCCATGGTGGCTGATTTTTTGAAAAATCAAAACCGAAATTTCTATGTTTCAAAAAAATCACAACTATAATTCTTTGGGTAGATAATGTTGAACTTTGCCACTCTGTAAAATCTCAATGCAAAATTCGGTTTATTCTAGGCTACACAAAAATAAATAAAAAATCTAGCAAATTTTCAAGATCTCAAAATATTACTTCAAGATTCACCTATTTATCAATTTTGCTCAGCCTAACATACAACGAATTATGACCACTAGTAAATCTCATCAGTATTACATCTAAAAAAATTCCTGATTTTTTTGAAACTTTCAAAAGCCATTTTGATTATTTTTTTCAAAAAAGACCTATGTGTAGCTCGGGAGCCATTCGTCCATTCTCGTTTCTACATTTGTTACTTATGATCAATCCAACATATTCAATTATTGACGCTGTCTATATACTTGGTTCTTTAGTTGTTTTGAGGAGTGTTTTGATGAGGTCGTTTGATAATTCTGAACATTAAAATGTGAGAACTTTAAATCGAATTTTTGGATCATAAATGATTTCTAATAAAAATTTGGCAACTACGAAGTGTCTACATCTTATTTTTGAATATTCGAGTTCGTTTGAATAATTTGAAATGTTTATTGAAGCTTTATAGTTGCCGTTTGCACATTTTCCAAAAAGATCCTATAAAAGTTTCATCCGATCGAACGTTTTATCCCCAAGGACCGAAATATAAACCATGCAACATGAACACATTGGTAAGGGAGCTTCAAAGCAAAGCCAATCAAAGCTAGGTTGGAAGTCTGCCGAGCTTGTCCTCCAAGCCGAGACGAAAACGCACCCAAGGAGCAACGCGCGCCACGATGCACAGACCACCTCGTCCACACAGCATGTCTCTTCTCGCAGCTTCTTATCTTAAATCCCAACATGCTCGGCGATGGTGTCAGGCAAAGCGACACATCCAAAGAGCCTGACCGCTCAAAGACCATTCTTTAAAGGAAGCTGCATCGTACCTGGACCTCGCCACCGCCGACAATCCAACATGGGGATGATACTGGGCAAGATCACGGTGGAGACGCCCAAGCACGAGGTCCTCCACACCGGCGCCGGCTACGAGATCCGCAAGTACCCGCCCTGCATCGCCGCGGAGTTCACCTACTATCCCAAGGAGTGGAAAGGCGACCCTACGGGCGATACTAGTGGAAAATGGGTCATCGGTCCTGGTTGGTATCGGGCTTTAGTCCCGGTTGTTTATCCGGGACTGACCAACCAAGATTGATGTCTTATCTTTAGTTTTAGTTCCGGTTGCCTTACGAACCGGGACTAAAGATTTACCACTTGGCCGCTGCCAGGCTCTCGTGGGCGTAAGAACTTTAGTTCCAGTTTGGACTAAAGTTCTGCATACATGGCAGCCTTTCGTTTCCTCTTTATTTTTCTGCATTTCAATTGTTATGTTATCTTTTTATTTGTATTTTGCTCCATTCAATTTTTTGGTTAATTTTAAATAAGTTTTTGTATATACATATTCGTATAATACAACATAGTATACACGTTGATACATATATAATATATCTTGTCTGACGAGCATATATACAAGTATATACAACTTGTTTAATTAATATCCATGAAGATCATAACTTGTTTAACTACACATATACAACTTGTCTAATCGAAAGCCAAATAGAATACACCCTTTAGGTGTATGACATGGTCAAGCAGAAATCCCGTCAGTTCTTCTTGAATTCTTACTATGCGTTTAGTCGGTGAGAGCCAATTCCGCTTTGCTTCAAACTACGAAGAAGGAGGTCAATATGAATATAAATCATTATAATAAATATTATGAATGACACTAAATACAATTGATGGTAATAAAATTAAATTGTCAGTATATTATTTACTTACTGTTTAAAAATCAATCCCTTCAGTGACCTCCGAGCAAAGGTTCTCGCAAGCATAGTATACATATAAATTAGTCCCCGTTGGCTGCCTCGCGTATTTTACGAGAATAAATTTTAATCAAAAACATATCAAGAATGATATACTTAATGGTATTTGAAACTAGAATTAAAGAGATGCACGAACCTAGCTCGTACGACTTACCTCGATCGGATGGAAAATAAGCTCATTTTCCATTCATCTTTTACTGTGCGTATAAACCGTTTCCAAACTCTGCCGAGTAAATAAAATGAATAGTTGAGTTATATATTAATTAGTGCTATAATGATTGAAATCAAAGATTGAAATTACCGACAATGAACGAAAGAGACCGATATAGTGCGGTAATGATTAAAATTACCTCTCGATCATATCAATGATGCTTTGGTATTCATTAAGATTTTTTCAACGAGTCAAAGATTTCAACCCTTCCGTAGTCAGATTGAATCTTTAGCAAAATCCAGTGGTACCAACGCATAAGTTTAATTATATACGTCAATAACTCATCAAATACACTTAACATCGAGTAAGGAAAGTAAATATGTACAAGATAATAACACTCACTTGAAGTTGTATGGCAACAGTATTTTACTTCTATATTCATGCATAAGTAAGAACTCTAGCAACATATCCTCCTTCTCCTTGGGGTTGTCACGTACAGTAACTTTGTTAACTTGATTTGGATCAATGAATCTAATTTGGAAGTCGTTCCTTCGCTTACATTCCAGACTTATTAGTATGCATAATATATAGCATAGTGAGGATAATTACATGCAAAGAACGAGCTGAGCTAGAGACTTAATAATTATAGAAATAAATAAATCACTTACAGAATATAGGAACTGACGAGACTTTTATCGAGGGCGTCTTGATTGAATAGCTGAAAGATTTCTTCAAATTCAATATGAATCAAGTCTTCACCTAAGAAATGCTCCTTTGAGATTTTTGGAAGGAGAATTTCTCGCTCGCCCTTTGCGACGTCCATGTACCACTCTTGCAATCTTCGCATTTGTGATGGTACAGTCTTTTCCTTCCCAGGTGGGACCACACTTTCCCCCTTTTCATATTTTCAAGCTAGAGGCGCCATTGGGATATTTCCGGACATTAACAGAGAGTCAAACTAGCCTCAGTAGCAAAGTCGTAGGCATGGTCCTGACTGGGTTGAG
Source organism: Dactylis glomerata (assembly GCA_007115705.1). Classification (NCBI taxonomy): domain Eukaryota; kingdom Viridiplantae; phylum Streptophyta; class Magnoliopsida; order Poales; family Poaceae; genus Dactylis; species Dactylis glomerata. The sequence goes on from QXEO01001542.1 coordinate 925,102, forward strand.
TGATAGCGTGTAGATGACCGCCCAGTTGGGAACCCCAAGAGGAAGGTATGATGAGCACAGCAACAAGTCTTCCCTCGGTATAAAACCAGGGTTTATAGAACCAGTAGGAGAAAGAACCAACTTCCGAAGGTTGGTGCTCGCTAGCTTCGCGATAGCTCCAGACAATTTATATATGACGCCTTATCTAGGGCATAGCTTTGCACCAGCAGCAATATGGAACCTGCACGCAACACAACCAAAGTACTTTGCCCCAACTTATAGTGAGGTTGTCAATCTCACCGGCTTGCTATAAACAAAGGATTAAATGTATCGTGTGGTAAAAGATAGTAGTTTGCGAGAATGTAAATAAAGCGAGTAAATAGTAAACGGCAATAAGAATGTAAAAGAATGGACCAGGGTCCACAGTTCACTAGAGGTGTCTCTCCATAAGATAAATAATATGTTGGGTAAACAAATTATAGTTGGGCAATTGATAGAATAAAGAAATCATACAAATGTCATGAGGATCACTATGAGATTCACTTGGGCATTACAACATAATACATAGACCGTAATCCAACTACATCTATGACTAATAATCCACCCGCCGGATGTCGTCCGAGCAACCGTTGGGTATTAAGTTGCAAGCAACAGATTATCGCCTTAAGCAAAGTGTGTAATGTAAATAATACAAATGTTCTTGAACACAAGATTGTTGTTTTCTCCCTAGTAGCAACAGCACATCTACAACCTTAGAGGTTTATGTCAATTCCCCAGATTACTAGAGGCATGAACCCACTATCGAGCATAAATACTCCCTCTTGGAGTCACTAGCATCTACTCAGCCAAGATATCTACTAGCAACGGAGAGCATGCAAGATTATAAACAACATAGAGATGATAAATCAATAAATCAACTTGACAAATTATCAATATTCATCGGATCCCAATAAACACAACATGTAGAATTACACAACGATGATCTTGATCATGATAGGCAGCTCACAAGATCTAAAAATGAAGCACATGGAGGAGAAGACAACCATCTAGCTACTGCTATGGACCCATAGTCCAAGGTAGACTACTCGCACATCACTCCGGAGGCAGGCATGGTGATGAAGAAGGCCTCCGGTGGTGATTCCCCTCTTTGGCAGGGTGTCGGGAAGAGCTTCTGGACCATCTCGATCTCGCGTCGATGATGGCTGCGGCTTACAGTATGTTTTGTGGAAAATTGATCGGGCCTTTAGGGTTTTCTCGTCGAGGAGAATATATAGGCGGAAGGGCGGCGTCAGGAGGTGGGCTAGGTGGCCCCACCACCTGGTGGCGCGGGCCAGGGGCTGGCCATGCTGCCCTATGGTGTCGCTGGCCCCTGGCTCGCCTTCGTCTCTGCTTTGGACTCCGTCTCATGTCGGGAAAATAGGGACTTCGTCTTTTGTTTCGTCCAATTCCAAGAATATTTCCTGTGTAACTTTTCTGAAACACAAAAATAGCAGAAAACAGGGAACTGGCACTGGCATCTCGTTAATAGGTTAGTTCCGGAAAATGCATAAAAACACCATGAAGTGTAACAAAACACAAAGCAAATAGTGCATAAACAAGCATGGAGCATCAAAAATTATAGATACGTTTGAGACGTATCAAGCATCCCCAAGCTTAACTCCTGCTCGTCCTCGAGTAGGTAAGTGATAACAAAACAATAATTTTGGAGGTGACATACACCATCTCAATCTTGATCAAACGATGTAAAGCATTGAGTGCTGAGATCAAAGTACTCTAAACATGGGCATAAAAGACATAATCTTGACAATAAAACTTAGCAACCATGTTATAACATGAAAAAGTAACACAAACAAAAGATCATGAGTAATAATGCATTGAAAGTCAAGTGTGTGTTTCGAGCATATAAAAAAACATAGCAAAGTGGTTTTCAGCTTGTCCTTCATGGAATAGCAAAACATAAATGCATAGGAAACCTTCAAGTTTAAGAGGGTGACTTGATACAAATAATTTAAGAACAAGCAAAACCATAATCATGAATCAATCAATAATAAATTTTTGGACTATGCACATTATACTCAGAATGACAACTATGCTCTCTTAGATGGTGCATAAAGATAGAAGGTGAAGACTCAACATAAAAGTAAAAGAAAGGCCCTTCGCAGATGGAAGCAGTGATTGCAAGTTTTATAAACCTCCAAAAATTATGATACTTACTAGCTTTGAGCTCTCATTGCCCCCATTATAGGCATCTTGAGTGGTTAAGGTTAATGCGAGTACAATTATGAAGCATATGCTTAACAAATCATAAGTTGAAAGTCTCATGTCCCATGAAGTACGAATACCCAAACCTCATGCTACTCGACTTAGGTCCCAAGCAAGTTCTTGTCATTGTAAGCATATATGTATCATCGAGAACGTCAATGGGGTACCTCTTGCCCGATGACATGGAAACAAGCCCACATCAAAATGACAAGACAAACAGACAATGAACACCTCGACATATCTTTTATTTACCATGGGTATAGCTTTTTATTTTGAGATGCGTTGTCGAATGTCCACTATGGGCATGCTGTAAATTTCCACCATGAATGATGCATGGCTTAGATTAGCGGCCCAGGCGTTTCTCTAACACATATACAAACTCCATGAGCTCACAAGTTTCCAACTTATTTCACATCGGAGGTATCCATAAATAAAAGATCATGATATCAACTAAATGAGAGTAAGTGCAATGTTGAAAGCGTGCCCCATGACGGCATGGCTGAGCTAACTTCCAACATACAACTTGCAAGCATAACATCAACATAAAAGAGCCACAATGGTCAAATTTATTAAAAGAAAGAAAAGTAAATGTGTCGCCAGGTTCGTGAGAGCTTTACTGACTAATTTTCACATAACACAAAAAGTTTAATTTGAAGGATAGATAAAAGCAAGATGAATTGTGCTTGGAATACCAAATTGCTAATAGGTAGATATGGTGGACACAACGAAAAACTTTGGTTTTTGAGAGTTGGATGCACGAGAAGTATTCCCTCTCAAAATAAAATGAAGGGTAACAAAAGACTGAGAGCGACCAACTAAGAGAGCAATAACGGCCATAATCATGCATAGCGACTTGTTAAATTCAAACATGTTGTAAGCATGCGCCAAGTCAACCCAAATAAAGCATCAAAGGAGAAAACCACAATAATATGCTCCCATATAATAAAAACAACGCATGATTCTTTCAAAGGCACATTAAGCAATCTCAGTCATCTGAGACAAGTCATGCTACAACAAAAACTACTAAGCATACTATCAAAATAACATCAAGTATGACATGCAAAAGTCTAAGCCACAGTCTAAACAAGATCCCATTTGTACCACTATAGGCATGAATTGAAACTTTTTTCTCTTTTCCAACACCATTCAACCTTTTTGTAACCACTCTTAAAGATGAAAACCAACATAGACCAGTGGTCTAAATACACCTTGATACAAAGATATAATGTAATGTCCCAGCATTTAGGTACAATGAAGGGTAGAATTAGGACCTATGTGCATTCATGCATCCTAAAATCCGGATAAATTTTTCACAAATTCTAAAACCGGAGTGAGCCAAGCCTCTATCTCGATAACATGTAGAGGTAGATGTTATCTGGATTGCTATGGGCTTAGTGATGATCTCTTGATGATATTTGTTTAAGAGTTTTGGATAATATTGCATAATTGTAATTATAGAATTAATAATTAAAATACACAATTATAATTAATCAACTCAACTTTATTGAGTTGGAAAACCAAAACTAAAAGTAGAAAATAGAATAAACAGAAATAATATTTTATTGATATGATACAATAATACAAGGTCTTTACAATTATTTGATACAGAAAAATAATTACATGATGGAAAACAGAAAAGGAATCTAAACTTAAGCTAACTACATGTGTCTTCATGATCTTCATCTTGATTTCATAATCTGCAAAATAAACATTAAACAAAGACAATAAAACAAAAGAAAAGGGGTTAGAGTTAGTTTTGCTCTCAGACTTTGGCAAATGATCTTGCCAGTTTCATCACTGAGTATTTTTGATCAAGAATAGTATCTGTTCTGTTCAAAACTAGGGTACAAAGTATTTGTGTATCAAGCCCACCATCACACCACGTCCCAGGAGGATCAGACCAAGTCTGAGTGGAAAATAGCCTAGCTGCTCACAAGAAGCTCAACCTGAAGAGCTGGTTGCTGGCAAGCATGCAAGCACAGTAGCACACCCACATCAGGAGCACTCGACCAGGGCAGGATAAGCACAACCTGCTCAATTCACAGCAGCAAATAATCACAAGACCACCAAGAGAACACCACGGTTCTCTCAACCACACCAACACTCCACCAGCACGGCCATGGTAATGGATTCCTAAAGCTCAAGATCCATCTCAGGAGGAGAAGGACAAGAAGCAGGCAGGAGCTCACCCAGGAGGTGAAGAGCAACCCGGCAGGAGCTTACCCAGGAGGGAAGAGCAAGCAGACTGGAACTAATCCAGGAGGTGGAGGGCAGATCAATAAAAGTAGCCAAGCATCCTCAACAGCAAACATCCTCAACCAACTGCAACCATCAGGTTGACCTTTAGCACATCATATAAGATTTTATGCCAATGCATAGTTTTGTGCATGGATGGCAGGGGAATGATTACCCTCAGTTATGCAAAGAGATGCTTTGCATAAATCATCCTTGGGTTCATAAAAATATTCAGTAAATAAAAATCAAAACCAACAACCAAGCCTCAACTTGTGCTTCATTGGCATACTTAGAGAAGCAACAGTTGAACCTACACAGGGCAGGCTTGTGCTGGGCACATGTCCTGTTGGACATGCACCTCAATCACACAAGCACTACCAACACAACTTCTAGATCACAAGCAGTGGGCACATAAGCAAACTTAGCACCTCACAGATGTGCTATGGGCCTCAGACCAACATCACAGGCCTACTCAAGGGGCAAGTTTCACCAATATAATTTAGCAGCAGAAAAGGAGTTGCTGGGCACATGTCCAAAGTGGACATGCACCTCAACACAACTCCACACCATCAATCTAGTTTTCATAGTAACTAGAAATTTAGATCATCTTCCTGAGCTAGTCAGCTAGGAATCATCTACAGCAAAATAGCAGTTTTACTGAACCAAAATGTTCAGTTGCACACATAGGTATCTCTATTACCAAAGCATCACAGGTTGAGATAATAGTCAGTATAATCTAATCTCCCTGTAGACAAATCTTATCAAGAAGATTTTGTACCAAATCACTTTCCTAAGCAAACCAGCTAGGAATCATTAGTTTTATTATTAGTCTATAACTGAATCTTGCAAACAGGCAAGACATTCAGACTAACACTTCTGTCAGGGAGTGCACTGACAGAGGATTGGTGACACAGCTTGATCACCACATGCTAAAGCACAGCAACAGTTAACTGAATGCAAGCATCAAGCTAACAACAGACAGTAGCCATAGCATCAGCATAGAAAGCTTGGCGCAGTCGGCCTTGGCCGAGACGGTCGAGGACTGAGACCAGAGAAGAGAAGGGTAGGAGGAGGAGGAAGCAAACACTCACCATCGCCAAGGAGCATATCTAGCCGGCATGGTGGGGCAGTGCCCGCGCGGCCGACCAGACGCGACCCAAGGAAGACTTCACCGGCGGCAACAACGGCAACACGGGGAGCAACCCCACCTAGGCTGCTTCGACCCGCACCTACTCGGCCACCAGCAGCATCACAGCAGCTCAACACATCGGAGTGAACCAGTGCCACCGTGGCGAGGCTCAAGCTTGGCCAAGTTGCCGAAACCCTAATCACTCCAGGGAGACGATCTCCTCGCACAGGCGTTGGATTCGGAATCCAGTTGGAGGAGAGGTAGTCAGCATGGAGGCGGTCGTTTGCTTCAAAGGGCGGCGGCGGAGGTCGCCAGAGGCGGCCAGAATCCTCAGGCGGCGGCGGCGACCGTGGTCACAGGCGGAGCTCGGGGTGGAGAGAGGGGTGAGCGAGGGGTCTGACTGGGTTGGTTTGATCGACCCAGTACCCGTTCGGTTGGGTTAGACCCAGCCAGATGGGCTGGGCTGGCCAATGGGCCAAGGCCCAATTTTAAATTGAATTCAAATTCTGCTTTTAAAATAATTCAAATTCAAAACAAAATCAAAAGTGTTTGATTTAAACTTCCTAAAATGAATTTCCTTTTTAGAAATGATTTGCTTATATGATTAAAAATATATTTCTTATTACAATTCAAAATAAATTCAATACTTTGAAATACTTCTATAATTTTGAATGCTTTACTTAATCTTATAATTCCAAAATTCTTTAAAATCAATAAAAACACCTCAATCTCTTAATAATGTCATAAATGAATCCAATTTTTGTAAATTGATCTTACTTTAGTTTTAAAAATATTTGAACAACTTTTTGAGTAAATAATTAAGTAATGGAACAAAATCTATTATTAAGTTTCATCAAAATGCTTCTTTAACTTAAAATGCTTTATTTGCTAGCTTTAAGATTCAAAACCCAATAACCTTATTGTTCATAATTAAAAGATTAAAGGATAAAACCTTTACTTTAATGAACCATCCTTAACAAGTTTAAAACTGGTTTAACTATTGTTTCAATATGAGTTATAAACTATTATAAAAGTTTAACTCAGTCCTTTAAATGCAAAGTCTTGGGTAAAACACAGAAGTAATACCAAGTCTTGGGTAAAACACATAAATAATACCAAGTCTTGGATAAAACACACTAAACATGCAAAGTCTTGGGTAAAACACACCAATAGGTAATAAATTGTCCAAACCATTATGCATTGCATATCATTGCATCATAGCATCCGCTTGCTTCTTTAAACATTGTCCTTACCAGACAATGATGGTGTTTTATAGAACAAGGAGCCCAGGAGCACCACAAAGCATCAGACTCTACTACTTTTCAGTTACAAGGCAAGTTTATCTTGCTCATATCTCTTGGTTGCACTGATTTGGTAACTATTTGCAAAGTGCTGACTTATAACCTAACTTATCAAAAGGCTCGAAAACCTATTTTCTTAATAATATGACTAGCTGGTTACCGACCCGAGTGGTGATAACCTAGGAAGGCTGGCAGGTGGAACCACGGTAAGATTGTGGTGGTGGAGGTTCCACTTGCATGGGAAAGTTAACCCTAGGAGCTAATAGCCAATGCCGCAGTTATTCTTGCGCCGTAAAAACCGTGTTGTCCAGAAGACTTGAAATGGGACGGGAAAGTCATCTGTATCTTCTCTCGTTCGCATGTCAACGAGCATTTTTCAGCTACCGTATGCCATATATCTTGCGAGAATACGTGCACATGGGTGGGACCCCTTAGTTCCCATGGTACTGGTATCTAGGATGGTCTGCAAGAGGCCCCTGGGTACTTCATCGTGAGGGGTGAATATCGGGGTTTGACCCTCTTGGCAGAGTTGGGGTGGGCATGCGTTGTGCGGAGAAGGCAGTGAATGGCTTGGATCAATGACTGGGCCCCACACCAAGGAAGTGTAGACGGGAAAGATTCACCCGGTTGTGCAGCAAGGCTTTGATCTCTTTTGGAAGGACACACCTCTACAGAGTGTAAAAAGATGTGACATGTTACCCCTTGTTCCGGAAAGGAGCTGCGAACGCTGCAGAAAAGGTGCTCTCAAGGCACTAATACCCTGTGTTGGCTGTTGGGCATAGTTTTCAAAAGTAAAAGCAATCTTTCAAGAAACCTTTGATAAAACCTTGCATTAGTCTATGACTCTTTTGGGTTTGTGGCTGTAATTAGTGCATATCACACAACTTCTTTCTATAGAAACTTGCTGGGTAACGCTCGTTACTCACCCCACTCTCTTAAACCCTTGCTAGACTGTGAAGACTTAGATGAAGCAACGCGGAATGCCATCGGAAGTCAGAAGGATATCTTCTATGAGGAGCCTGATTTGTCTCGTGGAGTTGAAGGCGTAGACTACATCATCCGCTACGGAGCCACATCAGACGAGGAGTCAGATTGAAGAATACCCTAACTAGTAGTTTTAGACTAGAGATCGAGGAACCGAGCAGCGGTAGTCATAAAATAAGCTGTTGAGTTCCTCAGTTGTTTAATTATTTGGATCTTTTATCATTTTGTTGTAATAACACTTAGCACTATGATGTTCTCTTACAAGAGCATTTCCTTATCAGCACGACTTTGGTTTGTATTAATAAGTGAATGTTTGTATTTGGCCCCGCTATGTTTCTGTTGTACCACTCTGAGGGATGTAATACTCGCGGAGCGATGTTCTACAAGTGTTATATCAACGACTTGCATACTACAACATGCAGTGGTATGCTGGGTCACCGCATATAACAAGATGTGAACAAAAATCAAGGCAAAAAACGAAAGCTAAACGCAGTACTAGAAAAAGAGAACACTCGTTGAACGATAAGAGTGAAAAGTAGAGTGTTCTTGGTAATGAAAAACAGAGTGCATCTTCTCCAAAGGAAACATGTTGGGGTCCAACCATTTATTGCAGCAAATAAAACAAAAGAAAACTGAAAGCAAAAGTAAAGACGCTCCAAGAAAAATGCATAGTATACAAAGCAATAAAAATATAGTGTCTTGAAAGGTAACCTGATTTTTGCCGATGAAGAAGGGGTGCCTCGGGGCATCCCCATGCTTTGACGCTTGTACCTCTGGGATATTTCTTGGGGTGACATGGGCATCCCCAAGCTTGAGCTTTTGTCCATACTTCATCTTATCTCATCATTCTCCTTTCCCTACAATTGAAAACTTTCTTCATACAAAACTTCACACAATTCTATTAGCAACATTAGTGTAAGCATGATAGTAAATCTACTCTTTTGGTTCAGTTTTAAACTCAAGTATAACACCCATTAAAGCATAAGTTACTTTAGCAACTTCCTCAAAAGTTCCGTGATCGAAAGAACTCAAAAAGAAAGCGATCGAGAGGCAAACACAAATAGTGGCAGAAATCTGTCAAAACAGAACAGCTGACAAAGATCGATTTTTCTGAGGATCTTCTGTTGCTCAAATAGAAAAGTGAAAAACTAATGAAAGTTTGGAATTAACCTGGGGCATGTGCACAAGAAATCGCAGATCAAAAAGATGTTCTGAGAATTTTCACGAATTTTTACAGTGCAGCGCAGAAATCTGTTTCACGACAGCAACTTCCCCAAATCTTACCTTCCTCCAATTAGAGGTTCTTCTTGGCACAAAAACGAAATAAAAATGATAAGGAGAGGTCATTACAGTAGTAATAACTTCCAAGACTCAACAAAAATAAAAAGTACTAAAAAGAAACTTATCTCCCAAGAGTGCTTTTCTTTAACGCCTTTGAGCTAGGCGCAGAGAGTGGAAATCAAGTAAATTTCAAGCGATGAAGCATCAATATCACCGGATGCCTTACGTCTTCCTCTCTTACCTTTGCTCTTACCTCTAGGAAAGACATGATGATTACCTGATGGGGAGGTGAACTTCATGGTGCCTTTTCCCACATCTATTACTGCTCCCATAAGTTTTAGCAGTGATCTTCCAAGTGTGATTTGTCCATTTCCTACACATTCAATAACAAGATAATCAGTAGATACCATTTTCTCTAGGATTTTTGTAAACACTCCTTTGGCTATTCCAATGGGAAATATAGTGGAATTATTGGTAAGTGATATTTCTTCTCCGCCCTCAGAAAGTTCCCAAAGATTGAAAGATTCATACACATCCTTAGGCATAAGGAAAAATTCAGACATAATATCACAACAAGCATGAAAAGTTTCACCATTGATAGTGATTTCACCGTAGGGAACCAACTTGAGGATTCGGAAATTATTGGCACAAAATCATGATGCTCAAGAGTATTTAATCTAGCAAAAATGCTCACAAGAGAAGAATCAAAATCACTCGTTAAGCTATATACTGCAATCAACTTTTTTATAATGTTGAAAGCTTGATCTCCATCATAATGGAGGAAATCTCCTCCTGCTACAGCATCCAAGGCATATTGATGGCGCGGTGATGATGGTGCCAGAGTGCCAGAAAACTTGTTGGCGTGTAGTTGATGAAGTAAAATACCGGCCAGTTGGAAACCCTAAGAGAAGGTTTGATGAATATAACAGCAAGTTTTCCCTCAGTTATGAAACCAAGGTTATCAATCCAGTAGGAAAAAGACAATACTCCAGAAGGTGATGCTTGCTAGCTTCGCGACAGCTTCGGACAATTTATAGGGCGCCTCATCCAAACTTTGCTTTGCGAGCGGCAACATGGAACCTGCACACAACACAACCAAATACTTTGTTCCCAACTTACGATGAGGTTGTCAATCTCACCGGTTTGCTTGAAACAAAGGGTATGAGCGTATCGACTGGAAAGTGATAATAGTATGCGAGTAAAGTAAACAGTGCGAGTAAAGTAAACAGTGCGAGTAAAGTAAACAGGTGATAGCAATATAAAGGAAATAGGACCGGGATCCACAGTTCACTAGTGGTGTCTCTCCATAAGATAAAATAACACATGCTGGGTAAACAAATTACAGTTGGGCAATTGATAGAATAAAGACAACGTGCATATGTCAAGAGGATCACTATGAGATTTACTTTGGGCATTACAACAAGATACATAGACTGTCATCCAACTGCATCTATGACTAATAATCCACTTGTGGCGAATCAATCCGAGAACTCCACAAGTATTAAGTTGCGAACAACAGATAACTGCATTAAGCAAAGTGTGTAATGTAAACAAAGCATATGCCCTTGAGCATATGAATATTGTTTTCTCCCTAGTGGCAACAGCACATCTACAACCTTAGAGGTTTCTGTCACTCTCCCAGATTAAATAGAGGCATGAACCCACTATCGAGCATAAATACCCCCTCTTGGAGTCACTAGCAACTACTCGGCCAAGATAGCTACTAACAATGGAGAGCATGCAAGATCATAAACAACATAGAGATAACATAAGATAATATTCAGCACATCAACTCAATCATAACACCAATATTCATCGGATCCCAACAAACACAACATGTAGAATTACATAACGGTGATCTCGATCATGTAAGGCAGCTCACGAGATCTAAACATGAAGCACATGGTGGAGAAGACAACCAACTAGCTACTGCTATGGACCCATAGTCCAAGGTAGACTACTCACTCATCACGCTGGAGGCAAGCATGGCGATGAAGAAGACCTCCGGTGGCGATTCCCCTCTCTGGCAGGGTGCCGGGAAGAGCTTCTGGACCCTCCCAGTCTCGGGTCGACGGCAGCGGCGGATCGCGATGTATTCTGGAAAAGTGATCGGGTCTTTAGGTTTTTCCCGTCAGGGGGTCTTTATAGGCGAAGGGGCAGCGTCAGAAGTGGACCAGGTGGGGCTCACCACAGGGCGGCGCGGCCAGGCCCTGGGCCGCGCCCCCTGGTGGTGAGGCCGCCTCCTGGCTCCTTTCTGTCTCCTCTTTGGTTCTCTGGAAGCTTCGGTAAATTTCTGGACGTTCGGCTTTTGTTTCGTCCAATTCCGAGAATATTTCCTGTGTAACTTTTCTAAAACACAAAAACGGCAGAAAACAGGGAACTGGCACTGTGGCATCTCGTTAATAGGTTAGTTTCGAAAAATGCATAAAAATGCCACGAAGTGTAACGAAACTCTAAGCAAATGGTGTAAAAACAAGCATGGAGCATCAAAAATTATAGATACGTTAGAGACGTATCAGCATCCCCAAGCTTAACTCCTACTCGTCCTCGAGTAGGTAAGTGATAACAAAAGAAATAATTTTTGAGGTGACATGCACCTACACAATCTTGATCATATATGTAAGCATTGTGTGCTGGGATCAAAAGAACTTAAAACATGGGCATGAAAGATATAATCTTGATAGAAGAAACTTAGCAACCATGTTATAACATGAAAAAGAACACAAATGAAAGATCATGTAAATGAAACAATAAAAGTCAAACGTGTGTTCAAATCATATGGAAAACATACAAATGGTTTTCAGCTTGTCCTTCATGAGAGAGCAAACCATAAATGCATAGGACACCTTCAAGTTTAAGAGGGCGACTAGATACAAATAATTTGAGAACAAGTGAAACAAATAATATGAATCAATCACTGAAAACTTTGGGACAATGCACATTATACTCAGAATGACAACTATGCTCTCTTAGATGGTGCATAAAGGTAGAAGGTGGTGACTCAACATAAAAGTAAAAAAAAGGCCCTTCACGGAGGGAAGCAGTGATTAAACATGTGCTAGAGCTTTTCATTTGTAAAACAGAGATAAAAATTGGGTTTTGAGAGGTGGTTGTTTCATGTCAACGACTGGCAATGGGGTCTTACTATCTTCCATAATAAACAAGTGAGAGCGGTTCCGAGTTCTTTGAAAGATTGGCACATTGGTGCTCTTTTATAAAGCTTTGGCACTCCTCCCCACCTTTTTTCCTTTCTCAAACCATGGCTAACCGATTCCATCGGGTGCCCACCAACATTCACATACCATGGAGGAGTGCCCTTTTTTCCTTTTTAGAATTAGATTGCAATGGTCTGACCAGCTCTCTTGCAAAATTAATGACGAGCAGATGAAGCTGCCTAGTCGAGGGGTACTTAATTTAATATGTAAGATAGCAATTCCAACCACTAAGTCCCCATGAGCTAAAAATAGTGGCACAAAATGAGAAGTAGTTGAAAGTTTTGAAAGGTAGCACATGAAAATTTACTTGGGATGGCTTACAAATACCATGCATAGGAATTTATAGTGGACACAATGGCAAACTTGGTTTTTAGGAGTTGGATGCACGAGTAGAGCTCATACTCAGTACAAAATGAGGGCTAGCAAAAGACTAGGAGCGACCAACTAAGAGAGCAATAACGGCCATAATCATGCAAGGCGACAAAGCGACATTAGAAAAAGTATAAGATGGCATCAAAAGTCAAAACCTAAATGATCATAGAGGCAATGGCAACTTGTATGAGTCCAACATGTGTGAGCATGTGCCAAGTCAACCCAAATAAAGCATCAAAGGAGAAAACCAAAATAATGCTTCCAAATAATTAAAACAACGCATGATTTTTTCAAAGGCTCATTAAGAAATCTCAGTCATCTGAGATAAGTCATGCTACAGCAAAACCACTAAGCATACTATCAAAAAGACATCAAGCACGACATGCAAAAGCCCAGGCCGCAGTCTACACAAGCTCCTACTTGTACCACTTTTTTGCATAAAGCTTTTTCTCTTTTCCAACACCATTCGAACTTTTTATAAACAATTCATTTGATGAAAACCAATATGGACCAGAGGTCAAAATACACCTTGATATAAATATAAAACAAGATCTGAACAAAAATCAAGGCGAAAAGCGAAAACTAAACGCAGTAGCAGAAAAAGAGAACACTCGTTGAAACGATAAGAGTGAAAACGGAGTGTTCTTGGCAAATGAAAAGCAAGGCAACTTCTCCAAAAGGAATTTGTTGGGGTCCAACTATTTATTGCAGAAAACAAAACTAAACAAAACTAAAAACTAAAAACAACTGACGCTCCAAGAAAAATGCATAATGCATGAAGCAATAAAAATATAGTATGTTGAAAGGTGACCTGATTTTTGCCGATGAAGAAGGGGTGCCTCGGGGGCATCCCCAAGCTTTCATGCTTGTACTTCTTAGATATTTCTTGGGGTGCGTGGGCATCCCCAAGCTTGAGCTTTTGTCCATTCTTCAACTCATCTCATCATTCTCCAATCCCTACACTTGAAAACTTCCTTCATACAAAACTAAACACAATTCTATTAGCAACATTAGTGTAAGCATAATAATGAATCAACCCTTTTTGCTTCAGGTTTCAAATCAAAACCACCACATATAAAGCATATACTACTGTAGCAACTTCCCCAAAAGTTCCGTGATCAAAAGAACTCAAAAAGAAAGCGATAAAGCGGCAAACACAAATATTGGCAGAAATCTGTCAAAACAGAACAGCTGACAAAGGTCGAATTTTTAGATGGTTTTCTGTTCCTCAAATCAAAAAGTGTTCAACTAAAGAAAGTTTGGATATAACCTGGGTCATATGCACAAGAAATCGCAGGTCCAAAAGATTTACAGAGAATTTTCACGAGTTTTTACGGTGCAGCACCGAAAACTGTTTCAGGACAGCAACATCCCCAAATCTTACCTCACTCAAATTAGAGGCTTCTCTTGGCACAAAAACGAAATAAAAAGGATAAGAAGAAGTTATTACAGTAGTAATAACTTCCAAGACTCAAATAAAAGAAAAATAACTGAAAGTAAAAACATTGGGTTATCTCTCAAGAGTGATTTTCTTTAACGCCTTTGAGCTAGGCGCAGAAAATGCGAATCAAGTAATATCAAAAGAAGCATTAAGATCAATTGCAGAAGTCTTTTCAGTAAGGCATTGTATTTCATCCACATAAGTTTTTGAAGACCCTTTGTGATCACGCTTTGGTTCACTCAAATCACTAAAAAGATTTTTGGGACAGATCCAATCAAAATTATTTTCAAAAGCTTCATCCAATCCCAAGAGCTTGCTAGGTGTAGGTATTTCGGTTCCCTCATTGTTCGTACTAACAACCCTTATATGTGAGCCAAGCTTATTAAAACACTTAAGAACTTTCCTAGCTTCAATGGCCACATCTCTAAATTCTATGCGCAAAGTTTCCAAGATAAAAGCTTTCTTTTCGGGGTCCTCAATATCATGAAGCTTAAGAAACATTTATTGCATAAAAGGATTAAGGCTAGCAAACCTAGCTTCTAACATGTGAATTAAATATGCAGAAGCAACTTCATAACTAGGAGCAAGCTCAGCCAAAGAATTTTCCTCAACTTTATGCATACTAATATGATTAAAGAACTCCTCAATGTTACTTTATCCAATAATTGAACCACTACCTACTGAGAGGTCCTCCAAAACGTACTTAGGGAACAACATAATAAACTAAAAGTAATAAAGTAACAACTATAAAGGAAACTAATTTTTTTTTGTGTTTTTGATAAAACAAAGCAAGTAAAAATAAAGTAAAGCAAAACTTAAACAAAGTAAAGGATGTGCGTGCGAAACTCAACTTGCAGAAGTCTTCTTTTTCCCCGGCAACGGCACCAGAAAAACTTGCTGATGGCGCGGTGATGATGGTGCAGAAAACTTGTTGGCGTGTAGTTGATGAAGTAAAATAACCGGCCAGTTGGAAACCCCAAGAGAAGGTTTGATGAATATAGCAGCAAGTTTTCCCTCAGTTATGAAACCAAGGTTATCAATCCAGTAGGAAAAAGACAATACTCCAGAAGGTGATGCTTGCTAGCTTCGCGACAGCTTCGGACAATTTATAGGGCGCCTCATCCAAACTTTGCTTTGCGAGCAGCAACGTGGAACCTGCACACAACACAACCAAATACTTTGTTCCCAACTTACGATGAGGTTGTCAATCTCACCGGTTTGCTTGAAACAAAGGGTATGAGCATATCGAGTGGAAAGTGATAATAGTATGCGAGTAAAGTAAATAGTGCGAGTAAAATAAACAGGTGATAGCAATATAAAGGAAATAGGACCGGGGTCCACAGTTCACTAGTGGTGTCTCTCCATAAGATAAAATAACACATGCTGGGTAAACAAATTACAGTTGGACAATTGATAGAATAAAGACAACGTGCATATGTCGAGAGGATCACTATGAGATTTACTCTGGGCATTACAACAAGATACATAGATCGTCATCCAACTGCATCTATGACTAATAATCAACTTGTGGTGAATCAATCCGAGAACTCCACAAGTATTAAGTTGCGAACAACAGATAACTGCATTAAGCAAAGTGTGTAATGTAAACAAAGCATATGCCCTTGAGCATATGAATGTTGTTTTCTCCCTAGTGGCAACAGCACATCTACAACCTTAGAGGTTTCTGTCACTCCCCCAGATTAAATAGAGGCATGAACCCACTATCGAGCATAAATACCCCCTCTTGGAGTCACTAGCAACTACTCGGCCAAGATAGCTACTAACAACGGAGAGCATGCAAGATCATAAATAACATAGAGATAACATAAGATAATATTTAGCACATCAACTCAATCATAACACCAATATTCTTCGGATCCTAACAAACACAACATGTAGAATTACATAACGGTGATCTCGATCATGTAAGGCAGCTCACGAGATCTAAACATGAAGCACATGGTGGAGAAGACAACCAACTAGCTACTGCTATGGACCCATAGTCCAAGGTAGACTACTCACTCATCGCACCGGAGGCAAGCATGGCGATGAAGAAGAACTTCGGTGGCGATTCCCCTCTCCGGCAGGGTGCCGGGAAGAGCTTTTGGACCCTCCCGATCTCGGGTCGACGGCGGCGGCGGATCGCGATGTATTCTGGAAAAGTGATCGGGTCTTTAGGTTTTTCCCGTCGGGGGGTCTTTATAGGCGAAAGGGCAGCGTTAGAAGTGGACCAGGTGGGGCTCACCATAGGGCGACGTGGCTAGGCCCTGGGTCGCGCCCCCTGGTGGTGAGGCCGCCTCCTGGCTCCTTTCCGTCTCGTCTTCGGTTCTCTGGAAGCTTCGGTAAATTTCTGGACGTTCGGCTTTTGTTTCGTCCAATTCTGAGAATATTTTCTGTGTAACTTTTCTGAAACACAAAAATAGCAGAAAACAGGGAACTGGCACTGTGGCATCTCGTTAATAGGTTAGTTCCGGAAAATGCATAAAAATGCCACGAAGTGTAACGAAACACTAAGCAAATGGTGTAAAAACAAGCATGGAGCATCAAAAATTATAGATACGTTAGAGACGTATCACATGTCTATAACGAAGAGCAAGACCAAAGTAAAAGCTACTAAGAAGCAAACTCAAAGTCATTTTTGGTTTAGTTTTACCATGGGAATCATAAATTCTAGACCAAGCTTCTTTAAACTCTCTTCACCCTTTTGTTTGAAAGTGAAGATCATTTCCTCATGCGACATAGTAATAGGAACTAATTTTTTTGTATTTTTGATAAAAAGATGCAAGCAAAAATAAAATAAAGCAAAACAATAACAAAGTAAAAGATTGGAAGCGAGAGACTCCCCTTGCAGAAATCTTCTTTCTCCCCGGCAACGGCGCCAAAAAAATTGCTCGATGGCGTGTAGATGACCGCCCAGTTGGGAACCCCAAGAGGAAGGTATGGTGAGCACAGCATCAAGTCTTCCCTCAGTATGAAACCAAGGTTTATCGTACCAGTAGGAGAAAGAACCAACTTCCGAAGGTTGATGCTCTCTAGCTTCGCGACAGCTCCAGACAATTTATATATCGCACCTTATCTGGGGCGTAGCTTTGCACCAGCAGCAACATGGAGCCTGCACACAACACAACCAAAGTACTTTGCCCCAACTTACAGTGAGGTCATCAATCTCACCGGTTTTCTGCAAACAAAGGATTAAACGTATCGTGTGGTAAAAGATAGTAGTTTGCGAGAATGTAAATAAAGCGGGTAAATACTAATGGCAATAAGAATGTAAAAGAATGGACCGGGGTCCACAGTTCACTAGAGGTGTCTCTCTATAAGATAAATAACATGCTGGGTAAACAAATTACAGTTGGGCAATTGATAGAATAAAGAAAGCATACAAATGTCATGAGGATCACTATGAGATTCACTTGGGAATTACAACATAATACATAGACCGTAATCCAACTGCATCTATGAATAATAATCCACCCGCCGGATGTCGTCCGAGCAACCATTGGGTATTAAGTTGCAAGCAACAGATTATCGCCTTAAGCAAAGTGTGTAATGTAAACAATACAAATGTCCTTGAACACAAGATTGTTATTTTCTCCCTAGTAGCAACAACATATCTACAACCTTAGAGGTTTCTGTCACTCCTCCAGATTACTAGAGGCATGAACCCACTATCGATCATAAATACTCCCTCTTGGAGTCACTAGCATCTACTGGGCCAAGATATTTACTAGCAACGGAGAGCATGCAAGATCATAAACAACATAGAGATGATAAATCAATAAATCAACTTGACAAAGTACCAATATTCATCGGATCCCAAAAAACACAACATGTAGAATTACACAACGATGATCTTGATCATGATAGGCAGCTCACGAGATCTAAACATGAAGCACATGGAGGAGAAGACGACCATCTAGCTACTGCTATGGACCTGTAGTCCAAGGTAGACTACTCACACATCACTCCAAAGGCAGGCATGGTTATGAAGAAGGCCTCCGGTGGTGATTCCCCTCTCCGGCAGGGTGCCGGGAAGAGCTTCTGGACCCTCCCAATCTCACGTCGATGACGGCGGTGGCTTACAGTATGTTTCATGGAAAATTGATTGGGTCTTTAGTGTTTTCCCACCGCGGAGAATATTTAGGCGAAGGGCGGCGTCAGGAGGTGGGCCAGGTGGCCCCACCACCTGGTGGCACGGGCCAGGGACTGGCCGCGCCGCCCTATGGTGTGGCTGGCCCCTGGATCCCCTCCGTCTCTGCTTTGGACTCCATCTCGTGTCGGGAAAAATATGGACTTCGGCTTTTGTTTTGTCCAATTCCGAGAATATTTCCTGTGTAACTTTTCTAAAACACAAAAACAGCAGAAAATAGGGAACTGGCACTGTGGCATCTCGTTAATAGGTTAGTTCTGGAAAATGCATAAAAATGCCACAAAGTGTAGCAAAACACAAAGCAAATGGTGCATAAACAAGCATGGAGCATCAAAAATTATAGATACGTTTGAGACATGTCATTGAGCAACACTCCCACCAGCATCACTAGCAAAGACCTTTAGCAGGAAGACCAATTGTTTTGCCTGTTCTCCGAGCTGGGCAATGTCTCTTTCCCCGCTTGCACTTGCACTTCTCGTCTTACTAGCTACTTCTACCTGCTTGTCCAGATAGCGTGTGTAGTCATCTTTCTTATTCAATTCATATTGTGATGGTTGGTTAAGAAATTAAAAGGCCCACTTCTTCTGTCTCGCAGTAAATACCTGCTTTGGGGTAGGGGTCGGGCATAGCACTGTAAGCTTTCTTTTCACTTTAGCTCTCTCCTCCGCCTCGATTTCCTTGGGAGTCTTCACGACATGAGGCAGCACCGCCTTGACTTTCTTGGCCCTACGTTTCTTCGGAGAGGCATTACTATTGTACATAGTAGCAGACTTTCCATAACTCTGGGACTTATGAGTGGGCAGAGGCGGCTGGCACTAAGGCAGAGATCGAGGTGGACTCGGGCTCTGGTAGTTGTCCCTATCGTCGTCGAGGGGTGGACTTAGAGGTGGTGAATTGTGAGGACTCAGAGGAGAGGGTGGCCGCCTTGGCGCTGAGCCTGGAAACACGATGTGTTTCTTATCGCAAAGAATGACACCACCCAATACTTCTACAAGTGTTGTCTCCTCTTCAGGTCCAGAGATGTCAAGCTCCAGGGACTCATACCCCGGTACAATTGCATCCACCCCGACACGAGCATAGCCAGCTGATGACCCACAAGTATAGGGGGTGTATCGTAGTACTTTTGATAAATAAGAGTGTCGAACCCAACGAGGAGCAGAAGGTGTTGACAAGCGGTTTTGATCAAGGATTCACTGTAAATACTAGTAAACGAGTTTCAGGGGTATTTGTTAATGCAAGTAAATAAAGTACGAGTAAATAAAAGACCATAATAATAATTGCTGCAAGTGGCCCAATCCTTTCTAGAGCAAAGGACAAGCCGGTTGTGTAACTTATGATTACCAAAAGTTCCCGAGGACACACAGGAGTTTCTATCGAGAGCTTTCGCTTCATGCTGCTAAGTAATCTTCATTGGTTTGATAAGTGTTATGGGGGTGAACCTCTGCTAGCGTACTACCCTTACTAGGACTAATACACCCTTGTGATTATACCCCTTGCAAGCATCTGCAAATACAAGAAAGTAATTAAGATAAATCTAACCACAGCCTTAAACTCTGAGATCCTACGCTCCCTGGTGCAATGGTTTCCTAACGGGGGTTTAGGTTTCTGTCGCTTTGGCAACCCCACAATTAGTAGCCAAATACACAATGCATTCTACTAGGCCCATAAATGGTGAAGTATCATGTAGTCGACATTCACATGACACCACTAGTAGAATAACACCACAACAAATAAATATCAAACCATTAAATATTACTCAACATAGTTTCACTACTAACGTCTTGACTTCTCCCATGTCCTCAAGAACTGAACGAACTACTCACAAGACATCATATGGATCATGACCAGAGGTGAAATAATGGTAAATAATAATCTAAACATAAACCTTAATTCAACGGTTCCACTCAATAGCATTAACTACAAGAGTAATCAACACCAGGAAAGTTTCCCCTAAGAATTGGACAAGATTCAACCCAAGATGTTACAGCGAGATGGCGTGGTGATGGTGGATATGAAGGTGCTAGTGATGATAATGATGATGATGATGATCCCGATGAAGTCCAGCGCGATGGTGATGACGATGGCGACGATCTTCCCTCTCCGGGAAGGAATTTCCCTCACAGATTCCTACCTACCAGAGAGCTTTTCTCTCTTGGTGTTTTTTGCCCCGCAGAGGCGGTGGTGCCTATCTCTGAGCCCCCCTGACTTAGGTTTTCGGCGACAACCATATACGCGAGTGGCGATGGCAGGAGTGGGCCAGGGTGGCCTCACCACAGGGTGGCACAGCCAGGGGATGGCCCGTGCCACCTGGTGGTGTGGGCCCCCTGCTGCTCCTTTCGCTCTCCCCTTTTGGCTACTTTCGTCTTCTGGTAATATATGAATTTCTGGGTATTTTCCTAGAATTGTTGATCTTTAGAAATATGGTGTCTTGACGGTCCTTTTTCCAGCAGAATCCTGACTCCGGCAGCAAGTTCTCCATTAATCATCAAACATGCAAAAACAGAGGAAACAACATAAGTATCACCTCTAAATATGAAATATATCAATGAATAACAGTAAATTATGATATAAAATATTGATGCAAAATGGACGTATCAACCCCCCCAAGCTTAGACCTCGCTTGTCCCCAAGCAAAAACTGAACTCGGTAAACATGACCACAAGTTTATGGAGTGAAGTGTCGATAAACAAAATATGGACAAGAAGCATCATATTTACCAAGGCACAAGTTATAATAGACAACAACTTCCCTTTATATAACTAGACTTGCAATAGGTAAAGGAAATCACAATAAAGATGCACAAGGTAAATCATGATTGGTGATGGCAAACCTATGTTCTTGGTCAGAGAACGATGAACATACTGTACTTATTTTTGAACGGACCCTTTTATAACAGAGCTAATATAGCAAAAACCACATGCTCAACGAAACAAACTCTTTATATTCATAGATAGCTTTCAAAGATATATTCTTTCAGATAAAAGCATCGTACAAAACAAAGGAAGACAGGAAACAGGATTGAACAAATCAGCATATGGATGAATGAAACATAACGACACAAATGCTTGCTTGAGATAGAGGGGAATAGGTTGACTCAACATGAAAGTAAAAGATAGGCCCTTCGCAGAGGGAAGCAGGGATTAAACATGTGCTAGAGCTTTTCATTTGTAAAACAAAGGTAAAAGTTGTTTTGAGAGGTGGTTGTCTTTGTCAACGACTAGCAACGGAGTTCTCGATATCTTCCATACTAAACAAGTGAGAGCGGTTCCGAGATGTTGATTAATTGGCACAATTGTGCTCTTTTATAGCTTGGCACTCCTCCCCACTTTTCCTTTCTCAAACCATGGCTAACCGATTCCATCGGGTGCCCACCAACTTTCACATACCATGGAGGAGTGCATTTTTCTTTTCTTTTCTCTTTTTTAGATTACAATGGTCTGACCAGCTCCCTTGCAAAATTAGTGACGAGTAGATGAAGCATGCAAGTCGAGGGGTACTCAATTTAGTATGGAAGATAACAAACCCAACCACTACGTCCTCATGAGCTAAAAACAGTGGCACAAAATAAGAAGTAGTTGAAGGTTTTTGAAAGGTAGCACATGAAAATTTACTTGGAATGGCTTGAAATACCATGCATAGGAATTTATAGTGGACTCTCTGGAAGTAACTTGGTTTTAGGGGATTGGATGCACGAGAAGCATTCCCTCTCAGTACAGGTTTTTGGCTAGCAAGGCTAGGTAGCAAGCATAAGAGTTTCATGAAACAAATAAACATATATGTGATAAAGAACAATCATGCAAACTTCCTTGAAAGTACAAACAATTTTAACTTGAGAATACTAATGCTTATGAGCCAATCAATGAAGGAAAACTGAAATGATGTATCTACAAACACTTCCTTCTTTTTCTACTCAAAACCTCAAAGTATTGTTGCTACTGACCAAGCTAAGTTTGCCAAAACCAACTAGATTTACTCATGCTCCCAAAGTGATACCAATACTAATCAACAAGACTAATCATATAAGAAAGATTGCAAACTAAAGTAAAGTGTGCAGAAAGTAATGATAAGACTTCTCATTAATATTTCTCAACCGCAACTCACACCAAGGGATACATAGATAACCAACTAAAGAGGATACTTCCACACTGCAAACTATTCTATATGACGAGGGTTAACTCGACAAATGTCCTAGATGAAGGACTTAGGATCGGGGAGGTAGGGCGTCGGATAAACTCGAAGGTAAAATCAGTCAAACAAGGTGTCTATCGAAAGTAAACGTGGGTGTAAACCTGGCTTTCTCTCAATCTGTCCCCCACCATCCTCTCCTGGCCCCTATATATAGGTGGCCAGGTCTCAAGGATCGGGAGGGATCCGATACAGATTACAATATCGATATATGACATGAACTCGTATTTCAACTAGTATTACAACTGGGCCCAGCGTAACGGGCCTTAGGGGTACTCAACTGTCGGGCTCTATTACCTATACTCTTGTCAGTAGCCCCCGAGATTCTACCAGAATTGCAGATTCAGGTTGAATCTTAGATCTTCAAATCTTCGACTTGATCAATACTTCTTCTTCATATCTTTGAATCTTTGACTTGGTCTTTTGACTTATCTTTTTATTATAATGTCTTGCAAGGGGTTTTGATGAACAAGCCTGACATCTCTGACGGATCAAGAGGCCAGTCAACTGCCGGAATAGATACTTGTCACCTACTTCAAATTCAATCCCCTTAGACTTGAATTCGGGAAACCGGTCAAACCCCATTATTTTGCCGCATTTAGGACTTACAAAGAATGAATCCCAGTGGTTCTTAGGGTACCCAGTGCGTCCACCAGGATTTTCTTCGCGTCGTAGACACGGATAAGTACCAGCAGAGCGCATCCATGTGCGTATACCGGGCCACACAGGACGGATCCTGGGGTCTTACCTTCATGATATATTTCAACCACAGCATTCAAGTTTTGTCGCGATGACGCAACTCGAGAATCATATTTCGCAGCCTTGTTTGACTGAATCAATATACAAAATTTTCGAGTTATCCTTTTTAACTCTCATGAATAACTCCCGATGGGAGTAATCGATGTTCATTTTGTCGACAATGTAGCCGAAGTTCATTGCTGACGAAATGCACCCGATTGCGTCTAAACCACTTGTCCATCAACTGGTTCTTTATCATCAACTTCAACTTTTCTCCTTTCTTCTGTCGACTTCTTTCTATCGGGTGCGCGACAGCGCTCCCGATGGGAGTAGCCCCCGAGGCTATAGCCAAATTTTTCGGGTATAGGCTCAAAAAGATAGATATACATGTTCCATATATTTCCTCTTGCGATATTTTCCTACATGGTTCGCCCTTTCAGTTGTTTGAGTTCTCCTCTTTCCCTATGACTCAAGCCCTCGAGTCCAGGATGGGGTACGCTGTGCTTCTTGATAGATAACTTTTTTTTCCTTTTCTCCACGTCTCTTGATACGCTGATGCTTGTTGTCTACACTGGGCAGAATATAAGAGCCCGTACATATATTTTTGGACCGTGCCCTTGTAGAGGCCCATTACATACTTTATAAATAAAGCATGTTTGGCGAGGGGAAAAACCCTAATTCAGTCATTAGTCTCTTCCTCCGCCGCATCATCTTCCTCTTCTTGATCTCATCTAGGGTTTCTTCTTTTCCAACACTTGGCTCCATGGCCGATGCAGGTGAATCGCATCTGAACATCTGCGCCCTAGAGGAGAAGCGGGGCCACGGCCGCCCTCGCGGCAGTAAGAACAAGGCTACTATCGCAGCTGCGATAGCTTCATCGTCCGCTCCGGTGAAGCGGCGCCTCGGCCGTCCGGCCGGGAGTAAAAATAAACCCAAGGTGCCATCTGCTGCGCCAGGTCCAAGTGCTCCTTCTCCTATCATTTCTCCTCCTCTTCCTAGAGTGTACTCTTTCTTCTGCATCGCCGGCGCGCAGTGCCGTGAGATTCAGCGGTTACCACTGAAATTCACCAAGTTCATGGATGGGCGAGAACTGCGGGAAGCGGTTCTTCGTGAATACTCTTGGGGAGGGACTCCCTATGAAGTGGAGGTCTGGTACGACGGTGCTGGTGAGTAGTACTTCTGTTGCCTGTCAAAACCCACCGGCGAGCAGCGACGAGCAACACGAAGAGCCGGGAGGCTCCCAGAGCTGCTGGTGGGCCCTGGTCCCTCGGGCAACGGCCCGCAAAACTCCGGCACACGTCCTGGCTGATGCAAGGGCGTGCCACCTGACCTATACCTGATCAGGAAGGTGATGGATTGCTTCGATTAGTTTCCTGCATGGCAGACACGTAAACGTTAAATACGAGCCTCGATCGGCTCTCAGGTTTCCCTGTGAATCGGCTCATGTAGCCGATTGTCCCATGGATCTGCATTGGATCTACGATAACATGGGGTTTTGCTTTATCAATACAAGTCAAATCGATCTACGACAGTTTAACGCTTTCACCACATAATTGGAACATCCCACACGTAATTGAGCCTGGTAGATACGAAAAATAACAGAAAACTAACCCTAGAGGAGGCCAAAAAACCAACGTAGAGTCAATTCCCGGAACAACTCCTCTCGAATTGGCCAACCATATCCTTACGTACTACTGGATCGTTCAACCCGTTTGTGAGGCCTAACCACGCGGATATCAAACTAATCCTTGGAGAACAAGGAACAACTATGACAGATTGAATCGACTGAATAAAGATCAAGCAAGATGCTGCCCTTACACCCAAAATAGGTGCAAAGGCAGCGAGATCTCTAGGGGCAGCATGACTAAGCAAACATAACCAAAAGCACCGATGCTAGCCCAAACAGATCTATGATAACAGTATTACTCGCCATCAACAAGGCTTCAGTACGAGCAACACCAAATAACACATAAGCAGATGCTGCCTAGATCGCGAGATGCGATCTAGGCAGCACGACGCTTACCTGAAAGAAACCCTCGAAACAAGGGGTGGCGATGCGCCGAGATTGTGTTTGTTGTGAACGTGATCGTCCTCCTTTCTCAATAACCCTAGGTACATATTTATAGTCCGGAGACTTTCTATCTTTGGAATAACCCTAACAACTCTATCTCTTGTTTAAACCGAAATGTACTCTATCATAATATACAGATACACGGGCAATTAGCCCAAATCCACGCGCAAGGCCGATCCAGCCTCCAAGCCCATCTTGATTACGGCCCATCTCCTCATTTGGCCAAAATGTGGCGATAACACATGCCCCCCTGGTTTTGGCAATAATAATTCCAAAACCACTCTGTTTTTTTTCTTCATCGGGTCACGCGTTGCAGAGCAGAACCGTCATATCGCCTCCTCGTCATGATGCCTCGCCTTCTCAACTTCTCCGCAGTACACGATTTGACAACTCTGGCACCACATCCTCGAAAACCGCTATGGCATTGAACCACCTTCCACTATTCCCCTTATTTAAATCTATCCGAACCATTTGCATCCTCATTCTTCTCCAATAGCCAAAAAACCCTCTTCCTCCGCCATGGCCTCCTCTTCTTCCTCCAACACATCCGGCCTTTCCTTTCAATCCTCCGACTCCGTCAACCGGGAGCCGACGCCGGAGCACCCGCCAATGGCGGCGTACGAAGCTCTCGCCCCTCAATGGTGGGACGAGAGAGACTGGGACTTCGCCGCCCAGTCAGAGGACGACGAGTCCCTGACCGACGGCGAGGAGGACCTCCAACTCCTCGTCGACGGGGAACTGGAGGCGGAGAGCGCCGACGACGCCGTGTCCTGGGGCGAGGACATCGGCTCTTCCGATGAGGAGGAAGAAGCAGAGGAGGACACCTCCTCCGACGAATACCCGCCGGTGAAGCGCTTCCGCGCCGGGTCAAGCGAGGACACCGACGACGACGAGGAGGACGAGGAGGCCCCCGCTGACAACTTCAGCAGCAGCGGTGAGGACTACGCCGGCAGCAGCGCCGATGACAGCGAAGACGGCGGCGGCAATGGCAACGGCGACGACGACGACGCCGCCTTCTAGATTAGGAACTAGTAGTAGTACTACTAGTAGTAGATCTCCATTTTGTAAGCAATCGGCCTCATTGTAAACAACCGTCTTTGGAATCAACAAAGCTTGCTTTTCCCAATTTGATTTTGCCGATAGTCAAATAGGTCAACATTCCAAAAACCGATAGTAACGAATCGGCTTTCACCATACCACGCTTGATATGATCAACCAAGTCAAAGCCCAAAGAGCCGATGGCAACACATCGGCTTTTCCCACAAACGTTGACAAGGTCAAACTCGGTCGCTTATTTAGACAAGTCTGAGCGGTCACTTTCCAATTTCAACGGTAACCTGCAACCATCTTCAAAAAAGGCTAACTCAGATCTCCAATTGCCTCATTGAACAAATCGGGCTCACGGCGACACGAACCCTAGATTCCCCACCGCATAGATCCATCTCCGCCGGCAAATTAGATGGCGGAATCGTCCAGCGCCAACACAGCGGTCTCCAGTCTGAAGGTAATCCTTAACTGTTCCTCGCAATCCGAGCACGGTGCTAGAATTAATAGCAAACACTTGAATTAATGCTTTATCCCATCATTGAAATTTTAGGTTTCAGACATTCTGCTGCCGCATCCTTCTCTCCCAAATTCTCTCTGCCTTGGCCCCCGTACAGAATCTAGTCCTGGCCATCTGATCTCTTGCGAGGCAAACAGAATCCCCTTCGTAAGCCAAAACTTAGATTTGGATTCTTGGGCCGACTGCTTACGAGCCTGGCCTAATCCTCCCGAATATTGGGTTTCTTGGTACAGTAGGGTAGCCAAAACTTACCAATCCCAATGGGAAACCACGGGAATAGCCGATGCCTTGTCTTTGTCATTGTCTCCCCTTGAGAAACATGAAAATCTTCTAAAAACCATCGGCTATTTCTGGTCTGATGCTCTGAACTGCTTCATGTTCGGCCACGGCCCCATGACACCAACTCTGTTAGACGTGGTGATGATTACTGGTCTGGACGTCACATCACCCAGCCCCTCTGCTTTTATGCTGCCAAAAGTCCCCTTCAAGCTTTCTTCCAAAACAGATTGCACGAACTGGGGTGCTTATCTTCGAAGCCACATGAAAACTAAGGGCCCTGTCACAGAGAAAGAACACACGGCCTTCCTCAATTTCTGGCTGGAACATTTCATATTCTGTGGCCCTTCCCTTGCTCCAACCAAGAATTATCTTCCCTTGGCCTACGAACTTGCCAGAGGCACTCAACTTGGCATCGGCAAACTGTTCCTTGGAGAAGTCTATCGATATCTCCAGTTGATGTCTGTCAAACTATCCTCCCACATAGCAGTCACAACAGGAGGTCCTTGGTGGTTTATTCAACTATGGGCTCAGCTGTACTTTCAAAACCATATCCCAAACTTCCCCCTTTTGGCAAGTTGCACCTTTCCAGATGCCAAAGGGAAGCAGATCCGATGCACCAGCTATGGCCAAGCTCTGTATAGCCTGCCAGGTAGTAAACTGATCCCTCATGAAGCATCCAAGTGGTTCAGCATTTTCTTCCAAGGCCTGGACAATCCTATCTTCTTTCCTTACACGGAGGAATCGGAAAATTTTGAAAATCCAATCTCCTTCAGGCTGGACAACTTTGCCGATGACACCAGCACTCGGCAGCTATTCTCCACCGTGATCCGTCCCTACTTCCTCCCAGTTGGCATGAGCACATCCAACAGAATAATCAAGCCTAGATACGAGTTCTACCAGCCGGTCGTAGCAGCTCGGCAATTTGGCCTTGGGCAAGTACCTCCTCACTTCTTTCTCCACCACCTCACAGAGAGCAGAGCTGACCTGCCCGATTCTCTCACCAGTCAGAGGTGTTATTCTTTCTTCGATGCTCTGACCATCCCAATTCCTAACAACCTCATTTTCGCTTCATCAACCGATGGTTTTGAGAACTGGTGGTCGATGTGGAAGACTCATGCCTTCAGGAGAGCTCTGGGACCATTGCTGGAACAGCTCGATGCTGAATATGACATCCCCGTAGAACAGGTACTGCTACTTGTAAATTTTCTTGATGCAGCTCACGACGATGCTTTTAATATCCTGCTCTGTCTCCTTGCAGCAACAAGATGGTCCAGAACCTACCAACGAGGATGGCTCCCCCTTCGAATTCCTCCCACCAGCTCCTGTGGTCCTTTTCTGCAAAAACTCGCCACCTTTGAAACAGGTCGTGATGCAGAACCAGCCGATATCACCAAAATCGGCTTCCAAGAGCCAAGCAACTTCCGGGTCAGCTGCCTCCCGAGTTCCAACTAAAACAAGAACGGCGGTGAGGAAGATAGTAGCCAAGAAAACTTTGAGGCGCCGGAGCCCTTCTCCAGAGAGCTCGCACGTACGCTGATTCATGCCTTGGTTGATCTCATTTATCTTTGTAAACATGCTCGTGCTTACCAACTCTCCCTTTCTTACAGGTCTCCATCGAAGACACCTCCAGCGAGGAAACACAATTCAATCGAGGAGATTCAAGCTCAGCAGACTCTAAGAGAACCACCACACCGAGCCAGCCAGATGTGCCACCATCGGCTTCCAGGAAAAGGCCTGTTTTTGAACCTGTTGCCCCCCGAGCAGCAGTCGAGGCGGGGCAAGCTGTGAGCCCCAAGAGGGCTCGCAAGGGACTGCAAACTTCTTCTTCGAGCCAGGAGGCTTCGAAAGTAATTATCCTCCATACTCTTACCACTCCTTTTTTATGCCGATTCATTGCTATTCACATCGGCTAAGCACCTTTCATGCAGACGAATGACACTTCTAGTGGGAAAGTCGGGGAAGTGCCGATGCCTTCCGCAAGCCTGGATCTAGTAATCCCTGAAGGTGTAGATGAAATGGTTGCCAATCTGGCCAAGCCCTCAGCAACAACACACAAGCCGATTGTCTCGCCGTCGGCTATCCCCCTGATCTCAGGAGAGGTATGTTCGCTTCTTTCGACTCATCCTTCCCTGTTTGACGCATACTGACGCCACTTCTGCCTGCCAGGGTTGTGATATCTCAGGCTTGCTGACGTTCGACCCTGAATCCATCGAACCAGCTACCTCTGCCGCCAACGATGAACCACGAGCAAGCGCTGTTCTACCTCAATTCCAGCGTCTCAAAGCCTTGCTGTCCTCCCCAATCGAGAAGTTGGTCGAGGGTTCTGAAGAGGTGAAGAGTGTTCTTGACGAAATCAAGGACCAACTCCCGGTAGCATTGCAGGTGAAGCTTTGGCCAGTTGTGACTCTGTCTTTCTACGGGTCAAGGGTGAAGTTGGCTCGTGAAAGGATCAATCTACGCCACGCCCAACTCCCACTGAAGGCCGATATTGCAGCCAAATGTCAGCGGCTCAATGAGAAAAAGGCGTCTCTGGATGCCAAAACTGACACCTCTGTCAGCACCGCCGAGCTTGCATCCTTAAAAAAGGAATTGGAAGATCTCGAAGAGAAGGTCCGGGCGACTAAAAAGCTCATTCATGACAAGGAAGCATTCATCGCCCGCTCCCAAGACGAAGCAGAAGGCCTTAAAGCTCAACTGAAGACTGATCTGGCAGAAATACGTGCCCTGAGCAAGCAGCTAGTGACGGGCAAGGACGATGATGACGTAGCCGAGATCTCCGAGGTGGATCGTGTCCGTGCTGATGCCCTCCGTGCCTTCGAGGCATTCCTTCAGTAGCTTATTCATGTAACCTGACACCTGCTCGTAACAGTCTGAACCTCGAGAGTCGATGGCTGTGCATTGTTTTTTTTTTATTTGGCCGATTTCATGTATCGGCCCCCATGTTTCACTGGATATATTTTTTTACTGGCCGATTTCATGTATCGCCCCCCATATTTCACTGGATATATTTTTTACTGGCCGATTTCATGTATCGGCCCCCATATTTCACTGTCCATCATCCCACATGCTTGGGAAATATTTCTTGAGATGCTGACCGTTAACAGCCACTGGGAATTTCACACCGTCCAGCTCCTCAAGCATGTACGCGTTGCCCCTTAAAACTTGGTCGACCCTGTATGGCCCGTGCCAATTTGGAGACCATTTACCGTATGCTGCATCCTTAGTTCCCAATGGCAATACAGCTTCCCATACCAGATCACCAACGTGGAACTCCTTTGGTCTCACCTTCTTATTATATGCACGAGCTACCTTGGCTTTGTTCTCTTTAATTTTCTCAAGCGACCACAGCCTAAGTTCAGTTAAATCCTCAACACTGTCACTCATCAGGGCTGCATATTCTTCAGTTGTTAGATCGTTCTGAAAAGTGACACGTCTCGATCCAGCCGTAATCTCCCATGGCAATACGGCTTCTTGTCCATAGACTAGATGGTATGGCGAGGTTTTTATCGCTCCATGACATGACATGCGATAAGCCCACAAAGCTTCTGACAAAACCTCGTGCCAACGCCTAGGGTGCTCGTCGATTTTTCTCTTGATCAGCTTGATAAGGCTCTGATTGGACGCTTCAGCTTGTCCATTTGCTTGAGCATAATATGGAGATGATCGGATCAGCTTAATTCCCGTGTCCTCGCAGAACTCTCTAAACTCGTGAGAAATGAAGACCGAACCTCCATCGGTCGTGATAGTTTGGGGAATCCCGAATCTATGAATGACATGTTCTTTCACGAAATTGATAACATCCTTCGAGTTTACTGACTTCATAGGGACGGCTTCCACCCATTTAGTGAAATAATCCGTAATGGCCAAAATCCACATGTGGCCTTTGCTTGATGGAGGATTGATCTTGCCAATCATATCCATGCCCCAACCTCGGAATGGCCAAGGCTTGATGATGGGGTTCATCGCTGATGCAGGTACCATCTGAATCTTCCCGAATTTCTGACATGCTTGACACCCTTTATAGTACTTAAAACAGTCCTCAAGCATGGTGGGCCAATAAAACCCTGATCGCCTGATCAACCATTTCATCTTGTGAGCCGATTGGTGAGTTCCACAGGCGCCTTCGTGTGCCTCGTGTAGAAGCCGATTTGCCTCGGCTGGCCCTAGACATTTGAGCAATAGCCCTTCCAGAGTCCTGTAGAACATGTCATCCCCAATAAGCACATAGAGTCCTGTAGAACATGTCATTCATAGAAGGGGGGCATGTGTTATCGCCGTTTGGATCTGCCGACGTAGCTCTTTGCAATCATTGGTGGTGTGGGTGAACGAGTGATGCCACTTGCAGTATGATCTCCCATTCATCTCTTGCGCCGTAGGGATTTTATGGCCTTCGGGTAACTTCAGCTGCTTTTCCTTCAGCAGTAAATCGAATATCTGCTCAGCTTTGCTTACATCGAAGTCGAACCCTTTTGCAGGCTCTTGCTGTTTCACCCATTTGCAGGACACAGGATCTGCTCCCCGAGCCCATTCAGCCACGGCTATCTCCTGGTCTTCTACAAGATCCTCTTCTTCTGTATCGACCAGGCCTATCGGACGTTTGAACTTGTCTTGGTACAACTCAGGGTGGCGCTGCTCATACATTGTCAGTTTCTGGACCATGTGCGCCAGTGAATTGTATTCTACTTGGAAAGCCAGATCCTTGATCGGTGCTGAGAGACCCAACACGGCCAGCTCGACTGCTTCTTTCTCAGTTAAACGAGCCGAATAACATCGGTTCTTGACAGTCCTGAAACGCTGAATATACTCGGCTACCGTTTCTCCCCGCTTCTGCCGCACCTGCGCCAGATCGGCAATGCCAGCCTCGGTAGCTTCTGAATGATACTGAATATGGAACTGTTCTTCCAGCTGCTTCCAGGTCCGGATCGAATCTGGTGGCAACGAGGTGTACCACCCAAAAGCTGGTCCTGTCAGAGATTGCGCAAAGAACCTTACGCGTAACTGATCCGATGCTGAAATCATGCCTAACTGTGCCAAATATCGGCTCACGTGCTCGATCGAGCTAGACCCTTCTGAACCATTAAATTTTGAGAACTCAGGGAGCCGATACTTGGGTGGAAGCGGAATCAGATCATACTCGTTGGGGTACGGCTTGGAATAGCCGATTGTTCTCCTCTTCGGCACGAAGCCGAACTGGTCTCTCAAGATGGTACTGATTTGCTCCACCGTTTGAGCTGCAGGGGCTAAATTCTCATGACTCGTTCCGGTGGCATACTTAGCTAGCCACGCCTGTTTATCAGCGTCCATCCCGGACATCCCTGCTCCCGAAATCCCTACTCCAGAAACACCTGCCCCAGAAATCCCTGCGGTTGCAATCTGGTTCGTGCGCGTCAGGCTGTTGCAGTCCGGCACGTATGTGCACACATATCCATGTGGGATTTCTTTAGGTGGTTCAGACAGGAATTGGTAATCGCCAGGATCACCTCCAATCTTGTAGACGACGTACGCCGGTGACCCCGGTGGCTCCGGAGCTGCAAGCGTGAATGGTAGCTGTGGCCTGGTCTGGAGCGGTCTTTCTCCCTGGTGAGTCCCTAGGGTAGGCCCCGACGGAGAGTACTGATGTTTCATGATCTCCTGAACCACGCGAACCGCGACGCGCTCGAAAGCGTTCACCAGGCTCTCAGAATGGCGGTGAAGAGAATGAGCCACCATGTAATTGACTTCCTGTCGCAGGGCTCTGGTGCGATCCTCTGAAGGAACAGACAGATCCACCTCATCGAGAGTGCCTTCGGGTGAGAACCCTTTCCACCTGATGCCATGCTTACGGGTCCTCTCAAAAGAGCCGATGAGATCGGCTTCGAAGAGAGCTTTGATATCATCATACCTCTTCTTGTGCTCATCAGACAGATCGTCGTACGTGATTGGTCTGTCCCCCATCGCAGCGTCAGATGTTGATGCAGATGTTGTTGAGGGTCCCACCGGGCGTGCCAGAATGTGTTGCCTGTCAAAACCCACCGGCGAGCAGCGACGAGCAACACGAAGAGCCGGGAGGCTCCCAGAGCTGCTGGTGGGCCCTGGTCCCTCGGGCAACGGCCCGCAAAACTCCGGCACACGTCCTGGCTGATGCAAGGGCGTGCCACCTGACCTATACCTGATCAGGAAGGTGATGGATTGCTTCGATTAGTTTCCTGCATGGCAGACACGTAAACGTTAAATACGAGCCTCGATCGGCTCTCAGGTTTCCCTGTGAATCGGCTCATGTAGCCGATTGTCCCATGGATCTGCATTGGATCTACGATAACATGGGGTTTTGCTTTATCAATACAAGTCAAATCGATCTACGACAGTTTAACGCTTTCACCACATAATTGGAACATCCCACACGTAATTGAGCCTGGTAGATACGAAAGATAACAGAAAACTAACCCTAGAGGAGGCCAAAAAACCAACGTAGAGTCAATTCCCGGAACAACTCCTCTCGAATTGGCCAACCATATCCTTACGTACTACTGGATCGTTCAACCCGTTTGTGAGGCCTAACCACGCGGATATCAAACTAATCCTTGGAGAACAAGGAACAACTATGACAGATTGAATCGACTGAATAAAGATCAAGCAAGATGCTGCCCTTACACCCAAAATAGGTGCAAAGGCAGCGAGATCTCTAGGGGCAGCATGACTAAGCAAACATAACCAAAAGCACCGATGCTAGCCCAAACAGATCTATGATAACAGTATTACTCGCCATCAACAAGGCTTCAGTACGAGCAACACCAAATAACACATAAGCAGATGCTGCCTAGATCGCGAGATGCGATCTAGGCAGCACGACGCTTACCTGAAAGAAACCCTCGAAACAAGGGGTGGCGATGCGCCAAGATTGTGTTTGTTGTGAACGTGATCGTCCTCCTTTCTCAATAACCCTAGGTACATATTTATAGTCCGGAGACTTTCTATCTTTGGAATAACCCTAACAACTCTATCTCTTGTTTAAACCGAAACGTACTCTATCATAATATACAGATACACGG
Organism: Dactylis glomerata; assembly: GCA_007115705.1. Lineage (NCBI taxonomy): Eukaryota > Viridiplantae > Streptophyta > Magnoliopsida > Poales > Poaceae > Dactylis > Dactylis glomerata. Next base: position 959,316 of record QXEO01001542.1, read on the forward strand.
GCAATTAGCCCAAATCCACGCGCAAGGCCGATCCAGCCTCCAAGCCCATCTTGATTACGGCCCATCTCCTCATTTGGCCAAAATGTGGCGATAACAACTTCAAGGGGGGCTGGTCGCAGTTTGTAGAAGACCATGATCTCCATCAAGGTTTCTTCATGACTTTCGACTACCACATCGGTACGTCGAAGTTCGACGTGAGGATCTATGACTGCACCCAGTGCCAGAAGGAGTACGAAGCTGAAGTGCACTTCCATTAGATTCTCTCTTTATGTAATCTCTTTTATTTAGTTGTCCTTTCTCGTGCTTTCTGTAATAAGTAGTCGTGTTGAATTATATTTTGTGCCTATTTTATTAATAGACCATAGGAACGGACCGTCGTTCCGAGGTATGCCTTTAATGTATTATCGGGTTCCTTTGAACCGTGCTTGCTTTTGTCGAATATCGGGTTGCAAACAACCTAGTAGTATATCTCCGATTCTCACAAAGCTCAATAACTTGTTAATATTATTTTGTACGACTCGAGGGGCTGAGCCCCCGAGTGGAAAGTGAACTACTAATACATATTTGTCGAATTGACCCAAAGAACCCGACCTGTGGCCTCATGTTCTGGGTTCAGGGGGTCATAACCCAAAAGATTTTTATCGCCTTGTGTCTTCTATGCGTAGAACCGCCGTAGTTGCTCTACATTCCACGGGTTACTCTCGTCTTTCCCCGTTTTCTTATCTTGTAATCGTTAAGCTCCTCCTGGTATTACTTCCATCATGATGTAGGGTCCTACCCATGGGGATTCCAATTTTCCATGACCATCTTGCTTAAGTCGTAGAACTAGATCTCCCACCACAAAAGACCGTGGACAAACTCGACTCCTGTGGTAGTTTCATAGATTTTGCTGATATTGAGTAGCTCTGGCTAGTGCTATGTCTCTTGCCTCGTCGAGTGCATCGACATCATCCTGAAGCGCTTATGTGGAAGTTGTCTCATCATACGCCGCGATTCTTGGAGCTTCATGAGTTATTTCGACTAGAAGTACGGCTTCTGCGCCATGGACCAGGAAGAAGGGCATTTCTTGGGTAGCTGTGTTGGGTGTAGTTCGGAGACTCTAGAGTACAGAGGGTAGCTCATCTACCCAAGCATGCTTGGCTTTCTCGAGGGGTGCTAACAGTCTTTTCTTTATCCTGTTGCATATTAAGCCATTGGCTTTCTCGACTTGCCCATTTGTCTTTGGATGCGCCACAGATGAAAATTTCAATTTAATTCCCAAACTTTCATAGTAATTCTTGAACTCCTTCGATGTGAAGTTTGTCCCATTGTCTGTGATGATACTGTGTGGTACTCCGAAGCAAAAGACTATTGACTTGACGAAATTGATTGTGGCTGTGGAATCTTGGGTTGTCACGGGGGCTGCCTCTACCCACTTGGTGAATTTGTCGACTGCTACCAGCATATAAATATGCCCTCCTGGCCAAGATTTGTGCAATTTTCCTACCATGTCAAGACCCCATTGTGCGAAGGGCCAGGGTAATGGTATTGGTTGCAACTCTATTGCTGGCGCGTGTGGTCGAGATGCGAACCGTTGACAAGCCTCGCACTTCCTCACTATGTCTTTCGCGTCCTCAATGGCTATTAGCCAGTAAAATCCTGCACGAAAAGCTTTGGCTGCAATGGCTCTGCTGCTAGCATGATGTCCACATACCCCTGCGTGGATGTCCTTCAAGATTTCCTACCCCTCTTGAGGAGTGACGCATCGTTGCAAGATGCCTGTAATGCTTCTTTTGTATAATTTCCCTTGGAACACGACGAAAGCCATTGATCGTCGTATTATCCTTTTTGCTTGTACTGTATCTTCGGGTAGTGTTTTATTTATCATGTATGCCAGATATGGCTGCATCCAGGTTTCTTCGATCATCATAATTTCTTCTGGTTCTGCTGTGCTTGTTTTTCCAGCCCCAGAGCCTGTTGCTTGGTGCTGGCCTTGTTCCTCTGCAGTCGAAGTTTTGTTGCTCTTTATTTATCTTTCTATGATTTCTTCCTGATACGTCTCCAACGTATCTATAATTTTTGATGCTCCATGCTTGTTTTTACACCATTTGCCTATTGTTTCGTTACACTTCGTGGCACTTTTATGCATTTTCTGGAACTAACCTATTGACAAGATGCCACAGTGCCAGTTCCCTGTTTTCTGCTGTTTTTGTGTTTCAGAAGTGATACACAGGAAATATTCTCGGAATTGGACGAAACAAGTTCCTGAAGTCTTATTTTACCCGGAAGCTTCCAGAGATCCGACGGAGAGTAGGAGGGGGGCCACCAGGGCCCCACACGCAGGGGTGGCGCGGCCAGGCCCCTGGCGGCGCGAGCCCCGCGTGAGGGCGCCTGGCTCCACCCCTCACGATGCCCCTTCGCCTATAAGAAGCCTCGGGACGGAAAACCCTAAGGGAGTCGGCAATTTTCCAGAAAGAGTTCCGCAGTTTCGTCGCCGCCACTAACGAATTTCGGGGGACAGAAGTCTCTGTTCCGGCACCCTGCCAGGATGGGGAAGTGCCCCCGGAGCCATCTCCATCGGTCTCCATCGCCGTCTCCGCCGTCTCCATCGACCTCACCACCATCTCCATCAACCTTGCTGTCTCCTATGATGAGGAGGGAGTAGTTCATCCCCGGGGCTGAGGGCTCTACCGGTAGCTATGTGGTTCACCTCTCTCTCCCATGATGTGATCTTTATGTGGTCGTGAGCTTTGTATCATGTTGAACAAGTAGATGTTATTATTCAGATATTATGTGTACTCTAGTGATGTTATTAAAGTAATCTATTCCTCCTGCCATGGTGTAACGGTGACAGTGCGTGCATCATGGTGGTACTTGGTTTAGGCTATGATTGTGATCTCTTGTGGATTATGAGAGTAATTATTACTATCATAGTATTGAAGTGATCTATTCCTCCTTTCATGGTGTAATGTTGACAGTGTGTGCACCGTGTTAGTACTTGGTCTAAGTTGCAATAATATCTATCTTGAGTTGTGCTTTGATTTGGATATCTCTATGAGTGGTGTTTGTCAAGTACTTGATGAACTTTAAGGGGTGCTTCTGTAGCCACTACACAATGATTAGTGTTGTTCAATAGGAGAGTAATTCAAAGTACCATAGTGGAGAGAAGTTGTTTATTTGTTCATTCATGTTATATTGTTGGGAGTGTGTCCACTAGTGAAAGTATGATCCCTAGGCCTTGTTTCCAAGCATTGCACACCGTTTACTTGCTATTTTGTTACTTGTTTGCTCGCAGCGATATTTATTTCAGATCACGTTTGCTACTTATAATCATCTATACCACTTGTATTTCACTATCTCTTTGCCGAACTAGCGCACCTATACATCTGACAAGTGTATTGGGTGTGTTGGGGACACAAGAGACTTTCTATATCATAATTGCAGGGTTGCTTGAGAGGGATAGCTTTGACCTCTAACCTCCCTGAGTTCGATAAACCTTGGGTGATCCACTTAAGGGAAACTTGTTGCTGTTCTACAAACCTCTGCACTTGGAGGCCCAACAAGTGTCTACAAGAATAGAAGTGTGTAGACATCAAGCTCTTTTTTGGCGCCGTTGCCGGGGAGGTAAGGTAAAAGGTACTCACATCCTTTGGCTACTAAGTCTTTTAGTTGCTAGTGAGTGCTCGGAGTTATTTCCTTTAGATTCTGCAATTACATCTTTTTGTTTCTTGTTTTTATTTTCACTAGTTAGGCTTAATGGAAAACAAAGAGTTTGTTAGTCTTTTTTCCTGAGTTTAGATATGAAGTGTTTGAAGAGAAAATTGAAAAACCTTTGGAGCTTAATTTGCATGCTAATAGTGTTGTTAGTATGAATGCTTTGAACACCGTTGTTGCTAATGCTATAGAAAAGTCTAAGCTTGGGGAAGCTGGTTTTGTTAAGCATGATATTTTTAGTTCCCCGGCTTTAGTGGAGAAAATTTGCTCTGATGATATTTTATCTCCCATATGTGATGTTCCTTCTTATGATGATATGTTTGATGAGTATGCTTTGCGAAATAACTGTTCTCTAGCTTGTGATGATACTAAACCTCTAGTTTATGATGGCTATGATGATGAGTATAATATTTTCAGTTCACCTACTATTGAGGATAAAATTAGTTATGATTACAATATGCCTCCTATTTATGATGATTATGGTGATGAGAATAATTATTCTATTGAATTTACTCCTACTACTATTGTTCCTGTGGTGAGTATTAATTCTTTTATGCATATGGCTCATGATAGGGATGCTTTATGTGATAGTTATATTGTTAATTCTATTCATGATGCTACTGAAAGTTATTATGAGAGAGGGAAACATGGTTTGATGGATCTCAACAATATTAAGTTTCCCCTCTTTATGTTGCAAATCTTGAAGTGGCACTTGTTTTATCTATCCATGCTTGCTACTATGTGCCTCGTTGATTTATTTTCTTACAAGATTCCTATGCATAGGAAGTGGTTCAGATATAAATGCCTTTCACATCTGCTTTTTGATGCTCTCTATTGCTTTAAGTTCCTATATGGTGCCTTTGCCTCAAGCTCTTATATGTGTTGGCACGCAAAACTGCCGCGCAACACCAGGATAATCGCCGTGCTTTCGTGACGACGAACGGATGCTTTCCGAGCAAAGCAACAAAGATCTCCTCACTTTCGTGGAGGAGAGATGACCGCTTTTCAGCGCAAAATGGCAAAGATGATCCAAACCCTAGGGCTGCTAGAGCTCGGTAGAAGAAAGCAAAGAAGAACAAAAAATAGATAAAAAAAAGTAACGATAAAAGTATACGTATTGTTTGATAGATCGATTGGCTGGGGTCTCGTCAATCGGCCAAGACCTTAAATAGGCGCTGGACTTCGCGTTACATGCAAACTTGACGTACACGACAGAAACTCTAAACCGACTATTACCTACCTAGTATAAGCTTCCGGTCACGAATCGGTTAGCTGTCGACCGTGATATCTCTGGACCAAATTCACGTATGTACCAGCACCAAGTGGTTGTATACAAATAAAATACTCCAGCTATGATGCTAATCCAACTCGCAATGACTGATCGTAGATGCATGCATGCACTTTGCTGCTGCAACTTTCTTCATGTGGTCGTAGTGGTCTTCACAGGATTTCAGCTTGACACATCCGAGACCGGTTAGTACTTGTCCCAGGTAGCGACGTTGTGGCTTCAAATATCTCTGAGTCTAGCTAGAACTTGTCCTTGTAAAATCCCTGTTGCAATAATTCTTGCACAATTTATCAGTCAAATATCTTGATCAATCATTAATTTAATTAGGCTCTCATACAAATTAACTAGCCAAATTATGCTCTCAACACATGCCCCCTGTTTTTGGTACAATTATATTGACCAAAAATACTATCCATTACCTTAGGACGGTGTTGATCACTCCACCGGCCATACGTTTGCTTAGGGAGATGTCTAAAGAATACATCGGCCAAACTTTTCTTAGATCAATATCTAAATACCTCATCATCCAAATTTTTTTCTTAGGGCGATATTTCAGATAATATATCGGCCATTGTGTCATCAAGCTTCCTACCACATGCTAAGATAGTACTTTTTCAAATACTTTTCACTGAGAGCTTTGGATAAAGATTGTACAAAATATGAATTTTAAAGAAGAATCTTTACAACTCTACATAGGTCTTCCCAACTCGGCTACCATTTGCCGAATTTTTTATCTTTAGTCCCAATAGGTCGGACTCCTTTTATTGTCAAAAGTAATATACTAACAAAGTCGGCCAATAAAAACTCACTCTTTTTTAATAACTAGCTCACTTTATGAGCGGACTGATGTAACCTGCATATTCATTCATGCAACTGACCCATAGATATTCTAGAGTGATCATAATCCAAAGCACTTTAAAAGTAAACCTCTATTGTTCGGCAATAAAACTCATCATTCAACAAAGTAAATTTTAAAGCGTCTAGCCGAATTTTCCTATCTCTTGGTTGACCTGAACTTTTAGAATAAACAATAAGAGGAACTCTCCAATCACATGCCTCTAAATTACTTGCTAATTCGGTTGTTTATTGTGGCTCCTATACCGAATTTCACTTGCACTATACTGATTTTTTTCGATAAAGAGCGCTTTATTACTTAAAAGTTTTAAGTTTACACCCGGCCTCTGCATAACAAAGATGCACACAGCCCAAGGAATTTCACTTGCACTATACTGATGTTTGCTGAACTGAATCAGAACGAGTTGTACCATGCTCTGCACCGAACTAACACCCAGAAGATCGGTCTTGCTTTCTACAATAGCTAGCAGCGGCCTTTCTAATATAAAAAACTTTCCCTTTCTAACATAATGACCAGATGCCTTGTGCTAAGCAATTAGTTCTATAATTTTCTTCCCTAGGTATATGATAGATAGCGAACATATATAAAGATCCAAATATCGGTCCAAATAATTATATAGGAGCTCATCAAAACACTGAAATTCGCATTTCATTTTTTGCACCATCATAGGCGAATCACCAAAAGCATCTATATACTTTGCCCGCATGTCTAAGCGGACCGATATTTCATAAACAAGATTGTTTGGTTAAATTAAAACATTACCGATGCCTTTTCCTTCTCCTCAAACCGATTCATTAAAATAAAGTTTTCATGAACCAACACTAATTTTGTCACTCTTAACCCTATGATCAACACTAAAATTGGCAATAATTTGACCTCTCATAGCAAGCAGCAATTCATATGTTAAACCATATTTTATTAGCCACCTCTTAATCCTAACACTAAGAATCGGTTGTTGTAACATATTTTTGGTCACATCGGTTTGGGAAGTTAATACACATGTACTATAAAGTAGCTAAGACTAAAACTTGGTACATGCATAATATAAAGATAAAGACAAGCATAAATTTGCAATAAACACATACCGAGTCTCGGTGTTGAGCAAACGATGATTTAAGTATGCAAGGACGTACTCCTTCCCGCTGTATTCTTGCATGCGTATCGCTCTTTCTAGAATTATAATCTTCGGTACATCTTTGCTTCCACTTAACAGTAGCATCGGTCAAACATAATATCTCACCGTGTTGCAAATCAACCGATGCTTCTGTCAGAGTGATGCATGAGCATGGCGGATTATCCTCCTTGATAACATCCCCATCAAGAGATGCATCTCTACTATTTATGGAATTCTGAGCAGCAGCTATGTCATCCACATTTCTGTTTTCATCTATTATAATGCGCTTCGCCTTCCAAGTCATATTTGGCGGCACCATTGTTCTATCTCGACTGAACCATTTGTCGCGCTTCTTCTCAGTGATCTTCTCCATGATTTTCAGTGCTCGCAGCCGTTGCACTCGCCTTTTTTGAGTATGTGTAAGTCCCGTAGGGCACCACTGAGGTCGTGGTTTTGTTCCTGGTGCTACTGACTTAATCATACTGCCCCCAGAGTTTCTCGGCCTGTACTGACTTACTGCTGTTTGCAGGGCAAATAATTTTTCCTTGACCGAAAACACTCTATGCTGATCAGATGCGTTACCAACTCTAAATTTCTGGCTATCTCTATTGCTTGAGTCTCCACGTTGTGTAAATATGCTAGCACTATTTTTAAAAACCATTGGCTGGAAACGCATGGACGCTCCTGAACTAGTGTCTCTCATGGCTGAACCGGTATGCATGCTATCTGATTCATCATTCAGACTTGTACTCAATGATGCAACTGTAGTATCCAAATCTTTCTTTTCTATACCATCACCTTTTCTCTCAACAGTGCTACTGGTTTCTGTAATATTCAAAACACCTTCAGCTGGCTCGTGTTCCCCAGGTCCAAGACAATAAGCAGCATCTAAATCATCCGAAGCTTTTACCATCTTAGGTTTAGCACGCTTCACAGGCACCCATATCTGTTTGTTGTCATCCTTATAATTTTTGTCATCTGCATAGTATCTCCTTCGCAGAGTGCAAGATCCTGCTAGCCTTGTAAGATATGGCTCGCAGTGATTAAAGCCCCACGTTAGAAACTGTGGATATACAGGAAGTGCACCACTCCAATATGTAGGCTTCATTGGAAAATAGGCATGCTGGTCATATGAGCTTCCTGGCTGGCGCTCATGCCCCCCGGGTCGAGATGGGTACTTAAGACGTTTAGTACCTCCAAGCCGACTAAACACGTTGTTGGCCTTGCGCGAAGTATATTTGTCCAACAATTGTTTATCAGTCGGCTTTGACCTTGTACCTGTTTTTCTATTTCTTTCATCGACTTTCTGTACTCCTACATCTGGATTTTTTGATCTGATCATCCTTGGTGCAGCGTTATCATCAATGACAACATTTTTCCCTTTGGTAGATTCGGTCTGATCTGACCGAATAAGTATTTTCTTGTTGTCAAAATCGATCACATTTAGAGAGTACGGTGGTTGCACAACCTGAACAATATCTTGCTCCACCTCTTGATGATTTTCCAGCTTCTTGTCTTCCTTATTTTCTGGATGTTTTGCTTCTTCACTTTGATGCTCCTTTTTAACCGAAGATGGTTCGGCTATATTTTCATTTTGTGGAATCTCATCAATTTCTTTGGCACGGAATTCATAGGGCAACATGAAAGCTCCCTTACATCCAGAAAAATCAAGCACTGTTGTTTCTTGCTCAACGAAGCTGGTATCTACCGGGTTGACAAATTCAGTGTGTGTGTCCGACTTAGCTTTACTCAAATTTAATTCAGCTTCAACTAAGTCGGTCGTGGAAGACGTGTCAACCATCTTTTGTTGTTTTGAATCAGCACATGTATTGTCCAACCTAGCCTTAGATGAGTTAGCCATACTGACCAAGTCAACCTTTTTCTGTTGGTTGGCTACCATAGCTCTGACTTCGACAAGCTTTTTTGCAAGATCTTCACAAGATTTCCTATATAAATCAGCCCACTCCTCTGATGATCTCCCCTCGAATCTTTCAGTATTTCTCGGCAATGACAATTGGGTGTTACTGAAATTTTGTAGTTGTTTAGGGGGTGTATCACATGCTACAGTATCAGATGAAGCCACATGAGCTCCTATTGAATTCTCACTTATTCGGCTGCAAGCAGTGTGAAGGTGTGTAGCCGAATTATGGATATCTGAAGTTGCATATGGTGCTGAAAAATTAGTAACATAAGGTGTAACATATGATGGTTCAGAATAATTGGCCAAATAGCTACTAGTACCATAGCAAGTCGCGCTGTCCATCGGCATGTACGAAGGTGAAGCAAAAAATTGCAAGTTATTTGCCGATGAATAAAAGGGTGAAACATTATTTTGCATATTATTAAAATTTATAACATTAGGTGCTTCATATTGGTTAACTGAATTCATCATGTTGTTCATCGGCATATAAACTTCTGGGGCTGCCGATGCATGAGAATATGAATATACGTGCTGAAAGTTGTCAAAATTATAACAAGTTGAAGGATGCACATTATTTTGCATCGGCGTTTGCACATAGCAAGAATTAGGGCTAGCCGATACAGTATTCATATCAAAGAATCTAGCAACTTCAGCATAAGAATTATTTGCATCTACAGAAGAAGATTGAGAATTCATGTTACCGTTGTAGACTGCAGCTTCTTGGGACGCTCTTTACGTAGCAGGAACGGGCCGGAGACCGGTCGATGCTTCGTCCCCAGCGGAGTCGCCAATTGTGTTGGCACGCAAAATTGCCGCGCAACACCGAGATAACTGTCGTGCTTTCGTGACGACGAACGGATGCTTTCCGAGCAAAGCAACAAAGATCCCTCGCTTTCGTGGAGGAGAACCGACCGCTTTTCAGCGCAAAACGGCAAAGATGATCCAAACCCTAGGACTGCTAGGGCATGGCAGGGAAGAACGACGGTAAAGAAAAGAACGTAAGAAAATAAGAACGATAAAAAGTAGATGTGTTTTATTGATAGATCGATTGTCTGTCCCCTCAATCGGCCACGGCCTTGATGGTTTTATGGCACGCTGGACTTGGCGTATAAGTTTAGGACTCTGAAGCTGAACCGAATAGGAGATATCCTCCTTTGATTCGGCTACCAAATATAAAGCTGTATATACTTTGTACTAGCAGCTTCAGATCTTAAACATGTATGCGACGTACAAATACTCTAGGATCTACAAGGAAATAATAAATTATTCCGGCCACGATGCTAATCCAACCAGGTAATAAAGAGACCTTTTGCAAATCATATGCATCAGTATGTAGACGTTATCTTCTTCTATCTCTTCATAACCATGCATAACTCCATATATTTAGCCTCGTTGAATAGTTTACTGCGCCTGATCCATCGATGAAAATATGTATTTGAATCTGACCAAGCCTGCAACTTTAGATTAAATAGATAATCCAAATATATGTGCTAAGCTTTAATTTGACCATAAGCATTAAAACTAATTTGGCTAATAAAATTCCCAGTAGCCAAATTACACCATCACTGCTCATGCAGATGTGATTCTCCATGTTGCACTTTTCCTCACATGACTTGTACATTCAGCTTAGCTCGTCTGAATTATGCTAGGACTTTCCATAGGCAGGATCTGTAGCTCAAAGCATTTCTTTGTCTGGGTAGTACTTGTCCTAAGTCCATGCAAAGGCTGTTGCAAGTCTTTAGTAATATATTTGTCAATTAGCTTGATCAACAATTATATTAATTTGGCCTATAAATATCTAGTAGCCAAATTATGTATTCAACACATGCCCCCCTGTTTTTGGTTCGATTACATTGACCAAAAACACTACGAAAGATGTCCAAAGAACACATCGAACAAATGTACTTATGGGCGATACTTGAAACGTATCGGCTGCAAGGTTTTCAAGCCTCCTTATGCTAGAATAATAACTTTTGAAGTTTTTTCTGTTAAGATATTTCTGCATTTTTTCTACGGCCAATAACAATTTTCCTAACAATGTCGGCCAATAAAGCGTGCTATTTTTAAAAAAAAAAAATCATCGCACCTGGCCAGCCAACTGATGTGTCATGTATATTGCTCCATGCGCTTTACCCATAGCTAGTCTCTATATATATATTAGAATCTAAGAACTCCAAAAACAAAGCTTCTATAATTCGGCGATATGAGTCGTCAGTCGTCAAAGTATATCTTAAAGTTGGTCGCCGAATATTCCAATCTCTTTTCCAACTTGGATCTTTTAAATAATAATCAAAGAAACTTTCCAATCACCTGGCTCTAAACTATTTTCTAATTCGGTAGTTTGTGACTCATGTACCGAATCTTAATTGTCCTGTACTACTAGCTGCTGCACTTTACCAGGACTAGCTGCAGCGTTTACTGAACCTTCTTTGCAGAATAATGCTAATAGCCGAACTGAACCAGAAACAGCTGCAGGCTGTACAAGTCTAATATCCAACTGGATATGCTCGTTTTCGAAAGCAGCTAGCATCGGTCTTATAGTACCCAAAGTTTTTCTGTGCTAACATAGTAACCGGATGCTTGCTTGTCTAAATAATTAACTCAGCTCTAGAATTCTCTTCTTTAGAAATATGATTGACCGTGAAAGTATCTAGAGAGTTAACTATATCTAAACATCGGTCTAAATAGATATTTAGTAATCAATCAAAACACCAAAATTCGCCTTTTTTTTAACTACCAAAAGCGAATCTCCATAAGCATCTATATCCTTTACACCCATATCTACTAAATTTTGCATACCAAACTGTAAAGCTTCATACTCAGCTTGGTTATTTATTACAAAGATATTCTAAGTGGACCGATGTTTTATTTGCAAAGTGATATTCCATTTGCATGCAATCCTATCACTAAGAATTGGTTGTCGTACACATATACTAGACAGTAGATAGTGCCAAAATATTGTACATGCATAACTGTTAGATAAACACATACCGAGTTTTTGCTTCGAACAAGCGACGGCCTGGATATGCAATGATGTACTCTTTCTCGTCGTCTTCATATGCCAAAGACTGCTAATAACTCTTTTTTTTCCGATCGGCTTCCATATTAGCTTTAACAAGTATAGACATTGAAATGCTTGCATCACTAATATCTATTTCTTCAAGTGAGCCAGCCGATGAGAACTAATCCTTGTCCAAACTTTTGTATGTCATCAAACTCCTCAATTGTTTCATGCATATCGCTCTTTCCGGAACGATACTCCACGGTGTATCTTTGCAGCTAAATAATACTATCAATTTTACTCATCATTTATATAGATAAATCATCAAGCCGAGCTATGTTAGCCAGCTGTGCGTTTATAGGGTACAAAACCATCTCTACCAATATTGATATAATCATAGTCCGATAAGTCTCTACCAGTCAAACATCTCATCTCACCGTGTTGCCAGTCAACCGGTGTCTCTATCGAATTATCGGCCTCAATCACCTCCACATCATCATCAACCCACTGAATTAAGCACTGATGTAGAGTAGAAGGGATGCAACAATTTGCATGAATCCAGTCACGGCCCAAAAGAATATTATACCATCCTCTGATGTCGACAACGAAAAATGCAGTTGGCAATGTTTTGCTTCCGACCATGAGCTCCATAAAAATAACACCCTTGGCTGCAGATAATTCTCCTGAGAACCCTCTTATTTCCATGTTGGTTTTTATTAACTCGCTCTCTTTTCTATTTAGTTTAGAAAATACTGACAAAGGCATAATATTACCATCAGCACCTCCATCAACAAGTATACGATCCATAGGCTTACCATCAATGTGACCCTTGATAAACAACGGCTTTAGGTGCTGCTCAGGCTTCTCCGGCTTTCCAAACATAGCATTTTTCGGACCAAGAACAAGTTCTGCAACTTCAGCATCTAGTGCACGAAAATCAGCGGGCGATGTGACCGCCATAGTAACATCAATACCAACAGGTGCGTCATTTTTATTTTCTGAACTTTTATCAGCTGTCGTGTCATCCAATTTTTTATTTTCTTCAGCAGTAGTGTATTTCTTTTTCCAAATCTTCGTCGGTACCCTTGGTCTATCCCGATTGAACCACTCCTCGCGCTTCTTCTTGGTGATTTCTCGCATTTCCAATGTTCGCAGTCTCTGTACCCGACGTTTCTGAGTATGCGTGAGACCTGTCGGACACCATTGAGAACCCGGTTTAGTAATTGGTGCTACTGGCTTAATCACGCTGCCCCATGTGTACCTTGGTGTGTACTCACGTACTGTTGTTTTTGGTGCAAACTCTCTGTACTTGGCCGAGAAAACCTTCTGCTGATAAGATGGACCACTAGCTTCAAATATCCTGCTACCTCTAGTGGTTGAACCCCTGCGTTGCATAGATGTACAAATCCCAGACTTGACGATCATTGGAAATAAATTAGCTGAAACGGCATATATGCTATCCGATTCTGACTTTTTACCTATACTTGTACTAGAGGATCCAACAAGTGTATTTTCTACACGTTTCTGTTTTGTATTGGTGACTATTCCTTGAACTGAACCATAACCCAGTACATCAACGTGACTTGTTTTTGGTTTAGGAACATCACCTTCAGCTGACTGGTGTTCCCGAAGCTTCAAATCATGACCAACATCTAAATCCTCTGAGCTTTTTACAGGCTGCGGTTCTGAACGCTTGACCGGCACCCACACGCGTTTGCGTTCAAAGTGATAATTCTTGCCATCTGCAACATGTACCGGTGATCTGCTTCCTCGAACAACAATTGTATCACGCGACCTAGCTCTCTGATTGAAACAAGACCTTTTCTCATGCATACCTGGTCTGAACAAATGCCTTGACGTGATCCTTCCTGGCTGGAAATAATCTACTGGCCATGTATGATATGGCGTGGATGGACTGAAGCCCCACGGAGGATACTGAGGATACATAGGCGGATAACACCAATATGTCGGCGCCACCGAAAAATAAGGCTGTTTGTTATATAAATTTTCTCGCCAGCGCTCATGCCCCCCATGTCGAGAAGGAGACCTAAGACGCTTATTACGTCCAAGCCGATTACACACATTGTCGGCCTTACATGAAGTGTATTTTTTCAACAACATGCTAACTGTCGGCTTTGGCCTTGGCGCTTGATTATTCTTTTCATTAACTTTCCAGACTCCTACTTTTGCATTTTTTGGATTGATCATCTTCGGAGGAGCACTATCATCAACAACAATATTTTTTCCTCTTGCGGACCCGGTCTGATCTGACCGAATAAGCATTTTCTTGTTCTCAAAATTAATCGCTTTGATATGAGAAGGATTAGTGTCAAGCTTCATCTTAGAACTTTCTGTAAATATCAATCGTCCTTCATCATTGGCCGATTGCACCTGAGTATCGAACGAAGGAGAAGGGCTTGGCGCGATTACCTTTTTGACGACGCTGTTCCTTGCCTTGAAGTATCGCTTCAATTCCTTAGCCTTCCATTGTTCAAGATGACGTTCAACCTCTTGCTCAACCTCCCGACGCTGTTCTTCGGACAGATCGTCGAGCGTGACGGGGATGTTGTTGTCTGGGTTGAGGTCGATTGCATCCTTGGGATCGGTGATCATCGTGTGTATTTTCTTCTTTTTCGTCCCTAGCGGAGTCGCCAATTGTGTTGGCACGCAAAACTGCCGCGCAACACCAGGATAATCGCCGTGCTTTTGTGACGACGAACGGATGCTTTCCGAGCAAAGCAACAAAGATCTCCTCACTTTCGTGGAGGAGAGACGACCGCTTTTCAGCGCAAAACGGCAAAGATGATCCAAACCCTAGGGCTGCTAGAGCTCGGTAGAAGAAAGCAAAGAAGAACAAAAAATAGATAAAAAAAAGTAACGATAAAAGTATACGTATTGTTTGATAGATCGATTGGCTGGGGTCTCGTCAATCGGCCAAGACCTTAAATAGGCGCTGGACTTCGCGTTACATGCAAACTTGACGTACACGAGAGAAACTCTAAACCGACTATTACCTACCTAGTATAAGCTTCCGGTCACGAATCGGTTAGCTGTCGACCGTGATATCTCTGGACCAAATTCACGTATGTACCAGCACCAAGTGGTTGTATACAAATAAAATACTCCAGCTATGATGCTAATCCAACTCGCAATGACTGATCGTAGATGCATGCATGCACTTTGCTGCTGCAACTTTCTTCATGTGGTCGTAGTGGTCTTCACAGGATTTCAGCTTGACACATCCGAGACCGGTTAGTACTTGTCCCAGGTAGCGACGTTGTGGCTTCAAATATCTCTGAGTCTAGCTAGAACTTGTCCTTGTAAAATCCCTGTTGCAATAATTATTGCACAATTTATCAGTCAAATATCTTGATCAATCATTAATTTAATTTGGCTCTCATACAAATTAACTAGCCAAATTATGCTCTCAACAATATGGCGCCCACATGAGCATCTTTGCAAATTACCGCGCCTAGCTCAAAGGCGTTAAAGAAAAGCACTTTTGGGAGATAACCCAATGTTTTATTTTCAGTACTTTTTATTTTATTTGAGTCTTGGAAGTTATTACTGCTGTAATAACCGCTCCTTATCCTTTTTATTTCGTTGTTGTGCCAAGAGAAGCCTCTAATTTGAGTGAGGTAAGATTTGGGGATGTTGCTGTCCTCAAACTGTTTTCGGTGCTGCACCGTAAAAATTCGTGAAAATTCTCTGTTTATCTTTTGGACCTGCGATTTCTTGTGCATATGCCCCAGGTTATATCCAAACTTTCATTAGTTGAACACTTTTTGATTTGAGCAACAGAAAACCCCTCAAAAATTCTACCTTTGTCAGCTGTTCAGTTTTGACAGATTTCTGCCAATATTTGTGTTTGCCACTTTATCGCTTTCTTTTGAGTTCTTTTGATCATGGAACTTTTAGAGAAGTTGCTACAGTATTATATGCTATATATGTGGTGGTTTTGGGTTGAAACCTAAAGCAAAAAGGGTTGATTCAATGCTATGCCTACACTAATGTTGCTAATAGAATTGTGTTTAGTTTTGTATGAAGGAAGTTTTCAAGTGTAGGGATTGGAGAATGATGAGATGAGTTGAAGAATGGACAAAAGCTCAAGCTTGGGGATGCCCATGCATTACCCCAAGAAATATCCAAGAAGTACAAGCGTCAAAGCTTGGGGATGCCCCCGAGGCACCCCTTCTTCATCGGCAAAAATCAGGTCACCTTTCAAGACACTATATTTTTATTGCTTCATGCACTATGTGTTTTTCTTGGAGCGTCAGTTGTTTTAGTTTTCTTTGTTAGTTTGTTTTGTTTGATGCAATAAATGGTTAGATCACATCATGTTTCTTTTGGAGGAGATGAACTCGCTTTTCATTTGCAAAGAACGTTCTAGTTTTCACTCTTATTAAAAATCGAGCGTTCTTCTTTTTCTGCTACTGCTTTTGGTTTTCGTTTTCGCCTTGATTTGCGTTCAGACCTTGTCATATCTTTTCATCAAGGTGTATTTTTGCCTCTGATATTTATTGGTTTTCATCAAAAGAGGTGTTTATAAAAATTTCAAATGGTGTTGGAAAAGAGAAAAAGCTTTGTGCAAAATAGTGGTACAAGAAGGAGCTTGTGTAGACTGCGGCTTAGGCTTTTTCATGTCATGCTATGTCTTTTTGATAGTATGCTTAGTGGTTTTGCTGTAGCATGACTTGTCTCAAATAACTGAGATTGCTTAATGAGCCTTTGAAAAAATCATGCATTGTTTTTATCATTTGGAAGCATTATTTTGGTTTTCTCCTTGATGCTTTATTTGGGTTGACTTGGCGCATGCTCACACATGTTAGACTCTTACAAAGTCGCCAATAGCCTCTATGATCATTTAGTTTTTGACTTTTGATGCCATCTTATGCTTCTTTTAATGTTGCTTTGTCGCTTTGCATGATTATGGCCATTATTGCTCTCTTAGTTGGTCGCTCCCAGTCTTTTGCTAGCCCTCGCCTTGTACTGAGTATGAGCTCTACTCGTGCATCCAACTCCCAAAAACCAAGTTTGCCATTGTGTCCACTATAAATTCCTATGCATGGTATTTGCAAGCCATTCCAAGTAAATTTTCATGTGCTACCTTTCAAAAAACTTTCAAAATACTTCTTATTTTGTGACACTGTTTTCAGCTCATGGGGACGTAGTGGTTGGATTTGCTATCTTCCATATTGTTTATTCCAAAAAGAAAAAAAAAAGAAAAAAAGGCACTCCTCCATGGAATGTGAATGTTGGTGGGCACCCGATGGAATCGGTTAGCCATGGTTTGTGAAAGAAAAAAGGTGGGGAGGAGTGCCAAGCTTTATAAAAGAGCACAAAAGTGCCAATCTCTCTCTCAAAAACTTGCTTCATTTTTGTATGGAAGATAGTAAGAACCCCATTGCTAGTCGTTGACAAAAGCAACCACCTCTCAAAACTCAAGTTTTATCTCTCTGTTTTACAAATGAAAAGCTCTAGCACATGTTTAATCACTGCTTCCCTCTGTGAAGGGCCTTTCTTTTACTTTTATGTTGAGTCACCACCTTCTATCTTTATGCACCATTAAGAGAGCATAGTTGTCATTCTGAGTATAATGTGCATTGTCCCAAAGTTCTCATTGATTGATTCATGACTATGGTTTCACTTGTTCTTAAATTATTTGTATCTAGTCGCCCTCTTAAACTTGAAGGTGTCCTATGCATTTATGTTTTGCTCTCCATGAAGGACAAGCTGAAAACCATTTGTATGTTTTTCCTTATGATTTGAACACATGTTTGACTTTCATTGTTTCATTTTCATGATCTTTTGTTTGTGTTCATTTGCATGTTTACAACATGGTTGCTAAGTTTCTATTGTCAAGATTATATCTTTCATGCCCATGTTTTAAGTTCTTATGATCCCAGCTCACAAATGCTTACATATATGATCAAGATTGTGTAGGTGCATGTCACCTCAAAAATTATTCTTTTGTTATCACTTACCTACTCGAGGACGAGCAGGAGTTAAGCTTGGGGATGCTTGATACGTCTCCAACGTATCTATAATTTTTGATGCTCCATGCTTGTTTTTACACCATTTGCCTATTGTTTCGTTACACTTCGTGGCACTTTTATGCATTTTCCGGAACTAACCTATTGACAAGATGCCACAGTGCTAGTTCCCTGTTTTCTGCTGTTTTTGTGTTTCAGAAGTGATACACAGGAAATATTCTCGGAATTGGACGAAACAAGTTCCTGAAGTCTTATTTTACCCGGAAGCTTCCAGAGATCCGAAGGAGAGTAGGAGGGGGGCCACCAGGGCCCCACACGCAGGGGTGGCGCGGCCAGGCCCCTGGCCGCGCGAGCCCCGCGTGAGGGCGCCTGGCTCCACCCCTCACGACGCCCCTTCGCCTATAAGAAGCCTCGGGATGGAAAACCCAAAGGGAGTCGGCAATTTTCCAGAAAGAGTTCCGCAGTTCCGCCGCCACCACCGACGAATTTCGGGGGACAGAAGTCTCTGTTCCGGCACCCTGCCGGGACGGGGAAGTGCCCCCGGAGCCATCTCCATCGGTCTCCATCGTCGTCTCCGCCGTCTCCATCGACCTTACCACCATCTCCATCAACCTTGTTGTCTCCTATGATGAGGAGGGAGTAGTTCATCCCCGGGGCTGAGGGCTCTACCGGTAGCTATGTGGTTCACCTCTCTCTCCCATGATGTGATCTTTATGTGATCGTGAGCTTTGTATCATGTTGAACAAGTAGATGTTATTATTCAGATATTATGTGTACTCTAGTGATGTTATTAAAGTAATCTATTCCTCCTGCCATGGTGTAACGGTGACAGTGCGTGCATCATGGTGGTACTTGGTTTAGGCTATGATTGTGATCTCTTGTGGATTATGAGAGTAATTATTACTATGATAGTATTGAAGTGATCTATTCCTCCTTTCATGGTGTAATGTTGACAGTGTGTGCACCGTGTTAGTACTTGGTCTAAGTTGCAATAATATCTATCTTGAGTTGTGCTTTGATTTGGATATCTCTATGAGTGGTGTTTGTCAAGTACTTGATGAACTTTAAGGGGTGCTTCTGTAGCCACTACACAATGATTAGTGTTGTTCAATAGGAGAGTAATTCGGAGTACCATAGTGGAGAGAAGTTGTTTATTTGTTCATTCATGTTATATTGTTGGGAGTGTGTCCACTAGTGAAAGTATGATCCCTAGGCCTTGTTTCCAAGCATTGCACACCGTTTACTTGCTATTTTGTTACTTGTTTGCTCGCAGCGATATTTATTTCACATCATGTTTGCTACTTATAATCATCTATACCACTTGTATTTCACTATCTCTTCGCCGAACTAGTGCACCTATACATCTGACAAGTGTATTGGGTGTGTTGGGGACACAAGAGACTTTCTGTATCGTAATTGCAGGGTTGCTTGAGAGGGATAGCTTTGACCTCTAACCTCCCTGAGTTCGATAAACCTTGGGTGATCCACTTAAGGGAAACTTGCTGTTGTTCTACAAACCTCTGCACTTGGAGGCCCAACAAGTGTCTACAAGAATAGAAGTGTGTAGACATCACTTCCCAAAAGACTCCTTGCGGTACGGGTAAACACTAGGACCTGATGTTTGTCATATTGTCTGCTTCCTTGTTACTGGCTCTACTGACGTGCGAAACTTCGCATCCATCGAATGCTCCCTCAAGATAGTAATATAAGTTTCTGTATGCTGTCATATTGTCGCTGATGGCATCGCACTTGTTCATCACCTGTTGGACGATGAGATTCGAGTCTCCAGATATTTTCAGTCGGGTTGCCCCGCATGCTTTGGCCATTTTCATCCCATGGAGTAGTGCCTCGTATTCGGCTTCGTTATTGGAAGCTTGGGGAAAACTCATCCTTAACACATATTTCAGTTTGTCGCCTTGTGGTGATATCAGGACCACTCCTGCCCCTGTGCCTTGGATTCTTTTTGAACCATCGAAGTACATTGTCCATACGCTTGATAGATCTGGTGGTCCTGTGTTTTGTAACTCCAGCCACTCTACTGTGAAATCTGGTAAAACTTGTGACTTGATCACCTTTCGCTTTTCATACGTGATGTCCAGGGGTGATAACTCAATTTCCCATAAGGAGACACGTCCTGTTGCTGAAGGGTTGTTCAATATATTGGGGGGCTGTTTGTTTGGGCTTTTTCTAGCTTTCCACTAAAATAAGCTGTCCAAAGGAAACAAACGGCTAGCTTTGTCTGCTGGCTTTGCCAAAGCCACTCAGCAAAATAGGCATACCGGAGAAAGCACCTCGTGAGGTGCTTCCTGGGGCTTCTCGGAGCTTTCTACTAAATGAGCGAACCGGTTCCTGTGCTTGCCTGCCTTAATTACAAACGGACTGCCACTCCGGGCCGATTCCTACTGAACTTTTCCATGCTCTTCTGACGATGTCCATCCTGCGTTGATATCCCCACCCATCACTAGCGCTGCCACTCCAGTACTAGTACGCCCGTCCAAATGTCCTCTATCTCCTCGATCTGACACGTTGCTAAGAGCATCTCCACTCACACGCCCAATGAGGCCCCCGGCGCGCGTTTTTTTCATCCGGACAGCGTAAATCGGCCCAGTCGCACCCTCGGATCCTCATTTTTGCCCGGATCTAGGCCTTCATCCATCCGGCGAGCCCAGGCCATCCCCGGCCTTCCGGGGCGCGCTTAGGGACTCCAAACGAAAGAAACACGCGCGAAAAGGCGATGAAAATTCCCGTGCGTCGTGTGGCCCCGACTTCTCAGCGAGAGTGGGCGGTCGTCGGGCGGTCGTCGTCCTCATCATCTCGTCTTCCACGCATCGTCATCTTCCCCGCGTGCATCATCTTCTGCGCGCTGTAAAGGCTGCCGCCGATGGACGGTCAGCCACACGGCGAGGCGAGTTAATGCCAGCGCGCCTATATATCGCGACCTCCGCGTCTGGCCGGCCACATTCGCCAGCAGCATCTCCCCCAATCGACCTGCCCACCGCCTCCACTCACCTCGAGCTCGAGCAATGGCAGGCTACCCATCCGACGAGGACGGCGCGACGAACAACGGCTTCGGCCGCCACTCCCTGCACCAATGGGAGGCCGGCTGCTACACGCGGCCGGCTACATGGCGCCGCCGGACTTCCGGGCGCCCGGAGGATGGCGCCTGAGCGCCGGCGGCATCCCGATCCCCCTGCCGCCGATGGGAGCCGCCCTCGACACCGCCATCGATGAGGTCCTGGAGACCATGTCGGACGAGCAGCGCGTTGATCCGCGCTTCTACCCCGATAATCGGGAGGCGTGGACGGCGTTCTTCCGCCATCGCTACGAACGCGAGCTGGGGGCGTACAACGGCCCGCCTCCTCCTCCTGCGCGCAACAATGCTACCGGGCGCCGCCGCTGGTGGAGCGCGCCCGGCCGCACACTCAAGTTCATCCTCGACCACATCGAGTGCGACAATGACCCCGCCCTCGAGATGCCGCCGCCGCCGTGTCCGACGCTCTCCCGCCGCCGCGGGAGCTCCTGGATGCCATGGAGGATGGCATCCGGCTCCTCCGGCTCGGCGTCCTCCGGGTCGGCGACGAGGTCGGGATCACGGTCCTCGGCATCCACGCCGAGGACCGTCAAGCAGGAGTCGGCGACCGCGCCTCGCCGCAACAGCGGTGCCCTCGTCATCCGCGAGGGAGGGGCGCGCACCGCGTCACCGCCGCGCCATCGCAAGGCAAAGAAGGACGCCGCTGCCAAGGCCGCGTCTGACCTCGCCGAGGCGGAGGCCATGCGCGCCGAGGAGGCGGCGACGGCGGAGGCCATCAAGCGGTCTCTGCGCGATGTCGTCCCCGCCGAGAACACCATGCCGCTCGATGCGGCGCTGGAGTGGTCTCGGTGGGAGTGGGAGCGGGAGGAGCAGGAGCAGCAGCGGTGGCTGCTGGACCTGGCCGCCGCACAGCGTCGCGCCGACGCCGCAGCGCTACCTCGACGCGGCGCGCTGCCGGTCGTCAAGCTGGAGGAGTCCAGCGACGACGAGCTCTACCGCCCAACGCCGCCACGTTTCGGCGACGCTGGGCAGGGCTCCAGCCGCCAGGCGCCGCCGCCGCAGGACGACGACTCCTCCTCCGACGACGGCGGCGACTACACCCGTTTCTACCACCATTTCGGCATGTAGAATGGGTGTTTTAGTTTAGGTTTCGGTCGAATTCGGATATATTACAAATTCGGCCTATATATGTAAAACATCTATATATTTTGCCCTATTAATATAAATATCTCTAAATTTCGTCAAATTTCGTCAAAGTTTGCCGCTTTTCATCAACTTTCAGTTTGAATTCAAAAAGTGTCATGGGCTCGCCGCTGAAAATATGGCCCTCCCCAGACCGAAATTTACATCCATCCGGCGCTAAATAGCACCGGATTTTGGTCTGGGGACCTTCAACAGCTGGAGATGCTCTAACTAGTTTGTTATCCGGCTCGAGTGGCTCTGTACTAATCTGACATGAATTTGCTAGTTATCTTCGTGTATGTACCATCCTATCTTGGTGATGCTTCTAGTAGGTAGCTTCCTATCGGCCTATACAAAGCAATTTTCTTTTTATTTCTCTCTTTTTATTAGAGAGGAAGAATGCATGCTAAATAAACTATCAATGCATGCTATGTTTGATTTATGTAATGTATTGGTTTTGTATTGAGAATTAATGCAAAGTATGTACGGATAATTAATGTGAATATTCATGTGTATAACTCAGTGACAAATATGCTTGTACACTTTAATCAGTAAATATATATGTTCTCAAAACTCTGAGGGTATTTTAGACAATTTCTCAGCATACAGCTAGATAGCCAGGCAGCCAGCCAAGTTGCCAAACAGTGAAACTCGAAACAGCAGCTTTCTCTGCACATCAGCTTTCCCTACACAGCAGCTTTCTCTGGACAGCCAGCCAGCCACAGCCCAAACAAACAGGCCCTGGATAGTGGTGCTTCGTTAACCACTATGATTGGGTGCACCGCGAAATATTGCCGTAGTTTTCATGCTGTTGTGAATACGCTGTACGCAAGTTTCTGGTAGTGCGGGTACCTTTGCTTTGTTGGAGATAGTACCCCACTGACGAAATATACTGGCCATTGGACTCCATGAGCTTTTCCTTCTTCACTTCTTTCGACTACTAATACTATGCTCACCACTTGATGCGTTGCTGCAATATATAGTAGTAATGGCTCATTCTCCTTTGGTGCGACCAACACCGGTGGTGTGGAACACACTTTCTTCAGTTGTGCGAGGGCTGTGTCCGCTTCTTCCGTCCACTCGAATTTGTCGTCTGATTTTTTCATCAATGCATAAAAAGGGAGTGCTTTTTCTCCTAGCCTCGCCACGAATCGACTCAGTGCCGCGACACGTCCTGCGAGCTTCTATACATCGTGCAGCTTTGTTGGCTTCCCCATTGTTAGTATTGCTTAGATCTTCTCTGGGTAGGCTTCTATTCCTCTTGCGGATACCAAGAATCCCAGGAGTTGCCCTGCAGATACCCCAAAAGAGCATTTTGTCGGGTTAAGCTTGAGCTTATATCTGCTTAAGTTGTCGAAGGTTTCTGCCAGATCACTGATTAGTGACTCTTCTTTTCGTGTGGTGATGACCACGTCGTCGATGTATACTTGAATGTTTCGTCCTATTTGACTTCCAAGGAAATTTTGCATCATCCTTTGGTAGGTTGCTCCTACATTTTTTAAACCAAAAGGCATGACTTGGTAACAGAATACACCATATGGTGTTATAAAAGCTATTTTTTCCTCATCTTCTTTCTTCAATTTGATCTTGTTGTAGCCGGAATACGCGTCCAGGAAAGAAAGCCTTGCGCACCCCGCTGTTGAGTCTATTATTTGATCAATGCGAGGTAGGGGAAAGGGATCCTTTGGACAGTGCTTGTTGAGAGACGTGTAGTCGACACATACTCTTTGTACGTCTGTATTTTTCTTGGAGACTATAACTGGATTAGATACCCAAGTCGACGTTTTGATTTCTCGGATGAACCCTGCGTTTTCTAGCATGTGTAGCTCGGACGCTATTGCTTTCCTTTTGGGTTCATCAAATCTTCTCAGTGGTTGTTTGACTGGCTTTGCTTTGGGATCGACATTTAGTGCATGCTCGACGAGTTCCCTGGGAACCCCTGGCATGTCCGAAGGACACCAAGCAAAGATTTCTCACTGCTCACAGAGGAACTCAACGAGCACGCTTTCCTATGCGGGATCCAAGTTCACTGCTATGGAGGTGGTTTTGTTCGGGTCTGTGGGGAGGACTTGGATCTTCTTCGAGTTCTGAGTCGCATCGAAAGCTTGATCTGGCAGGGACCGTCCAACATCAGGTAACACGTTGTGGTCAGTTTCGCCTTTCAACCTTGCGTATTCTGCTGTCATGCCGAAAGTTTGTGCCAACCTGTTGAATTCCTTGTCACAAGTGTTGGAAACTTCAAAACTGCCTTGAACTGTGATTGTTCCTCTGGGCCCTGGGATCTTTAGCGTAAGATACGCGTAGTGGGGTACTGCCATGAATTTTGCAAATGCTGGGCGCCCCAGGATTGCATGATACTATGAAGGCCAATCTATGACTTCAAACTCCAGCTTCTCTCTGCGATAATTGTTGCTATTGCCGAAGCAAACGTCGAGTTCTATTTTTTCGAGAGGGTAATTTGCGTTTCCTGGCACTATTCTGTGGAAAGAACAATCTGTTGGTTTTAGACTTTCCAGTGAGATGCACATTGCCCTCAGAGTTCTTGCGTATATTAAGTTTATGCCGCTTCCTGCGTCCATGAATACTCTCCCGATGTCGTATCCCCCTATTTGTGCCTTTAGTACCATTGGTGCGTGCCCTGGCTGGGAACTTTCCTCGGGTGGTCTCCTCTGCTAAATCTGACTGGTTGATCGGACCATTGCAAGTACTCTGTAGTAGCTGGTGGTGATGATATTGCCAAGTTGACCTGTCTGGATATGCTCTTCCGCTCTTTCTTCGACTTTGGTACTGGTTGGATCATTGCTGATATATATATACTTTTGACTCCAGCTGTTTTGTGAGTCGTTGCATTTGATATCCTTGACTCATGCTTTTTCCTCCCTGTCGTGCTCCTTGGCTTGAATCCATGGCATTTTGCAACCTTAGGAAGGTTCTGCAATCCTTCATCTGGTGGTTGGAAACTCTTTTCCCATCTAGGTACGCATAATGGATGCGACAAGGACCATATAGCATGTCTTCTGCCGAAGGACCCGAGTACCTTGGTTTCTCTTTTTCCCTGCTATCTCTCGTTTGAAACTCTTTGCTTTCGTATCCTTCCTTGTTCCTTCCGTCATATCCCACGGCTATCTGATTTCGCCTTCCGTGGTTGTCGCCATTGTGGTATCTTCGCCTTTGCCTGCTTGTTTTATCGACTTCTGGTGAACGTCCCCTTTTGTTGTTATACGCATCTTCTCCATTGGCAAATCTGTTGGCTACTTCCATTAGTTCTGACACTGTTCTTGGCTTTACTCTCCCTGCCTCCTCCACGAGGTCTGAACGACGAAGTCCGGCCGAAAAGGCATCTATTGCTCTTTCGTCGGAGACGTCTTCTGCAGAATTTTTGATGACACTCTAGCATTGTATATAAGAGCGCAGAGTTTCATCTCTCTTCTGCACGCACGACTTAACTTCTTCCAATGATGCTGGTCGTTTGTATGTTGAGCGAAAATTTCTCGCGAATTGGTTCTCTAGTTCTCCCCAACTTCCGATGGAATCGTTGGGTAAAGTATTTAACCAGGACCGTGCTGCGCCGGTGAGGTGTAACTGCAAACTTTGCATTGCCGTTGCTCTTGTCCCTCTGAGTATTTGTACTGCTTGCAGGTAATCTGATAACCACAGAGTGGGTTCTTGCAACCCATCATATTTTTCTTGATCGTGCGGCAACTTGAATCCTTTGGGTACCCGTGTTTTGCGAACCCTGCGAGTAAAGCATAACGCGCCCATCTCTTTTTCACTGTCTTCGTAATTTTCTTCTCTCCACGCATATCGTGAGTTGTCTACTCTTGCTTGTGCTATTATGTTCCTTGCATCCTCCATCCGCTTTTGGCGTTTCTCGTCTCCTGAGGACTTGCTAGTTTCGTTCCGCGAGGATTTGCGCTCGACCTCTTCTTTTCGCCTTTCCCTACGATATGTCGCCTTTTTCTCTGGAAGATTTCCTCTTAGCTTGTCTTCTACCAACCCGAGGCTTCATATCGCGGCTTGATGCATGTGCTCCCGCGGGTCCCCAGGCTTTGGTTGTGTGGTTAGTAGGTATGCCTGTGCTGCTACCAATGCTGCTTCTGGTGTTTCTTGCACAAATTCTTCTTCCTCTTCTGATGGGTTCACGCTTGGGCCTTTCGTGTAGCTTTCTTCTATTGTCCGTGATGTTGTCCTTCTGCTATGCCTCGGGTCTCTGTGCCTCTCCATGCTGGACTCCGATGAATCACTATACTCGTCCCAATATCCTCCACTTGATGTGCTGTTGTAATCTTGGCTTCTCATAAACATGTCTCTTTCCTCCGTTAACTTCTTTCTGCGCTGGTGTAGCGCGTATTGATATCCCATTAGGACTTCTCTTCTCGAATCTGCGGGTACATCCGTCCCGTGGTTAATGGCTGACATGATCATTCTCCACTCCCCGGCGGAGACGTGGACTTTCTACCTTCTCCTTCTTGCCGTTGCTCCTTAATTTGTCGACTTGCATGTCGACCTCCTCGTTGTCTGCGTGATTGTTTTCTTCTTCTGCTACTTCGGTGATAATGACACATAACTGGTGTATGCTTCTGGAGATGCCGCTGCTCCTGCTGGCGAAATCCCTTGAACTATCGTGTGACTTATCCATTGCTACTTCCACGTCGGGCTCTCCCCGAGTTTCGTCGAATTCCTCGAGTTTCTCATGCAGATTTTCTGTTGCTGCTGGGCTGACCGGCGAGTTTGCCTCGCTAGAAGAGCCCATCGATGATCCAGACTTGGTGATTATTTCGGTTTTATTTGCCGGTGGACCCGACTTCGCTGGATCCGAAAGGCAAGTTGAACCCAAAGGTCCAACATAGAAGCTCAGACTTCCGATCGTCAACTCCATCTTTTGATTTTCATCGACTTCCGGACTGTTGTTGGCTAAAAGCAAAAAAGCCGTCGAATTCATGATTCCAACGCCCAGAGTCCCCACGGTCGGCGCCAATTGACGAGGGTTAACTCGACAAATGTCCTAGATGAAGGACTTAGGATCGGGGAGGTAGGGCGTCAGATGAACTCGAAGGTAAAATCAGTCAAACAAGGTGTCTATCGAAAGTAAACGTGGGTGTAAACCTGGCTTTCTCTCAATCTGTCCCCCACCGTCCTCTCCTGGCCCCTATATATAGGTGGGCAGGTCTCAAGGATCGGGAGGGATCCGATACAGATTACAATATCGATATATGACATGAACTCGTATTTCGACTAGTATTACAACTGGGCCCAGCGTAACGGGCCTCAGGGGTACTCAACTGTCGGGCTCTATTACCTATACCCTTGTCACTATAAGATAACTTCTCTATTCATGATATGATTCTACTTGAAAAGTAAATGGGTAAAAAGGTAATGATGTGATACCGCAGCACTCCCCCAAGCTTGGAAAAACCAAGGGGATGCCAGTACCAATGACGAATTACTCCTTCGGTGGCGGTGGTGAGTCTTTAATAAGCTTCTCAATCAGGTCCCTCAACTCATCAATCTTGAAGCTGAGATTATGAATCATCTCCGAATTGTGCTCAACACGGCTCATGAGCATGTCGGGCGGAGAATCCCAGCTTTTGGAATTATTTCCCCAACCTTCTTCGTTTTTTGAACTTTCTTTCTCTGCACGGTTAGAATGATCTATATCCCAACTAGAGGGTAATTTTGCTTTAGCCACCCTTCGGAATTGATGTTCATGTATGAGAGTATGGAAGGGGTTGTTGCCTGAAGAAGATGTCTTTGGAGCTAAGGAGTGACGTGGAACACCTCCTCCAGTTCTTATACGCGCACTCTTCTTGAACTTGTCATGACTTGTCACCACCCCAATGCTTGCAATGAGGGTGCTTGGGCATGAACTTTGGTCTTCTTCCATCTCTTCTTCTTCGGCTTCACTTTCAACTTCTTCCTTCAGCTGGGGGTCTTGGTGATCATCTTCTAGAGGCGTCTTCTCCTTGTCATTGCTTGCGGAGGCCATGGTGCCTCTAAAACTGAGAACAACTCCTGACAGAAACAGATCAAAACAAAAACACGATGAGAACATGATATACAGATCTTGGGTAATCTGGGGGGGTTATATAGGCGAAAATTAAACATCGAAACGAAATCACACGAGGAAACCGGGACGGAAACGAGTTTTTGGGTGGACTCACCATAGGGTGGCGCGGCCAGGAGGGGGCCTATGCCACCTGGTGGTGAGGAGCCACCGGGCTCCGTTTCCAACTTGTTTTCATCTCGTGATTTTTAATATTTAATAAAAACAACAAAAATATAAATAGAAAAGTTTAACTCGAACCTTTTCTGACTAGAACTGTTACCTATTCGAAAACGGACTCTGTAGATTCCTGCATATGTTCTTTGATAAATTCTTCCGGAGTCACCATTTGAATAACATTGACATCTTCATTATAAGAATCTCCAGCAATATAATGCTTGAGTCTTTGCCCATTCACCACTTGCGTAGTGTTATCTTTAAGCGAAGCAATCTTTATCGCACCTGAGCGATACACCTCTTCAACAATAAAGGGTCCTTCCCATTTTGAGAATAATTTTCCTGCAAAAAATCTGAGACGAGACCTCTACAATAGAACTTTCTCATCAACATGAAATTCTCTCTTAAGAATTCTCCTATCATGCCATTGCTTGACTTTCTCTTTAAAAAGTCTGGCATTCTCATAAGCTTCGTTTCTCCACTAATCTAAGGAACTCAAATCAAGCAACCTTTTCTTATCGGCAAGTTTAAAATCCCTGTTAAGCTTTCACTGCCCAAAAAGCTTTGTGTTCTAATTCTAAAGGCAAGTGACACGCTTTTCTGTAAACCATTTTGTTAGGAGGCATGCCCATGGGGTTCTTATAAGCAGTTCTATAACCTCATAAAGCATCGTTCAACTTGCTAGCCCAATTTTTCCTAGACCTATTAATAGTCTTCTGCAAGATAGACTTGATCTCTCTATTCAAATAGCTCTACTTGCCCACTAGTTTGGGGATGATAAGCAGAAGCAATTCTATGATTAACGTCATATCTAACAAGAGTTTTCCTAAAACCGCTATGAATAAAATGAGAACTTCCGTCAGTCATAAGATATCTAGGCACACCAAACCTAGGAAAAATAACATCCTTAAGCATTTTTAACAAGGTCTCACCATCGGCACTCTTCGTAGGTATAGCTTCTACCCACTTAGTAACATAATCAACAGCTATGAGTATATGCGTATAACAGATTTCGGTGCTGCACCGTAAAAATTCGTGAAAATTCTCAGTATATCTTTTTGATCTGCAATTTCTTGTGCATATGCCCCAGGTTATATCCAAACTTTCATTAGTTTTACACTTTTTGATTTGAGCAACAGAAAACCCTCAAAAAAATCTACCTTTGTCAGCTGTTCTGTTTTGATAGATTTCTGCCACTATTTGTGTTTGCCTCTCGATCGCTTTCTTTTTGAGTTCTTTTGATCACGGAACTTTTGGGTAAGTTTCTATAGTAGTACATGCTTTATATGTGGTTGTTTTGAGTTGAAATCTGAACCAAAAAGGGTTGATTCATTATTATGCTTACACTAATGTTGCTAATAGAATTGTGTTGAGTTTTGTATGAAGGAAGTTTTCAAGTGTAGGGATTGGAGAATGATGAGATGAGTTGAAGAATGGACAAAAGCTCAAGCTTGGGGATGCCCATGTCACCCCAAGAAATATCCAAGAGGTACAAGTGTCAAAGCTTGGGGATGCCCCCGAGGCACCCCTTCTTCATCGGCAAAAATCAGGTCACCTTTCAAAACACTATATTTTTATTGCTTTATGCACTATGCGTTTTTCTTGGAGCGTCTTTACTTTAGTTTTCAGTTTTCTTTTGTTTTGTTTGCTGCAATAAATAGTTGGACGCCAAAAAATTTCTTTTGGAGAAGTTGCCTTGCTTTTCATTTGCCAAGAACACTCCGTTTTTCACTCTTATCGTTCAACGAGTGTTCTCTTTTTCTAGAACTGCGTTTAGCTTTCATTTTTTGCCTTGATTTTTGTTCAGATCTTGTTATATCTTTATATCAAGGTGTATTTTCATCAAAAGAGCTGTTTCAAAAAGGTTCGAATGGTGTTGGAAAAGAAAAAAGTTTCATGCAAAAAAGTGGTACAAAAAGGAGCTTGTTTATACTGCGGCTTAGACTTTTGCATGTCGTGCTTGATATTGTTTTGATAGTATGCTTAGTGTTTTTTCTGTAGCATGACTTGTCTCAAATGACTGAGATTGCTTAATGAGCCTTTGAAAAAATCATGCGTTGTTTTTATTATTTGGAAGCATTAATTTGGTTTTCTCCTTGATGCTTTATTTGGGTTGACTTGGCGCATGCTTACACATGTTTGACTCATACAAAGTCGCCATAAGCCTCTATGATCATTTAGTTTTTGAATTTTTATGCCATTTTATGCTTCTCTTAATGATGTTTTGTCGCTATGCATGATTATGGCCGTTATTGCTCTCTTAGTTGGTCGCTCCCAGTCTTTTGCTAGCCCTCATTTTGTACTGAGTATGAGCTCTACTTGTGCATTCAACTCCCAAAAACTAAGTTATTCCAATATGTCCATCATACATACCTATTAGAAATTTGCTATTCCAAAGTACATTTGGCTTGCTTTTATCTATCCTTCAAATTAAACTCTTTTTCGTGTTATGCAAAAATTGGTCAGTAAAGCTCTCACGAACCTGATGGCACACTTTACTTTTCTCGTTCTTAAAATTTTGACATTATGGATCTCTTATGTTGAGTTGTTATGCTTGAAAGTTGTAAGTTGGAAATTAGCCCAGCCATGCCGTCATGGGGCAAGCTTTCAACATTGCACCTCTTATTTGAGTTGATATCGTGATCTTTTGTTTATGGATCCTCGCGACATGAAATAAGTTGGGAATCTTGCGGGATCATGGAGTTTGTATACATGTTAGAGAAATGCATGGGCCGCTAATCTAAGCCATGCATAATTCATGGTGGAAATTTACAGCATGCCCATAGTGAACATTCGATGACGCATCTCAAAATAAAAAGCTATACCAATGGTAAATAAAAGAGATGCCGAGGTGTTCATTGTCTGTTTGTCCTGTCATTTTGATGTGGGCTTGTTCCATGTCATTGGGCACAGAGGTACCCCATTGGCAGTTCTCGATGATACGTGTATACTTACAATGACAAGAGCTTGCTTGGGACTCTAAGTCGAGTAGCATGTGGTTTGGGTATTCGTACTTCACGGGACACTAGGTTTTCAACTTATGATTTGTCAAGCATATGCTTCATAATTGTACTCGCATTAACTTTAACCATTCAAGATGCCTATGATGGGGCAATGAGAGCTCAAAGCTAGTAAGTACCATAATTTTTGAAGGTTTATAAAACTTGCAATCACTGCATCCCTCTGCGAAGGGCCTTTCTTTTACTTTTATGTTGAGTCACCACCTTCTACCTTTATGCACCGTCTAAGAGAGCATAGTTGTCATTCTGAGTTTAATGTGCATAGTCCCAAAGTTTATCATCGATTGATTCATGATTTTGGTTTCACTTGTTCTTAAATTATTTGTATCTAGTCGCCCTCTTAAACTTGAAGGTGTCCTATGCATTTATATTTTGCTATTCCATGAAGGACAAGCTGAAAACCATTTGCTATGTTTTTCCATATGATTTGAACACATGTTTGACTTTCATTGTTGAAGGAAATATGCCCTAGAGGCAATAATAATATTGTTATTATCATATTTCTTGTTCATGATAATGTTTATACTCCATGCTATAATTGTATTAATCGGAAACATTAATACTTGTGTGGTTTATGAACAACACCGTGTCCCTAGTACGCCTCTATGGACTAGTTCATTGATTAATGATGGTTAAGGTTTCCTAACCATAGACATGAGTTGTCAATTAATAATGAGGTCATATCATTAGGAGAATGATATGATGGATAGGCCCAAATAAAGCAGAGCAATTAGATCGTGTCATTGTGTTCATCTTTGCGAAGCTTTTCTTATGTCATGTATTGTATTCCTTAGACCATGAGATAATACAACTCCCTGGTATCGGAAGAAAGCTTTGAGGTCATCAAACGTCATCCTATGTGAGGGTGATCATAAAGGTGTTTCTCAGGTGATCGGAAAGTACTTGTTGGGTTGTATGTATCGAGATGGAATTTGTCCCTCCCAAGTCGGAGAGATATACTTCGGGCCCACTCGGTAATCGATATCAACACCGCTTGCAAGCATGTGGTTAAGGAGTTAATCACAAAGTGATATCGGATTACGGAACGAGTAAAGTACTTGCTGTGAACGAGATTGAACTAGGTATGGCGATACCGACGATCAAATCTCGGGCGAGTAAAATATCGTGTGACGAAGGGAATACATATACGGGATTAATTGAATCCTGACATCGTGGTTCATCCGATATGATCATCGATGAATATGTGGGAGTCAATATGGGTTTCCAGATCCCGCTATTGATTATTGATAGAAGATCATGTCTACATATTCTTGAACCCGTAGGGTCACACACTTAACGTGTATCGATGCTAGGATAGAATGGATAATTGGTTTATGAGTTTTAGTTCGGAGTCTCGGATGAGATCCAGGACGTCATGAGAGGTTCCGGAATGGTCCGGAGAATAAGATTCATATAAAGGAAAGCATTTTTTGGATTCCGGAAAGGTTTCGGAGTTTATCGGTATTGTACCGGAAGGTTCTAGAAGGTTCCGGAGTGGGACCAACGTGGGCCCACTTGACGGAGGCCTGCGTGGGCCTAAGGGGAAGTGCCCTGGCCGCCCTGGGCCAGGTGCACAAGGCCCCTAAGGCCCAGCCGGCCAGCCCAAGGGGAAACCCTAAGGGAGTCTTCAAAGAAGGAAAGGGGGGAAACTTGCCCCCCACTCTTCCTACTCCAAGTCGGCGCCCTAGGGTTTGGGGAGAGGCCAAGCTGGCCGGCCACCCCTCTATATATAGGGGGGCAAGGGCGCAGCCCTCTCTACCCCTTAACCCAAACCCTAGCCGCCAACTGCTGTCCTCTCTCTCTCTCTCTCTCTCTCGCGACTGCACGTAGGCGAAGCCCTGCTGCAGAAACTCTCCACCATAAGCACCACGCCGTCATGCTGCTGATCCAATCTATCTCTCCACCATACTTGCTGGACCAAGGAAGGAGGAGACGTCGCTGCACCGCACGTGTGCAACTCTCGGAGGCGCCGCCACTTGCGGTGTAGGATCGGATCGGATCGCGAGGAGGAAACGGCGAGTACGACTACGTCAACCACGTTCTATTGAACGTTTCCGCTGTGCGAATCTTGAAGGGTATGAAGATCTCATCTACCTCTCTCATTGATTACATCTCCTAGATTAGATCTTGGCTTTCTTGTTCGCATCCGTAGGAAAATTTTTGATTTACTATGCTGCGAATCCCTTCAGTGGTATCAGAGCCAGGTTTATGCGTAGATGTATTTCACGAGTAGAACGCAACATGCTTGTTGCGGGCGTTGATGTTTTCTGTTGCAAACCTCTTGTTGTGTATTTCTTATGGCACGGTATAGTGAGATCGAAGCGGTCCAGGCCAACTTTACGCGACCGCGTTCGCGAGACCGGCTCCGCACTTGACGTGTGGCTTGTTCCACACATGCGGCTGGTGGATGCCAGTTTCTCTCACTATAGTAGTCATGGGACTTACATTGGATGTTAGCAACCATAATATCACCGTTGTGGCTTTTCGTAGGTAAGAATCGTTCTTAGCTTGCTACTCCCATAAGCCACGTAAAACATGCAACAACAAAGTAGAGGCGTCTAACTTGTTTTTGCAGGGAGTGTTTTGTGATATGGTATGGCCACAAGATGTGATGTGATATATGTGATGTATGCGATGATCATGTTTTGTAATATTTCATGACTTGCATGTCGATGAGTTCACAACCGGCAGGAGCCATATGGTTGTCTTTATAATTGTGTATGACCTGCGTGTCAACTTCTTATACGCCATGTAATAGCTTTACTTTATCGCTAAGTAGTTAGCAATAGTTGTAGTTGCTATTCGTGGTGGAGGCAATCATGGTGGAGTGATGGAGATCATGCCGGCGCGCACAAGATGGAGATCATTGCGCGGAGATTGGCTATACCATGTCACATAAAATTATATGCATGTGATGTTTATCCTTTTATGTATCTTATTATAATTAGATCGCGACGGTAGCATTTTAAGATGATTCCTCACTTAAAGATCAAGATAAAATTGTGTTCTCCCCATGTATGCACCGTTGCGAAAGTTCGTCATGTTCAAGCATCTCGTGATGATCGGGTGCTATAAACTCTACGTTCACATACAACGGGTGCAAGCCATTATTTGCACATGCGGAGATACTTGGGTTTGACTTGACGAGCCTAGCATGTACAGACATGGCCTCGGAACACACGGACCGAAAGGTCAAGCATGAGTCATATGGATGATATGATCAACATGTTGATGTTTACCATTAAAGCTACATCATTCACGTGATGATCGGTCTCGGTGTAGTGAATTTGGATCATGCTTCACTAAACAACTTTGAGGGATGTTGAATTTAGTGGGAGTTCATTAGTAATTTGATTAACTTGAACTAATTATCTTGAACTAAATCTTGTTGTATTTGCATAAGTCGTTGTAGTCTTTGGCACCGTTTCCCACCGACTCTTAGCTTAATTGAGTTAAAAGAACTATAGATTTCTGGATAATCACTTTTCGGGCTAGTGCCGTTTAGTTAGAATGTCAAGACTAAAGATTAAGTCCTATTGCAAACTTTAGCAAACCTTGCTTGCTCCATACGATTTAATAAATTGTATTAATCTAAGAGCAACGATTCAAGTTTAGTATCTAAAGATCATATGTTTGCCTTCATGATAAATTGATCTTCAAAAATTGTTTGAGAATCAAAGTGATCATCGAGCTGAAAGAATTGTTTCAGAAACAAATAAGAAGTGAAAGATATTTGATATCTAAGACTTTGATTGTTTGCAAAATGATGAAGTATAATTTAGTAAAAGAACATATGCTCATATTGTATGACTATATGCGAAGATTGAAGATGCTAGGCGTCCCGATCACCCAAAAGTTTGGGAACTAATATTATACTTGCATTCATCCTTATAAGCTATAGTAGTTTCATCATGAAAGATGTCATGATAGGACGAATGAAAAGGTATCGGCTAAATTGTTTTGCTATACCAAAAGAATACTAAAGAATGGAATCTAGAAGAATACCAATCATATGATGATGGCGATCCACTTCAAAGTGCAAAATCCAAGGCTATTAGTATTTGACTAACATCCTTTGGACTATGTGTCAAATGATTGATGCCACTATTGATGTCGATAGATTCTTCTAAAAGGAGAGGAAACGCTAAATAGGATCTGCAAAAGGTATTTGGTAGAAAAGGAAAAGACTGGAATTGTCCAGCTCAGGTATATAAATGATATACATGTTATAGATGAATTCTTTTGCTCGTTAACAATGTAATTCTTGGGTATTCGATACTGATTTGTTGGTATGAAATGTCATACAAAGCAACACAATACAAGAAGTACAATGGCCTAAGTAACTAGTAAAAGAATATGGTAATGATGCATGTCGAGATACAAATAAAAGTGTTATTGTGCTTCTCGTCGACATCAAATCTAGCCTTCAAGATATTTCATGAACTTAATAATTGTTATTTTGTTCTGGTATTATGAGAGCAATGGTTGTTCAAATTATTACCGTCTTCCATAATCGATGGATAGATTATTATTATCTTGTTGGTGAAATAGACATTTATAACACTAATGCTAAAGGTCGCAAGACAAAACAAATTTCACTTATATGTGACACCGCCGTTTAAGTCATATTGGAAACAAAACATGAAAGAAATTATATATTGATAGATTTTCGAGTCATTTGATTTTGAATTGATTGACGCTTGTGAGACTTTTCCTAAAGATGATTAAACTCCGTTCATAGGCCATAGAAAGAACAAGCGACTAACTACATGGAGATCGTACA
This sequence comes from Dactylis glomerata, assembly GCA_007115705.1. Classification (NCBI taxonomy): domain Eukaryota; kingdom Viridiplantae; phylum Streptophyta; class Magnoliopsida; order Poales; family Poaceae; genus Dactylis; species Dactylis glomerata. The sequence goes on from QXEO01001542.1 coordinate 995,418, forward strand.
TGTTGATGTATGTAGTTCATGTGTGAAGTCGAGCATGGTGTATTTTCTATTTCATCAATGACTCGAATAGATTCACGGTATATCTACTTGATGAGATAGAAGTATGAAATTGTTAAATTTATGAAGTGAAAATTGTTGTAACAAGAATATTCAAGTTATATGATTAGATCATAAAAGAAGAATATTTGAGTTACAAGTTTAGCAAACATCTAAGAGTTAGAGGAATTGTTCCACAAACTTGCATCGTGATAAACACCATAGGAGTATGGAGTTTTTGATGGATGTAATCAAACCTTGTTTGACATGGTTAGATCAATAAACTACCAATATAATTTGTGGATTATGCTTTAGAGACTACCGTTTTTCACTGAATAGAGTACCATCATAATCTACCGAAATGACACCATACAAATTATAGTTGTCTTTTCTTGAATTTTGGTATGCAAGGCATATGTGTAAAATGTTTACAACCAAAATTGGATTAGTATGTCTTTGTAGGTTATCCCAAAGAATGTCGATGGGTGTTTCTTCTGCCATAAACCCAATTAAAGGTGATTGTCACTGAAAGAAGTGAACTTCTTATGAAGGAGTTTTTCGCGAAAGGTTTAAGTGGGAGGAAGATAGGACTTGATGAGGTTATTGAATCTGAGCAAGATGATCAGAGTAGCGCAGCACCAGAATATGTTCTGGAAGCGGCAACTGCATTCATAGCTCACGCGTCTACAATATGTTGTAGTCACGGCATCGAAGTTCCTATTTAACCAAGTTGGTCGTAATCAAATAGCAAGATTTGAGGACGAGATATTATTAGATAATAGTAACCAACAATATACAAAGAAGCGATGATGGGCCCTGACTTCGTCATATGAATTATTCTAGCAACAATTACATATAGAGATATGTTAGTTGAATAAACGAAACAACGTTCCTCTACCGGAATGCACACCAAGGACGTGTACCTGACACGACCCAATGGGTTTTGTTGATTCAAAGGTTGCTAGATATGTATGTAAACTTCTATGGTAGAAGTAAGCATAGCGAAGTTGGAATCTTCAATGATGAAAATGTTAAAGTGTTAATTTCATCAAAGATATTTGAAGATGCTTGTATTTACAAGAAAGTAAGTGGGAGTGCTAAGACATATTTCTAATGCTTTATGTAGATGACATATCGTTCATTGGAAATTATGTGTTTTTCTTGATATTTGTGAAGTTTTCATTAAAATTAGTTTTTGATGAAAGACTTAGGTAAAACCAGAATATTAAGCATCAATGTCTATGCAGATAGATTGAGACACTAATATAGTTTTGCCAGAGTACATAGATGAAATATTGAATTTGTTCAATATGGAAACAATAAGAATGGTTCTTGTTGCATGGAAGAGGTTGGAGCAAGAATCAATTGTTTTGACACTTGATGTGTGAAACCACAAGAATGATTTTATCAATCTTGTATACCATGATATGTAGATCCAGATGTGTCCAATGCTCTAAAGGTTATAGCATTCATATGATGATCGTTGGACAATAGTAAAGATATTCTTATGCACTTTCAAGAAGTAAGAATATGTTCTGTATGCAGAAGTGACAAATGGTTCATTGCAATGAGTTACATTGGCTTTGTCACACATACAAGTAAAATTTTATCTCAATTTTTAAGCTATTTGTTTTGAGTTAGAAGGTGGCATAATAAGGTGGAAGAAAGTTCCATGATGACTTGGATGAGTTCCAATGTTAATATTGTGGCGGACACTGCAACGAGGGCTAAGTATATAATCGCTTTAGAAGCAGCATAAAGATGCAAAGTAGATAGTGATAATTCAACTTATTTGTGGCACTGTCGTCTAGGTCATATTGGCGTAAAACGCATGAAGAAACTCCATTCTGATGGACTTTTGGAGTCTCTTGATTTTGAATCATTTGACACGTGCGAGCCATGCCTCATGGGCAAGATGATCAAAACCCCGTTCTCCGGTATAATGGAGCGAACAACGGACTTATTGGAAATCATACATACCGATGTGTGCGGACCAATGAGTATTTCGACGCACGGTGGATATCGCTATTTTTCTAAGTGTGCTAGTACTATGTAGTCCTATTGTATGACAATAGTGACAACATAGTCTCGGCCAAGAAACAAAGGTCTCACCAGAAGACCAAGTTTATACGATGCTATCTCATACAAGATGAGTAATGCGTGCTGACGCAAAAGAATATGCAAATACAAACGGACCTGAAAGTGTCAGACCCGTAGATAAGGTTTACCACGTGCAACGCGTATGAATAACACCGGAATGCCATAGGTGTTAAAGGCGCAAGTATGACTAGATTATTGACTCTAGTGCAAGTGGGAGACTGAAGGAAATATGCCCTAGAGGCAATAATAATATTGTTATTATCATATTTCTTGTTCATGATAATGTTTATACTCCATGCTATAATTGTATTAATCGGAAACATTAATACTTGTGTGGTTTATGAACAACACCGTGTCCCTAGTACGCCTCTATGGACTAGTTCATTGATTAATGATGGTTAAGGTTTCCTAACCATAGACATGAGTTGTCAATTAATAATGAGGTCATATCATTAGGAGAATGATATGATGGACAGACCCAAATAAAGCAGAGCAATTAGATCGTGTCATTGTGTTCATCTTTGCGAAGCTTTTCTTATGTCATGTATTGTATTCCTTAGACCATGAGATAATACAACTCCCTGGTATCGGAAGAAAGCTTTGAGGTCATCAAACGTCATCCTATGTGAGGGTGATCATAAAGGTGTTTCTCAGGTGATCGGAAAGTACTTGTTGGGTTGTATGTATTGAGATGGAATTTGTCCCTCCCAAGTCGGAGAGATATACTTCGGGCCCACTCGGTAATCGATATCAACACCGCTTGCAAGCATGTGGTTAAGGAGTTAATCACAAAGTGATATCGGATTACGGAACGAGTAAAGTACTTGCTGTGAACGAGATTGAACTAGGTATGGCGATACCGACGATCAAATCTCGGGCGAGTAAAATATCGTGTGACGAAGGGAATACATATACGGGATTAATTGAATCCTGACATCGTGGTTCATCCGATATGATCATCGATGAATATGTGGGAGTCAATATGGGTTTCCAGATCCCGCTATTGATTATTGATAGAAGATCATGTCTACATATTCTCGAACCCGTAGGGTCACACACTTAACGTGTATCGATGCTAGGATAGAATGGATAATTGGTTTATGAGTTTTAGTTCGGAGTCTCGGATGAGATCCAGGACGTCACGAGAGGTTCCGGAATGGTCCGGAGAATAAGATTCATATAAAGGAAAGCATTTTTTGGATTCCGGAAAGGTTTCGGAGTTTATCGGTATTGTACCGGAAGGTTCTAGAAGGTTCCGGAGTGGGACCAACGTGGGCCCACTTGACGGAGGCCTGCGTGGGCCTAAGGGGAAGTGCCCTGGCCGCCCTGGGCCAGGTGCACAAGGCCCCTAAGGCCCAGCCGGCCAGCCCAAGGGGAAACCCTAAGGGAGTCTTCAAAGAAGGAAAGGGGGAAACTTGCCCCCCACTCTTCCTACTCCAAGTCGGCGCCCTAGGGTTTGGGGAGAGGCCAAGCTGGCCGGCCACCCCTCTATATATAGGGGGGCAAGGGCGCAGCCCTCTCTACCCCTTAACCCAAACCCTAGCCGCCAACTGCTGTCCTCTCTCTCTCTCTCGCGACTGCACGTAGGCGAAGCCCTGCTGCAGAAACTCTCCACCATAAGCACCACGCCGTCGTGCTGCTGATCCAATCTATCTCTCCACCATACTTGTTGGACCAAGGAAGGAGGAGACGTCGCTGCACCGCACGTGTGCAACTCTCGGAGGCGCCGCCACTTGCGGCGTAGGATCGGATCGGATCGCGAGGAGGAGACGGCGAGTACGACTACATCAACCACGTTCTATTGAACGTTTCCGCTGTGCGAATCTTCAAGGGTATGAAGATCTCATCTACCTCTCTCGTTGATTACATCTCCTAGATTAGATCTTGGCTTTCTTGTTCGCATCCGTAGGAAAATTTTTGATTTACTATGCTGCGAATCCCTTCAATTGTTTCATTTTTCATGATCTTTCGTTTGTGTTCTTTTTCATGTTATAACATGGTTGCTAAGCTTCTTCTATCAAGATTATGTCTTTCATGCCCATGTTTTAAGTTCTTTTGATCCCAGCACTCAATGCTTACATAGATGATGAAGATTGTGTTGGTGCATGTCACCTCAAAAATTATTCTTTGTTATCACTTACCTACTCGAGGACGAGCAGGAGTTAAGCTTGGGGATGTTCTATACGTCTCAAACGTATCTATAATTTGTGATGCTCCATGCTTGTTCTTACACCATTTGCTTAGTGTTTTGTTACACTTCGTGGCGTTTTTATGCATTTTCCGGAACTAACCTATTAACATGATGCCGCAGTGCCAGTCCCCTATTTTCTGCTGTTTTTGTGTTTCAGAAAAGTTACACAGGAATATTCTCAGAATTGGACGAAACAAAATCCGAACCTCCTAATATTTACCGAAGCTTCCAGAAGTCCGAAGAGGAGACGGAGGGGGGCCACGGGCTGGCCACACCATAGGGCGGCACAGCCAGCCCCTGGCCCGTGCCCCCTATGGGTGAGGCCACCCTGGCCCACCTCTGGCGCCGCCCCTTCGCCTATAAAGACCCCCCGACGGGAAAAACCTAAGGACCCGATCAATTTTCCAGAAACACATCGTGATCCGCCGCCATCGTAGACCCGAAATCGGGAGGGTCCAGAAGCTCTTCCCGGCACCCTGCCGGAGAGGGGAGTCACCACCGGAGGACTTCTTCATCGCCATGCTTGCCTCCGGCGCGATGAGTGAGTAGTCTACCTTGGACTATGGGTCCATAGCAGTAGCTAGATGGTTGTCTTCTCCACCATGTGCTTCATATTTAGATCTCGTGAGCTGCCTTACATGATCGAAATCATCTTTGTGTAATTCTACATGTTGTGTTTGTTGGGATCCGATGAATAGTGGTGTTATGTTAAGTTGATGTTCTAAATTTTATCTTATGTTATCTCTATGTTGTTTATGATCTTGCATGTTCTCTGTTGTTAGTAGCTATCTTGGCCAAGTAGATACTAGTGACTCCAAGAGGGGGTATTTATGCTCGATAGTTGGGTTCATGCCTCTATTTAATCTGGGGGAGTGACAGAAACCTCTAAGGTTGTAGATGTGCTGTTGCCACTAGGGAGAAAACAACATTCTTGTGTACAAGGACATTTGTTTTGTTTACATTACACACTTTGCTTAATGCAATTATCTGTTGTTCGCAACTTAATACTCGAGGGGTGTTCGGACGATATCCCCGCGAGTGGATTATTAGTCATAGATGCAGTTGGATGGCGGTCTATGTATTTTGTTGTAATGCCCAGAGTAAATCTCATAGTGATCCTCGTGACATATGCACGTTATCATTTATTCTATCAATTGCCCAACTGTAATTTGTTTACCCAACATGTTGTTATTTATCTTACGGAGAGACACCACTAGTGAACTTTGGACCCCGGTCCAATTTCCTTTACATTGCTATTACTGTTTACTTTTACTCGCACTGTTTACTTTCTCGCATACTACTATTATTTTCCACTCGATACGCTCAATCCTTTGTTGACAGCAAACCGGTGAGATTGACAACCTCATCGTAAGTTGGGAGCAAAGTTCTTGGTTGTGTTGTGTGCAGGTTCCACGTTGCTGCTGGTGCAAAGCAAAGCCCTGGATGAGGCACCTTATAAATTGTCCGGAGCTGTCGTGAAGCTAGCAGGCTTCACCTTCTGAAGTTTGGCTTTTTCCTACTGGTTCGATAAACCTCGGTTTCTTACTGAGGGAAAATTTGCTGCTGTGCTCATCATACCTTCTCTTGGGGTTCCCAACTGTTCGGTCATCTACATCAACACCGCACCGCAATCATTCATCACAAGATAAAATAAACTTTCTAGCGTCTTTAAAACGGGTAGGCCAATAAAAACCTGATTGTAGAACCTTTTGTGCAGTTCTATCTCCAGCATGATGTCCTCCATAAGCACTACCATGACATTTTCCCAATATCTCTTGTTGTTCATACTCTGGAACACATCTTCGCATAATACCATCCACTCCTTTATATAAGTTTGGGTCATCCCAAAAATAATGCCTCAAGTCATAAAAGAATTTCCTTCTTTCCTGAGCTGTAAAGGTTAGAGGCAAATACTTGGAAACAATAAAGTTAGCATAATCAGCATACGAAGGATTCTCTCGCGAAGTTACCTTTATTGAAGCCAACTATTCATTTGGAAAACTATCATTAATAGGAATAGGATCAAAAGAAATGTTTTCCAACCTAGACAAATTATCAGCAACAAGATTTTCAGCACCTTTCCTATCTACAATATCAAATCAAACTCTTGTAAAAGTAACACCCATCTAATAAGCCTAGGCTTAGCATCCTTCTTTGACATAAGATATCTAATAGCAGCGTGATCAGTATGGATAGTAACTTTCGAATCAACAATATAAGGTCTAAACTTATCACATGCAAAAACAACAGCAAGAAACTCTTTCTCAGTAGTAGCATAATTCTTCTGAGCAGCATCAAGACTCTTACTAGCATAATGAATAACATTCAACTTCTTATCTACGCGCTGTCCAAGAACAGCACCTACAGCAAAATCACTAGCATCGCATATAATTTCAAAGGGTAAATTCCAATCAGGTGGTTGAACAATATGAGCAGTAGTTAAAGCCTTCTTAAGGGTTTCAAAAGCTTCCTTACAATCATCATCAAAAACAAATGGTACATCTTTTTGAAGAAGATTAGTAAAAGGCTTTGAAATCTTAGAGAAATCTTTAATAAACCTCCTATAAAAACCAGCATGACCAAGAATACTACAAATACCTTTAACATCCCTAGGACAGGGCATTTTCTCAATTGCTTCAACCTTTGCTCTGTCAACTTCAATACCTCTTTCAGAGATTTATGTCCAAGAACAATTCCTTCATTCACCATAAAGTGGCATTTCTCCCAATTAAGAACAAGATTCGTTTCTTCACATCTCTGCAAAACTTTATCAAGATTGTGCAAACAATTATCAAAAGAAGTTCCATAGACGGAGAAATCGTTCATGAATATGTCCACAATTTCTTCACAAAAACCATGAAAAATAGCAGACATGCATCTTTGAAAAGTAGCAGGAGCATTGCACAAACCAAAAGGCATACGTCTATAAGCATAAGTTCCATAAGGACAAGTAAAAGTGGTTTTCTCTTGATCTTGCTTTTTAACAGCAATCTGAGAGAAACCAGAATAACCATCAAGAAAACAAAAATGAGTTTTCTTAGATAACCTCTCTAGTATTTGATCTATAAACGGTAAAGGATAATGATCTTTCTTAGTAACTTTTCTGACCTTTCTAAAATCGATGCACATCCTATAACCAACTACTACCCTTTGAGGAATAAGCTTGTTATTCTCATTAGGCACAACAGTAATTCCTCCTTTCTTAGGAACACAATGCAAAGGACTAACCCATCTACTATCAGCAATAGGATAAATAATACCAGCATTAAGGCACTTCAATACCTCATTTCTTACCACTTCCTTCATCTTAGAAATCAGACGGTGTTGATGTTCAACAACTGGCTTTGCATCTGGCTCCATGTTAATAGCATGCTGACATATAGTAGGAGAAATTCCTTTTAAATCATCAAGAGTATATCCCATAGCTCCTCAGAGTTTCCTCAATATCTCCAATAACCTTTCTTCTTGCTTTCCTGAAAGTTTAGAGCTGATAATAATAGGATATATTTTCTTATCATCGATATAAGCATATTTAAGATCATCGGGTAAAGGTTTCAAATCAAAAACAGGATCTTCCTTAGGTGGCGAAGTGGTACCCAAATCCTCCACCGGTAAATTGTGTTTAATCAATGCTGGTTGACGAAGAAGAATATCGTCAATCTCATATCTTTCTTCCCCGAAGATCTCACTTTCATGGTGCTCCATAAATTGCTGCAAAGCATTATTAGGAGCAAGAGCAATAGAGGCAAGCTGTTCAACTCGGAAATCTTCATTAGGCAATTCATTTTCATAAGGAGCTTTAGTAAACTTAGAAAAATTAAACTCATAAGATTCTCCATCAAATTTAGTAAAATTTTCTCCTTCTTACAATCTATAACAGCACCACAAGTATTCAAAAAGGGTCTACCAAAAATAATAGGACAAGTTTTACTAGCAGCCTTACCAAGTACTAGAAAATTAGTAGGGTATTTAGTCTTACCGCATAAAACTTCCACATCTCTAATAATACCAATTAGCAGCTGAATAACCACATCAATTTCTTCAAGTTCACAAGGAGCAATTTCATGCATGATTTCTTTGTATAGATCATAAGGAATAGCACTTGAACTTGCACCAATGTCGCATAAACCATAATAGCAATGATCACCAATTCTGACAGAAAGCACAGGAACACTTGTTTTCCTAGGTCTACTAGGATGTGAAACAATGTTAGAAGCATCTTCACAAAAGATAATATGTCCATCTTCTACATTTTTAGTAACAAGGTCCTTCACTATTGCTACAGGAGACTTAACAGCAGTTTGCTCATCAGGTTCTACAGCTTTCTTTGCACTTTTCTTAAGCACACTAATTAAAGTAGAATGTTCCTTTACCTTAGTAGGGAAAGGCGTTTTCTCAAAATAAAGCTCAGGCAGAATGCGATCAATGGTACAAACCTCAGTGGGTCTAGCAGGAACACAACTAGCAATATCTTTATAAGGTGCATGGTACTTGTTCCAATCCTTCTTTGGAACATCAAGATAAGAGGCAAAGGCTTTAAAACAGTTAGCAAGTATTTGAGAATCAAGAACATAAACATCACTAACATTATGAAAGTCATCAGTTCCCATAAAAGCTTTAATGCAATCATAATCATAATTTATACCTGACTTCCTACCTTTGTCGTTCTCCCATCCTTTAGTATTTTCTTGAATACGGTCAAGAAGATCCCATTTAGCTTCTTCTTTCATACGTGTAAATGATCCAGAGCAAGAAGCATCCAATAAATCCTTGTCGTGAAGAGTAAGCCTTGCATAAAAGTTATTAATAGCAATATTCCTGGGGAGCTCATGAATGGGGCATTTGAGCATTAGTGACTTCAATCTCCCCATGCTTGGGAAATACTCTCTCCATCATGAGGCCAAAAATTATATATCTGATTACGATCTTTATGGATCTCACTTGGAGGATAAAATATGGAATAAAAGAGAGGTGCAATTTCCTCCCAGCCAATAGATGGACCATCCTTTAGCAGCCTATACCATAAACCTTAATTCAACGGTTCCACTCAATAGCATCAACTACAAGAGTAATCAACACCGGGAACGTTTCCCCTAAGAATTGGACAAGATTCCACCCAAGATGTTATAGCGAGATGGCATGGTGATGGTGGAGATGAAGGTGCTGGTGATGATGATGATGATGATGATCCCGATGATGTCCAGCGCGATGGTGATGACGATGGCGATGATCTCCCCTCTCCGGGAAGGAATTTCCCTGGCAGATTCCTGCCTGCCGGAGAGCTTTTCTCTCTCGGTGTATTTCGCCCCGCAGAGGTGGCGGTGTCTATCTCTGAGCCCCCTAACTTAGGTTTCGGGGACGACCATATACGCGAGGGGGCGATGGCAGGAGTGGGCTAGGGTGGCCTCACCATAGGGTGGCACGGTCAGGGGATGGCCCGCGCCACCTGGTGGTGTGGGCCCCTGCTGCTCCTTTCGCTCTCCCCTTTTGGCTACTTTCGTCTTCTGGTAATATATAAATTTCTGGGTATTTTCCTATAATTGTTGATCTTCAAAAATATGGTGTCTTGACGGACCTTTTTCCAGCAGAATCCTGACTACGGCAGCAAGTTCTCCATTAATCATCAAACATGCAAAAACAGATGAAACAACATAAGTATCACCTCTAAATATGAAATATATCAATGAATAATAGTAAATTATGATATAAAATAGTGATACAAAATGGACGTATCACCAGCTGAAATCTCACGGCCATGCTAGACTTGTCCAGTGTAACATCCCAGGATGTGAGACTAGAAATAGAGAGGAAACAGTGGTGTGCATTGCATTCATGTATAGAAAATCTGGGAAATTTTTGCGCTTTGAAATAAAACTTGTCAAAGTGATTGAAGTTTCTCTTAAGTTGGTGGAATTGAAGTAGCTCATTAACTAAAGTGCAATAAACCTCAACATGACCTTTGCTCACAACACTGTTTTGGGTAGATATAATAACAATAATTAAAAGAGATGAATGTGAGGTAGAATTAATATGTTAACACATCACATTAGGACCTTATATCTAATCCTACCATGATTATCATGGTATTTCTTAAACCTAAATCATTGAAGCCATTCCTAGCTTAAAGGAAGACAACACAAGTCTTACCCTTGAGTCTTGACCTATCTTATCATCATATCTTGATCTATCATAACCTTTCACATCTAAATCCATTCATCGCCAAAACAAGATGAGAGAGAGTCCATAGATGTGCTAGTATTATTCTCATCCCTTAAGATAGAGCTTTAGAATATAATTTGGAAACTTAGCAATTGGAGAGATTAACCTAATACCAAGTTGATTAGAGGAGTTGTCTCAACCATAGGTGAGGTGCATACCTCAAGGAGATTAGAACTCTTACTAAAGAAGATACCTAATGTGTAGTACCCTGGAGTTAAGAAGTGGTGGGGAGTTCTCTTAGCTAAATGGGTGTTATAAGAGGATAGTTTAGCACTAGTGAATCATGGACCTTGATTATCCAAATGGAACCCAATCCATATGATCAGAGGATTATAATGATCATCTTGATATCACATTGAGTGTGGGATACATGATTAACCAAGTAGAAACCTAAGCCATATGATCAGTGGATCAAAATTATCATTATCATGTCACATTAAGTGGGAGAGTAACATATGTGAATTCAATGGATCAAGGGTGGCCAACTTAGGAATCATATATATATATATATATATATATAAAAGACTGATACAAGAGGAGTAATACTCATGTGGTGGGAGATAAATCCTATATGGATGCCACAATGGTGGAGATTATATTCTTAATCTCTGAAGGTCAATCCAACCAAGAATTGATACCTAGAGAAGAGGAGTAGATTTTAAACAAGGATTAACCATCAGGTGGAATATGGATTATAAGTAGCATAGTATCTTAACCCTAGAAGCCAACATCTAGGGAAATGCATGGATTGGATTGACTAGATCTCAAGGGCAAGTATGGATGATGATCTTAATCATAAAACCTTGAGAAGGAGTACGAAGGAAATGTAATGGATAACCCTAAGGAAGTTGAGATGAGCAAACCTCTAGATAATGTGCCCATGAGGAGTAATTATAGATATGAATGTTATCCCTAATAGGATTATGTAAGAGCTTTAGTGTCAAGCTCAGAATATGGGTTTAGGAGGAGTGTTGGAGGTAATATTGATTAGGGATTTCTATTTTCGTGCCCTCGGGTCCTTAGTTGTGCTCAGTTTTTCCCAGCCGCTTAGTTTTTCCTCAGTTTTGCCCAAGCGCTTGTCTGAAACCCTCACAAGGAGCTCGGACGGGAGGAATCCCGTTTAGTTGACCATTGGTTGGTGCTGGCAAGTGGGGCCGCTGTTGGTGCCCCGCAGTGGACACGTCTCCACTTATCTAGATCATCGTGGGACCCACAACTTGTCCACATTAGCGCGCTGGACCCACAGCTTACCCAGGTGACCGTTGCAAAATGGGAGCCTGAGCCAGCCCCGCGCCCGTGCCCGTGCCATTGCTTCCCCTTTCTTTCCCCGCGCCCCATTGTTCTTCTTCTCTGCCAGCGGCAGCCCTTCTCTGGCAGGCGGGTGATGTCTAGTTTCTCTTCGACCTCCCGTTCTTCATGGCCGCAGTATGGACCCGTGCCTTTGACAAGATGCCCTGACTGCCCACGCCAGGAGCCTCTAAAGCGGTCGATCTGTAAGACGGACGACAACGGCAACTGTGGACGTGAGTTCCTTGCATGCGAGAGCTTGCCATATAGAGAGGGGAATAAGGTTAGATCTCGCTCCAATTGCTCTGTTTTCTCTCGATTTTCTTGTTATTCCCTCAAATTTGGGATTTAGGGTTCACGTTGTTGTTTTTAGATCCTAAAGAAATGCAGGTATTTTGAGTGGATCGATGTGTACGTTCAGAGGCTTAAATTGCAGGAATCAATTGGCGCTATTGGGGAGCGCAATTTGGGAGGGGGGGACTTGCTGTAGAGAATGCGGTGGAGAGAGGAGCCGTTCCGATTATGCCTAATGCTCCCAATGCAGAATTGGTGGAAGTGAAGAGAGAACTGAAGAAAATGAACAAGCAGTTAAAGCAGCTGATCGAGTTGAAGAAGCAAGCTAATCTGATGGCTGGTTGTTTTTTTGTATAATTGCGATCGGATTCTTATCATTGCTCATCAAGCGCTAGAAGTTGTTACAAGGGATCCCTTGTTACAAATCCATTATTCAGTTACATGTACTTGTAGTTGTTTTCAAAGTTAGTGTGTGCATTCAACGAAATTACCAAAAAAATAAGTGTTAGGGAATATAGGAATGCTAAAGATAGTTGATAATTGTTAGAGGGGTGACAAATAATGCATTCACCGAAATCCCACAAATATGTATGTCTCTTGTTTATACCAAAATTATACCACTTTTGGGACGTTTCAAATAACCAAAACTATATCCCAAACTATATTCCCTAAAAGAAAAGGAATGCTAAAGAAAGTTGATAATTGTTAGAGGGGTGATAAAAAATCCATTCACCGAAATCCCCGAAATATGCCAAATATGTATGTCTCATATTTCTACCAAAATTATACCACTTTTGGGCCCTTTCAAATTGCCAAAACTATATTCCCTAAAAGAAAAGGAATGCTAAAGATAGTTGATAATTGTTAGAGGGGTGATAAATAATCCATTCACCGAAATCCCCCAAATATGCCAAATATGTATGTCTCATGTTTCTACCAAAATTATACCACTTTTGGGCCGTTTCAAATTACCAAAACTATATTCCCTAAAAGAAAAGGAATGCTAAAGATAGTTGATAATTGTTAGAGGGGTGATAAATAATTCATTCGCCGAAATCCCCCAAATATGCCAAATATGTATGTCTCATGTTTCTACCAAAATTATACCACTTTTGGGCCGTTTCAAATTACCAAAACTATACTCCCTAAAAGAAAAGGAATGCTAAAGATAGTTGATAATTGTTAGAGGGGTGATAAATAATTCATTCACCAAAATCCCCCAAATATGCCAAATATGTATGTCTCATGTTTCTACCAAAATTATACCACTTTTGGGCCGTTTCAAATTACCAAAACTATATTCCCTAAAAGAAAAGGAATGCTAAAGATAGTTGATAATTGTTAGAGGGGTGATAAATAATCCATTCACCAAAATCCGCAAATATGTATGTCTCTTATTTACACCAAAATTATACCACTTTTTAGTTTAACATTTTTAAATCCTAGAAAATAATGCATAAATAGAGGGAATATAGTTACGTGGCAAAATAATCCATAAATGTATGTCTCTTGTCACATGGATCAACTCCACCAACCGTTGATCCACCGACAGAGAGAGAGAGGGGTGGCCACGAAGAGAGAGAGAGAGAGAGAGAGAGAGAGGTGGCCACAAAGAGACGGAGAGGGGTATACTGCCCGTTAGATTAGTGGATCAAGGGTTGGTGGAGTCGATCCGTGTGATAACGGCTCAACCAATCAGGATAAGTTTGGGCTTCTGTGAGCATTTGTGACAGTACTTGAGGGCAAAACTGAGTAGTACTAAGAAACCAAGGGCAAATAAATAGTAAATAGACTAAGGGATTCAAACAAAAGAATTACAAAATGAAAAATGCGTGTTTTGTACAATATAATTCATATTGGGCTACATCAAATTATTTGCAATTCAAATATACATGAGTGTGACAATTATGACCTCATTTAGACAAACTATGTTTTGGGGAAGATGTTTTGCAAAGGGGTTTGAGTGGAAAACCATGCATCTTCATAGCTACTAGTGATTCTGAGAAGTGGCAATTTGTGGTAAAACTTGATTTATCTATGTTTGTTAAGGTTTCCTAGGTGGCAGGTTGCGTAGGAAGACTCCATGAATAGGTGCCACTATGTTTTTAATTTTTTTTGGATTTTTTTGCGCATAAAATGACTCAATTAGCTATGTTAATCTCATTTGTTGACTCTGTGTTGACCAGCTACTTGAGGGTAGAACTGAGTATATTGCACTTGCCAGTCTAAGTACTCGAGTGGAAAACTGAGTACAGATAAAATTTCTATATAAGGCCCGAGGTTAGAACTGAGTACACCAAACGTCGAAGGGTTAGCCTCGTGTCGCGGTGCACGCTGCAGCCGTGCATAGCGGACGCGTATTGCGGTACACGCCACCTTCGTCTTTATAGGGCCCCTCTTTCTCTCCCTCGACGCTCGCCCACTCTCTCATTCTCACTGCAACCGCCTCTCCTGTCCCATCATCTTCTCCACTTCGCGTAGAAAAAACCCCAAAGAAAAAACCCCGGCGATGGAGAAGAATGAGATGCCCATTGTCGGCGCTTCCGACGTAGCCGCCGGTGCATCAGCCGCCAGCGCATCGGCCGCCACCCCCGTCCAGGCCCCCGTCGCTTCTTTGAACGTAGCCGTCGGCGCATCAGCCGCCGACGCATCTGCCGCCGCCCCCGTCCAGGCCCCCGTCGCTGCTTCCGACATAGCCGCCGGCGCATCAGCCGCCGGCGCATCGGCCGCCGCCCCTGTCCAGGCCCCCGTCCAGGCCCTGTCGATTGGGACCCGTACAAACCAGTGCCGTACGTTGCACCGGAGAACCCCTACGACACCAGCATCATCGACGACAAGGAGGTAACCCTTTGTTCCCTTGTTCTTATCCCATTTCAATCCTTTTGTGTTAGATCTTGCGTTATTAGGGTTCGTCTGTTCCTAGTTCAATCCTTTTGTGTTAGATCTTGCGTTATTAGGGTTCGTCTGTTCCTAGTTCAATCCTTTTGTGTTAGATCTTGCATTATTAGGGTTCGTCTGTTCCTAGTTCTATCCTTTTGTGTTAGATCTTACGTTATTAGGGTTCGTCTGTTCCTAGTTCAATCCTTTTGTGTTAGATCTTGCGTTATTAGGGTTTGTCTATTCCTAGTTCTAGATCTTGCATTAATAGTGTTTGTGATTTGCTTTTGTTTAAGATTCGGTTAACTTATGTGAGTAATCAATCCCATCCAGTTAATTTGTGCCGATGATGATGAATATTTGGGCACAAATTGATTCAGGGTTTGGTCAGTGAACAATTGGTGTGTACAAATTTGTTGTGCATGATCTTTGGTTCACTGACTCAAATCCTGGATATAAGTGTGTCCAATGTAACTGAGGCTACCTCTTTTTTTCGTGCCCATATTATCATGCATGATCTTTTGTTCACTCTCTATTCCATCATCACTGCAATTGACTCCGTGTTTTTCGATCTTTGGTGCTACATGACAGGTGTAGAGCAGCGACGTCGACAGTGACGACGAGTCCTTCCACACCAAGACTCGTCACGTCCCCAGGAGGCTGCAGTCCGGCCATTACGATCACCACTTTGCTCGAGGCGTTTACAGGTGCCCCTTCTGCAACAAGAGGCTCCGCGCCACCGACTTCAACTGCCTGGTGAACCATGCTGAATCCATTGGCAGAGCCATTGGCGGCGCTAGAGTTGGAACGACCGTGAACGTGCATGCGTTCATGGCCAAACACAAAGCACTTGGGATTCACCTGCACAGCCTCCAAGCTTAAATTCATGTAAAATGTAGCTTATGTTGGATCTCGGTAGTACTGTTGGATCTGTCGTGATCCCATATATCTATGCTATGTTGGCTGCTATATGCAGCTTATCGTATATTTTCTCTGGATTTGTGTGTGGGGACCCCGGTTTACCGTCCGGGATTCCCGTTATGCATACAATTCATGATCCCAGGAAGACCGTCATGAATCCACATAACAGAGTTGGCATTACAGAGTACATCATCCATTACATAAATAGGTCGCAGAGTCTTACATGGCCACTTGGCCGAATTTAAATGCCACGCAGGGCAAGTTCACTAAGGAGTGCAGCGGATACAAAGGTAGCGTAGAATTAGCCCGTGTCATGCCTCTACCCTACAGGCGACTGACCGGGAGACGGTTCCTAGTTCGCACCGGCATCGTCGAACTCCTCACCATTGTATTCGTAGTCTTCATAATCTGGCCAAGTTAATAGCCAGGGACAAAGCTGTGAGTACATTTGAATTGTACTCGCAAACCATCTAAAGGGGAGGGAACAATATGCATTTTGGGCTGTAGCAAGGAGAAAGGCTCTAATCTAGTTTATCCTATCTAGTCAATTTCTCGTGTCGATATAGCATGTCATACGACATCTCTATATCCTTATTAAAGAAGAATTTTTGTAAAGCATCTTTAGAAAAGCTCTAGGGAAGGGGGAACTCATTTTCAAGAGAAGAGCCGGGGTCAATCAAACATGACCACCATTCTTATTAATCTCGGTCAATCGCACATGACCACTTTCAACCATCGGCAGTACCCTGCAAGTACTCCGACTCACCTCCGTGCCACGGCAGTACCCTCCGAGTACTCCGAGCTGGCACCAATTTCTTCTTTTTTATTTTCGAAAACACTTTTTAGAAAACCAAAACTTGACATTGGGTTAGGCAACAGCCAGTTCAACCGTCCATATCCGAGGAATCGGCTATTCGAATAGTTTTACACTCTGCAGAGGTTGTACACTTTACCCACACCATCCGATAAATCCGTCGGGATACCACCACGGACCGTCATACACAAGTATGCGGGGTTCGGATAATCGATCATAGCCTTCCATCTATCCACCTTAATACGGGCGCCTACCCTGTGGAGTATACATCCCCGGCAAACCCTGGCCGTCTACCTCTGCCGAGCGTAGTTCCAGTGCCACGGCGGGAGAAACCCAAGTGTCTTCCGGCCGGATAAATCCCAATGGATCCCGATTTACTATTGCCCATAATCTGGCGGCAATCCGGATTCCAGGGTCCTACAAACCCTTATATAGTGCGAGGCTCCCCGTACTAAGGCAGATAAACTTCGAACTAAGCCCCGTCCCATACCGGGGTAATGTGGTTGCACGGATTAAATTGCCCCGGGTGAATACATAATCACCAATGCCCTTTTCTTTAGAAAACCACCAACTTCTTTCCCTTCATACCCCATTTTCCATTTGTCCCAAAAATCCTTTAGAAAACATTTCAGTGGAGTAGATACTACTCCAAGGTTTTCAAAAACTCTTTTGAAATCTTTTTCCAGAGTGTTTCCCCATCCTAGAGTTTTTGGCTCCACTAGAAGTTTCCCAACGGCATTGCTGCTAATCAACAAGCCACTAATTGAAAGGATAAAGAATAGGTGTTCAAAGGGGGTCATCTCAAAGGATGATAACAAGTGGCATGTGGAGCTTAAGCTAACAACAATTGCTACAAGGAACATAGCAATCTAAAAACATGCACTTTAATAAAACAGTAAGAGACATGCAGCGGGTGTAATTAGGATTCAGATATGTATCAAGTTAGGTGGCTTGCCTTGGTTGGCTTGTCCCTGATCTTCTTCCTCCTGGTACTCGTACACTTCACCCTCCTCGGTACACTCCTCGTTCGATTCTATCGTCGGGAATTAATAACACATGGTAAATATACAAGCATACAAGGTTCACACACATTCAGCAAACAACCATATCATCAAACAGTATCAGAAGCAAACAAGTTTAGAAAACAAACAAAGTTTTAAAGGTTCATAGTTAGCGATTAATCCTAATAGAAACTAGGGTTTAACAAAATAATGTGAACACCACTACTTAGCAACCAAATCAAGCATGCATGCATCCAGTGATATAAATAGCACATCAATCAATATTACAGGTTGACAACAATCTTAAGAAACTACCAAAGTTGGATTTACTGAAAAACAAAGTGTGGTTTAATTTCTAAGCAATTAACTATAGGGAAATATCACTAGAGCACCAATTTAATCCTCAGATATTCTCTGTTAATCAGAAAATTATGAGGTTAAGTGTTCTAGAAAGCTCTTCCAGAACACAATCCAACAAAGTTGGATTAAGCACAAGATTCAAATTCTACTGCAAGCTAGGATTTTTCTAAGCTTAATTACATTCTATGCCATTTTAATTACTACTGCAAGATTATAAGTCCTAAAATAGAAATTCCAGTGAGTGAAGCAAGGTGTCATGATATACTAACAGTGTAAATTGGTTTCAAACATTTTTACCATACCAAACTCAAGATTTGCATTTAAGTAGGAAAAAGTGGCTAATAACACAATACTAATTAATAAATATTCTACAATGATCCAAAAATCATGGGACCAGTACTATTTGAAAGCTGCCAACATAAGCTACTCACAGGACTTTGAATCACAACATTTGCATGCACAGATTATTTTCTATTTAATTCCAAAGTTCACAGGATAATCAAATTAACAGGGCATTTTGAAAATAAAAACAATCACGGGCCAGATCTGCCCGAAACGGGCCGAAACGGCCAGATCCAGCCCAGATCTCGCGCGGCAGCTGCGCCGTTCAAACCTGCCAGCGGGGCCCGGCCGTCGGCGGCTGCTGGATCCTGAATCGGTATCGGACGTTGCCGTCCGTCCGATTAGAAGACAGATCGACGGCTGTAAGCCGTCGTCTCCCTCGCGGCGGGGCTGGGGTTAAACCCTAACCCTAGCTACGGCTGTAGGATGGCGGGGCTCACCTAGGGTCAACGAGGGAGGCTGGGCAGTTGCTGGGCGGCGGCGGACTCTCGGGATCTCCTCCGCGTCTAGTTCCTGCAAGACAGAGGGCTCGAGGGGCTGCGGATGGAGGGGTGCGTCGACGGCGAGCTTCGGGCTTCGACGGCGATGGCGACGTCTCTGCTCTGCTAGACAAGAAACAAAGCACCGCATTAGCCTCGGGCCTAGCAGAGAAACGAGACGAAGCAGAAAAAGGAGCTAGGGGAAATGGCCGGTATCGACCCACGGCTTCCGCCGTCTACCCTTGCTCCGGCGAGGTTCCTCGGGCTCTGCTGCACGGGGAAGGCGATGGTTTCGTCGGTGGAGCTCAGAGAGGAGAAGGAGTGGGGCGTGGGGGTGAATGGCAGCAAGGGAAGACTCCAGAGGGTGTGTGGGGCTTTTAAAGGGCGGCGTGGTCGTGGTGTAGGCTGCACCTCGATGGTGGCGATTGGGCGGGAGTGGCGGTGTCTCTGGCACGACGTTGTGAGCCTAGTCCAGTGGTGTGATCACAAAGTTCGGGCGCGTGCTGTGCCAACGGCTAGGCGCACGTTTTCAGTGGTCGTGCAACATTTTCGTGACACGGCCAGGAGGTTCAGGTGGGCGAGCGTGCTGGGCGAGGGTGGCACGTCGTTGGGGCTTCGATGCCGTGCGGGGCGACGTGTTCTGCGCGAGGAAAGGGCGTGTGCACGCCTCGGAACGGCTATGCCACTCTCGGCGTCCAGATCGTGCACGGGAGGGGGCAGAGCGTGGGCTAGGGGGCGGCCAACGGACGGCATGGGCGGCAGCAGACGATTGGGCGTTGACGACGGTGACTGGGGGCTGCTAGTGGCGCAATGGTAGGGGCTGGCTTGTCCCCTGCACCCTGGTCGGCATGAGTGGGCTCGGGGTGACCTCGGGCTTCGAGGGAGAGGGAGAGAGGCTGGGGTCAAGCAGGCGCTGGCCGGTGGGGTTCTAGGGTTCACCTGGGCGGTGGCTCGATGCTGATTGGGGGTAGAGGGTGGCTGGAGTGAGAGAGAGGGGGTGGAGTGCAATCTTTGCAAGATTTGCCTCGGGCTCCCCCCCATCCTTTGTGTCCAAGAGAATAAGACAAGGGGAAAATGAGAGAGGGAGAGTGAATAGCCGGCTGGTATGCCTCCTTGGTCGAGCTGGAGAGGAAATGAGGAAGAAATAAAAGAAAAGAAAGAGATTTGGTGAATTCGGCTAAAATTCATATGAATTTTGAAATGTGCAAGGTTTTGGTCCAAGGGTGGTGATAAGTGGTTCAGAAGTGTTCTTAAGTGGTTAGCAAAGCATCCACCAAGTTTCAATATTTTTGGCCAAAAGAAAATAGGGTTTTGGTCAAGTTCCTATTTTCCAATATAGTGTGCAGAAATAATGTTTAATCAAAAAGAAAACAAAGGAAGAAGGGGTGCCAGGGTTCTAATTCACTAGGTTTGGTGTTGGCATGAAATCATAGTACCACTCTGAGCATTTATGCAGCAAGTTTAGTTGGAAATAGAAAGAAAAAGAAAATAGATGATAAACACATATGCACATGAAATCATAGTGCAACACAAGCAAACAAGCCCTAGTCTTATTTTCTCTAGTGTTTGAATTGGAATTCAAACAATTTGCAAGTCAACACACAATACAAATCACACTTGCAATAGTTCTAGAAAGAAATTTGATCCAAAAGATTTTGTAGCACCAAACTAGATCACAAGAGATCATGCATACAACCGGCAAAGTATTTTAATTAAAAGTTTTAGTTTCCCCTAAACAAGGCATTACTTGGTTCCAACAAGCAGCACAAAAAGTGGGCTGTTACATTGTGCCCTAGAATTCCTACTCCCTCCAATCCATATTACTCTTCGCTAATGTGGTTGTATCTAAACACATTTTAGTGGTAGATACATCCGTATTAGTGAAGAGTAATATGGATCGGAGGGAGTACCTGATTGGGTAAAAATAAAGGCATAAAGAAATGAATGGTGTTAAAAAACATAAGGAGAAGCTGCTCTAGATTTGCTACCAATTCGGGCAATCAAGAATGAATGAGATCGAGCGAGAGAGAGGAAAAAGGTGCATTAAAAACTGCTAATCTGGGCGAAAGAGACAGAAACCACTCATGCCCATGTCCCGGACCCACACGGCTCCACACGCTACGGCCCCACATGCTACGGCCCCAGCTCCGCTTGTATGACCAAACACGGTCTCGTCCTGTCCCACGCGGTCCCTTTCTACCAGCCCCACACGACGTGGCCCCACTCATCAGCACGGAACGGTCAACTGAACGGGATTCCTCCCGTCCGAGCTCCTTGTGAGGGTTTTAGACAAGGGCTTGGGCAAAACTGAGGAAAAACTAAGGAGCTGGGGAAAACTGAGTACAACTAAGGACCCGAGGGCACGAAAATAGAAATCCCTATTGATTATGTAACATTTTGATGGAGTTGATGAAGGAAATAAGGAGATACATTATGGAAGTTGATGAAGGAAATAATTGCTCATGTCAAGTATATGAGTATACTTAATAAGGGGGTGATTATGCTATTGATGGAACCTAGTTTGATAAGTAGATATCATCATCATAAGGTGAGGGTAGGAGAGTTAAGGAAACCTATCTTTGCTATGGAGGAAGCATTCTTATGGAAGTCAAATGGGAAGCCTTGGTGTATATACAACTTTCCATTAGACAGGGCACTTGGTTATAGGTGGAGGAGATCACAAGCCTATACTCTAGACTATGGTTTACCCTAGAACCTATGCACATTAACCACATCCTAAGAGGGATTACCATCTTCTAAATAAATTGATACAACCTTAGTATACCCTATACCTTTCATTTAACCAATGGAAGACACCTATTCTATAAATTTCACTTCTACTTATGCATCACTTTGTGATCATAAGCAAAATCATATAATCATGCCTATCTCTCAATCTAAAAAATGAGTCCAAACAATAATTTCCTAAGGCTAACCAAACTCCTTCTATAGTAATCAACTTACATCTTAATATATGTGTGGACCTCAAATAAATAAACCTTCTTTCTATGAGGGAGATATCAAGTGTCATCAAATATAGGATTAAAAAACTATAGTGACATTGGAATATCTCCATGGGACATTCCCATGTCATTATCAAAATTGTGATAGACATATAGCCATGCCTTTGCACCAACTCCTAAATATGAAGACAAATAATATTTAACCATACCTCCTTGTTCCTTTATGGAATGAGAGGGAAAGCAAATATTTTTATATCTTACTATCTTCTGATTAAAACCTAGCAATATACTTTCAATACCCCACAAACGCTATTTGGACTTATCCATAAAGATCCACAATAAAAACTTATTGGTATTTAAAAAATCCATATGTGCCGATACACCTATAACATGTCTCTAATTACATGTGTTGGAACAATTATATACATAAGTCTTTCCTGATACAATGTGTTGTATCAGTAAATACCATAGATCTATTTTATATAAATTACTCAGTTTAAATCCCTGCAAAACAGAATTGTGAATCCAATTAGAATTCAAAAACACAAGATGGAAAATTGAAAAGTAAAACAAGAAAAAAAATAGAGAGAGAAGGAGTACCTGGCCACACCCACCGCATCAGCCCACTAGGAGCCCAGCCCGACATACCAAAACGGTATGCAGCTGATAGACGGGACCCACCAAAGGGAGACGTCGTCTTCAGCCTCCGATCTAGGAAGCAGCTCGCTGTCGAGCCCGGGAAGCTCGGCTGTGTCAAGATGCGCGCCGCCGCTCTCCCGCGCCTATAAAGCGATGTCCGCCGCCGCCGGAAACCCTAGAAGCTCCGCCTATCTCTCTCAAACCCTCAATCCCTCTCTATTCTCCCCAGCACACTGAAGACCTCGCCGGAGTTTGCCCTAGCCGCCGTTCGAGGTCACCCCAATCTCCAAGGCGTAGTCTGGGAGGAGCGCCTCTTCACGTTCATCGTCTGGAAGGAGTATTGCGTCGAGGGGAAGCCGGGAGCTCCCCAATTTCTATGTTCCCTTTTGTTGGAGGTCATCGGAATTCGCTCGATTCCGTTCAACAGCGGTCACCTACGCCCTCTTCGACCATTCAGTGGTCATCACGGTGAGCATAAGAGGCTTTGGAGCTATTTTGTGCATCAAATAGGGAAGCATAGCTCGATGTCGGTAGTTGGCCGGAGTTCGGCGCCGCGGTGAAGCTTACTGGAGACGCTCGGATGACCTTTTCCTGGGAGGCGCCGCCACCATAGTGCTCCCTGCATACTCCCGATTCTTTTCAGCTTACTCATGCATCTGGGGAGGCAGTAGAGCGTCGCCGTCGTCGTTCCCTGTCCCGCCGGCGGTGAGCTCCCTGGTCCAGTCAACGTATTGACCAGTCCATGCCTACATGGCATTGACTTGGCCCATGGCCTACCAGTCAGTCTCTTTGACATAGTCTTTAGTCTGTGCGGACGCTGACTAGGCAGTGACCCCACCTGTCAATGTCTAGGGCTAGGTATCGATTCGGTATAAAAAGGTATCTGGTTGTTAATTAGAACTAGATGATACCCCGCGCGTTGCGGCG
Organism: Dactylis glomerata; assembly: GCA_007115705.1. NCBI lineage: Eukaryota > Viridiplantae > Streptophyta > Magnoliopsida > Poales > Poaceae > Dactylis > Dactylis glomerata. The sequence goes on from QXEO01001542.1 coordinate 1,018,868, forward strand.
GGAATTTGTAGTGATGTTTTTAATACAAAATTATATAGCTTAATCTTTTATGCCAAACATGGCATGTCTTGAAAGAATACTCTATGATTGTATTCATAACTATTCCTGCCTTTGTAGATCCAACGCCTTTTTCCATGTTTGATGTATTCAGTTGTGAAGAACAGATGATCATATCCAAGTATGCTTGAGTTTTTGTATTGCCTCAGTATACATCATGCTAGCTTCTGTAACTTCAGTTCGTCGATGAGTTAAAAGTGGAATGTGTTATTGGCAGGAGGTTCCTGCCACTCTAACGTATTGGGCAGAAATGTTTGAGAAAATTAATAATGTATTCTTTAGATCCTTCATATAATTTGATGTAACTATAATTCAATAGGTGAAAACCCAAAGTAAGGTGAAGTACCAAATAATAAATAAATACTTTAGCTATTGTACATCATCAGACACACGCTAGTACATACAATAGAAACTTCCGAAGGAGGCATTCACGTTGCCTTTGTAGATCCAACGCCTTTTTCCATGTTTGATGTATTCAGTTGTGAAGAACAGATGATCATATCCAAGTATGCTTGAGTTTTTGTATTGCCTCAGTATACATCATGCTAGCTTCTGTAACTTCAGTTCGTCGATGAGTTAAAAGTGGAATGTATTATTGGCAGGAGGTTCCTGCCACTCTAACCTGTTGGGCAGAAATGTTTGAGAAAATTAATAATGTATTCTTTAGATCCTTCATATAATTTGATGTAACTATAATTCAATAGGTGAAAACCCAAAGTAAGGTGAAGTACCAAATAATAAATAAATACTTTAGCTATTGTACATCATCAGACACACGCTAGTACATACAATAGAAACTTCCGAAGGAGGCATTCACGTTGACACTCTCTTTCTTTTTACAATAAGTAAATATCAATCCTCCGATCTAATAGAAAGATGTTGGTACTTTGGCTCGTTTGGTAGTTCACCTTAGTTAGAAATTTTTTCTGTTAGATTGAACAATTACGTCAAGACTCCGACCTATAGTATTTGACTAACCTGGTCTATTTACTTTGGCCTGAACAGGAACATCAAAAAAAGAAGTTGGAACTTGCAAGCACTTGGAAATACATTACCCTTTTCTTCATGCCAAATTATACCCAAGTTGTAGTACTGAATCCACTCTTCCTAAAGCATTTTTTCAAATTATTGAGAACTTAACATGTGTGGAAAGCTATAAGAAAAAACTAATAGGGACTCCTGAACCACATAATTGGCAGCTAATTTTACATGATATTGCTGGATGAAAATAATGAAACAAATGAAAGGGTTGTGAAGAAATCACCAGATAAAACTAATAGGGAGAGCAACTACTTCAGTTACTTCTGCACTTGTTTCATGGAGAAGATGAGGAGGGGTAAGAAAATGAATCAGATTCTTTAGACGGTATAGGAACTGGATCTGATATGGAAGGTGAAGAGGAAGATGAAAATAATGGGAGGGGAAATTAATACGTGGGCAGTAATTTCGGAGTTAGAGCGCTGCGGTGCTGTGATGAGGCGCTGGTTGTTGATTACTGCGGGTGAAGAGAACGACCCGCGACGGAAGACACAACACAGCCCGTCAATTAAATGATGATGTGGACGCACGAGAGAGCTGCAAAATCAAGTAGTGGGGGTCTCCTATATAGATATAAAAGATTCCAGAAAATGATTTGAAACTTAGAAAAATAATATCTAATGCATTGTTAATCAGAAAAATATGTATAATATACCAAAATGATCACAAAAATAATATCTATCTGTTTGTATCATAACCTTTCATACTTTTGTGTAATAATTCGGAAATTAATTATAAAACATGTCTAAGTAAGAATTTCAAATATGAATTTGAACCCAATTTGAAAATCAAATCATTTTTCTAAATATGAAATAAATGTTTATACACTTAAATAGTCTTATTTCAATTAATATTTCATTATTCTAAAATTTTAGTTTAAAATTTATTATTAAAATTTCAAAATTCTGAAAACTACTTTTCCTAAATAATTTTTAAATGCTAAAGTCAAGGAAAAATCCTAAATGTATATTAATCAATAATTTAGAATTATCTATTACCTCTAAATTTTGTTCATCAACTGTTTCCCTATAAGTTAATTAGAACTCTTAAGTCAATTACTTAAAATTTGACTTAAATCCTAAAACTATTCTCGTAAATGTTAAGGTTTAGAAGAGATCTTAAATAAGTATTTACTTGTGTTTAGAATCTACTTTCAACTATAATCTATTGACTAATAGTTGTTTTATAAGTGTCTAACTCAATTTAGGAACCATTTAAACTTGTGATTCAAACCCTAACAACTATTAAGTAAGGAGGCTATGTTTTCTTAACTACTTAAATGTTTTTAGAAGGTAAGTATCTAAAAATGAATTTAATTAGTAAGTAACCATTAAGGATTATGTTCTTCAAAAGTTATTCTTTTGAAGAACATCAGATAAGCATCACAACTACTCTTATGCCATCCAACAAATACTTTCTTATATATGTTAAGATTGTTGTCAACCCTAAAACTAATTGGGTATTGTTCTTTAATCTTCTCTACTACAAACCTGGATGACCATTATCAACTACTTGATTATTAATCATATGAAGCCACTTAAAATTGTTACTTACATGTCCTCATCATTAACCATCATTCTCTTATAGCAAGGAATGATGATAAAACCCTAAAACAATAACTCTTACTTAAGTCTTGTTCTTTTAATAGCACGGGATAGTGGGCTAATCTAAAATGCTAAACAACCTTGTGTGTAGTATTACACTTAAAAGTGCAACACATCCTCAAGAAATAACCTTAACTCAATGACAACAAATCATCAGGGTTAGGTTACGCTTAGAGCGATGCATAGCATATATTATGCATATCATGCTGTAGATTTCTAACATTATCCGTACTGGATGATGATTGTTATTTCAGAATTGGGATTTCTTTCGTATCGAAGACCTTGACTTGCATAATCTTGCAGTAAAAAAGGCAAGTTCACTCTTGCTCATTCCTCTTGATTATCTTTATCAAATTACATGCAAATATATACATGTGGTATTACTACTGCATTTAAAAGCAAAAGGTTCTGTTTTCATAATTAATATGAAGTAGTGGTTTCAACCAGAATGGTTGTTACTCTAGGATGGTGGGCAATGGGACCATGGTATGAGTATTGGTGGAGATCCCACTGCAACTGGAAAGTTCACCTAGGAATTAATAACCAATATCGCCAGTGATTCTAGCACCGTAAACAACGGTCAACCATAAGATCTGCTATGGGACGGAGAAGTCAGCTGTACCAACTTCCTTTCGCATATCAACGGATGCGCCGTACCATAGCTGTTGGCGTCCTGCTGGGAGCAACATGAGGGTGGAATCCCCTTAATGATTCCATGGTACTGGTGATCTATGATGGATTGTATGCGCCCAACATGGGAACCCGAGGTCGGAAGCTACCAAAGTGTAGGAGACCGGCGTGGGGAATATCTACCGAGGTCGGAAATACCAAATGGTAGAAGACCGGCGTGGGTAAGTTAAATCGAGGTTGGAAACTACCTAAGGGTAGGCGACCAGCATGGATTGTGTCAATCAAGGTCGGATCTACCACAATGCGTAGGCGGCCGGCATGGATTGTTTCCGAGGTTGGAACTACAAAAGGGTGGGTATGCGGGGTCGTGGAGGAGGACAGTGAGTGGATTGGATCATCGACTAGGCCCCATACCAAGGAAGTATGGACGAGGCTCGTGACTCAGATGTGCAACAAGGCTTTGATCTCTTATGGGTACAAGTGACCACCTCTACAGAGTGTAAGAAAGTACCTGGATACTCCCTGTTCCGAGAAGGAGCTTCGAACGCGGCAGGAAAGGAGCCCATCGAAGCTCTAATCAACCTTTGAAGGCTGACGGACATAGTTCTTCTGAATAAAAGCAACCACTTGAAGAAATGTTTACGAAAACTTGCATTGCCAAACGACTCTTGGGTCTAAGGCTGTAGTTAGTGCATAAAACACCTTATTCCTTATATGAACTTGCTGGGTAACACTCGTTACTCACCCCACTCCCTCTTAACCCTTGCTTAGATTGGAGGCAACACCAGGAGGCAATCTCGAGACACTAAAGACGAAGATGAATCCTTCTACCAATGTCAGAACTATCAGTAGAGTCAACAACTATACCAAGCATGGTGGAAAACTAACCTAGGTAGTTAGAGTAGTTCTGTAGTTTCTGTAGCAAGCAAACTGCATTAGTTGTAGCTTTAGTTTAGTCCTCCAGTTGTTCTTCCTCGATTGTAATCGCCAGAACTAAACCTCTACCTGTTGAGGAGGTTCTGAAGATCTTCTGTATGCTGAAAATTGTAATCCTATAGACATACCTTGGACCTATGATGTTTATGTTGTACCACTCTAATCGATGTAATACTAGTGAGACGGTGTTTCATTGGTGTTATGTCATCGACTTGCATACTACACATGCAGTGGTATGGTGGGTCACCACATCCAGGTCCAGAAGGTAACGCATAGCCGACTGCCACCTTCATCGATATGTTCTTCATGGACTGATGCATCTCACAGTTTGTCTTCCCGCTGATATCATCCATGGGGTAGCGATCCATCGGTGCCTCATCAGCCCTGAGCTCCATGGAAACCACGCTGCTTCTCCGCTGAGATGGGTCGCCTGATGCATGCTCTAGTTGTTGCTGATGCTGAGTTGCCCCTTGCGACTTTAATTCCTCCAGTGCTGGAAATATATCTCTCTCAGCTCATTTTGTTTCCTTTCTAGGATCTCTATCCGTGTTGCCTCCTCCTGCGCCTTCTTCTTCTTCGCTCTCTCTCGGCTAAGTTTGGTTGTCATCGGCGAACCCAGTCCTCCACATAATGGCATATACCACGCCTCGTGTTCATCCTGTGTGTTCTTTGTTCTTGAGGGCCTTTGTCATCTAGTCATTCTCTCTGTCCGGATGGAACTTCCCCTCTTGAACCTCGACAATTGTCTTGACAAGTTCTTTCAGGGGTTCAGCAATTTGTTTCCTCTTTTGGACTAATTTTCCTGTTCTCTCGTCGTACACAGCCCCATGCCCAAGTGCCTAATTTCTCTAGTAGTGAGGCCACTGTTTTGTTTCTGGTTGGATGCCTTTTTATCGCAGGGCGGCCTCTTGCATTTCCCACTTAGGCTCGGCAGTTTTGTAGCCACTTGGACCCATCGTATGGTGATATATATATTTTTGCAGCGTTTCTCTTATTTTGTTCACTCCATAGCTTACCCAGTTCAGATTCCTTGTACTCCACAAATGCATCACAGTGATCCCGCAGGTTCTCATTTGGGAAAGTAAATTCTGGAGCTTCTCGATCGGCATTGACATAGGCGGTCCGTAACCTTTTATTGTGGTTATTGAACTGTGCAGCCATCTTCTTGAGAGCCCACTCCCTGACTTTCTCCTTCTTTAGCTCTGCGAGTTCTAGGGTCTCGGTGGCCGGCAGGGTGAAATGTGGAATGAGAGATTCCCAAAGCGTGTCTTTCATTATCTTGGTGACATAATTTACTGCTACACCCTCTTCTGGCTCTGCCTCTTTTGGCTCTCCCTTTGATGCCTTAGGCTTATACCAATATTGAATGCTGATCAGGACCATGTCCTTGACAAGACATCCACATTCAGTAGTAAGCGCATTTGCGACACTCTTGGGTTCTAACGGTTCGCCATCATTTGAGATAAGCCCAATCGTATAATGTTGATTGGATGCCAACCGTTTGGCCGGGCCTCGTTTCTTTCTAGAAGATTCAGAGGTCTAAAAGAAAAAACATTCGTTAATATATATACCACTTAATGCATCATCATCTAGTGATTCATGAATAGAGGCTTCATATATATATACCTCACCGGACTGTGTTAAGGCATGTCCAGTCCCTTGTGAGTCGTCCTCGCAATCATCGTTTGTTTGCGATTCATGCGGCTGCTCCTCCTCCATTGCCTCACCCGACTTGTTTAAAAATTCAGAGCCATCTCCTTCTCCACCCTCTCCTATAATATTCAACATTTCGTCTTCACCTTCTCTCCCAGCGCTGAAATCCATATCTTAAATAATACACAAAGAAAGATTAATACATTACGTCGAGTAAACAATATACAGCAGATAGATATAGATCAACAACATTTACATTGACACAGATGCAATACAATAACATATATAGATCACGAATAATCCATTAGTTACATATAGATCATTTTTATTATATCCTAATAGAACATTAACACATCATAACACTAATACATCTCAACGTCGACTGGGTGCTGAGCCACGGACAGAAACAAACCAAAGATATGGAACGCTCACGGGATCATAGCTAATGTGAGATCTCTGAAGAATCAACCAGGTCCTGTCAGGAAACCTATCCAACAAATACAGGTAGCGACGGACGTGCTTGTCGTCCTCTCTAATACGTTGACGTACCACCTCCTCGGGGGCTGCCTCCCTCTGCACCGCGCCTGGCCCATGCGACCTCCACCAAAGCAAATCCAGGTCGATGATGCACCGAGGATTTCTCACCAAGCTGCGTGCTCCAATAGGTGACACCTCCCAGTGCCAGCCCGGCGGATCCCACTCCCGGACATCGCCCATCTGGTCGAACGGGTGGGACATCGTGGTCGCTGACAAACAAATACCCTATTTTTATACAAATTACAATTTTATCTATGATATGTATTTATCATCTAACGGATTGCTAATAGTTTAACTTAATCATCTAGACACTTAAAAACACACTTTTTGTACTAATTACATTTACAAAAAAACTTTAACAAAGTTTTCAAATATTCTAACAACCTAATTGAAATACTCTAACAAATTTTTCAAATATTCTAACCTAAATGAAATCTAACCTAAAATATAACCTAATTAAAATCTAACCTAATTATAATCTAACAAAAAATCTGGCACATGATCGGGGGCTCACCTGCGGGCTCGATCGGGGGCAGCGGTGCTCCGGCGGGGTCGGGGGCGGCGGTGCTTCGGCGGGGTAAGGGGCGGCGGCACTCAGCGGGGTCGGGGGCGGAGGTCCTCTGGCGGCCTCGGGAACGCCTCGGGGACGGTGATGTCGAGCGCGCAGCAGCGGCGGCGTCGAGCGGCGGGGGCACGGGGCGCGCGGCGGCAGCGGCGGCGAGTTTCCAAGCGACCGCAACGATCGGCGCCAGTGTGAGTTTGCATCGGGGGCGGGCTTCATTTTCTGCTAAGTGTTGCGAGTAAGGAAAAGAAGGAGAGGGCGGCGGATTATATACCCCACATCCTTTAGTCCCAGTTGGTGGCTTCAACCGGGTAAAGGGGGTCTTCAGTCCCGTTAGAGCCACCAACCGGGGCTAAAGGGTCTTTAGTCCCGGTTGGTGGCTCCAACCGGGACTAAAGGGTTTTGGGCGGTGGTTTCCAGTTCGCGCCCTAGCCCAGACCTTTAGTCCCGGTTGTTCAAACGAACTGGGACTAAAGGTCTAATAAATGCGTGCATAGAGTTAAATTTTTTCAGATTTCATTTGAAATGAATTTGAATATGAATGTGAATTTGAATATGAATGTGAATTTGAATAACTTCTGCATATTTTTGAATCTGACAAAACTTTGAATATGAAAAGTGTTTGAATTTGAATAACTAATCCAAAACCATCTTCTATTTTCAAAAAAAAAATCAATCTAACTATTGAAACTATTAACTATTTTGCCATTTCAATTAAAATAGTATTACTTAATATTCTTTTTGCATATTTTTGGATCTGACAAAAGTTTGAATATGAAAAGTGTTTGAATTTGCATAACTAATCCAAAACCATTTTCTAGTTTTAAAAAAATTGATCTAACTATTCAAACTATTAAATTTTTTGCCATTTTTAGTTAAAATTGTATTAATTAATATTCTTTTTGCATATTTTTGAATCTGACAAAACTTTGAATAACTAATCCAAATCCATTTCTATTTCAAAATAAAAAATATTCTAACTATTCAAAAAAGTATTATCTAAAAAAATTATTCTAACTATTTGAACAAGTATTATCAAGAAATTGTCTCGAGAAGCATTATCCTGACAGAAAGGTTTAATAATTACATACATTTACATAAAAGGTTTAATACATTATTACACATCACCAACATGCACGTCTGTTGGGGTTTCCTTCTGCACCGTAACCATGGAGTATCTTCTTTGTTTAAGAGGATGGTTGGGTCAGTGTTCACTCTGAAGGGCAGAATTTCATCAAACTTTTTATAATCTTCTGACATATCTGTCTTGTCCTCCACTCCCACGATGATTCTTTTTCCTAAAAGAACTATGTGGCGCTTTGGCTCATCGTGTGATGTATTCGTTTGCTTATCTTTTCTTTTTCTCGATTTGGTAGACATGTCCTTCACGTAGAAAATCTGAGCGACGTCATTGGCTAGGACAAATAGTTCGTCTCTGTACCCAAGATTATTGAGATCCACCATTGTCATTCTGTACTGCTAGTCCACCTTTACCCTGCCTCCTGTCAGCTTGACCCATTTGCACCGAAACAAAGAGACCTTAAAAGATGGTCCATAGTGAAGTTCCCATATCTCCTCTATGTAACTATAATATGTGTCCTTTCTCCCATTGTCATTTGCTGCATCAAAGCGGACACCACTATTTTGATTGGTGCTCTTTTTATCTTGGGCGATCGTGTAAAATGTATTCCCATTTATCTCGTAACCCTGGAAAGTCAATATAGTGGAAGATGGTTTCGTGGCCAACATGGACAGCAGTGGCGTCATTTATGAGAAGTGTTTGCAACCAACCACCAAAAGTCGCCATGTGGAACTTTGTAATCCAAGAGTCAGACTGCCCCGGGTTTTCTGAGCGTACAATATTCTTGTGTCGCTCGATATACGGCTCCACCAACGTGGAATTTTGTAAAACTGTGTAGTGTGCTTCACTTAAAGAATGTTCGTCTATACAATATGCTGATTTCATTCCTAGCGTGCCTTTTCCACTCAGTCTCCCCTCATGCCGCGATTGAGGAAGACCAATCGGGTTCAGGTCAGGAACAAAGTCAACACAAAACTCAATGACCTCCTCTGTTAGATAGCCCTTGGAGATGCTTCGTTCTTGCCTAGCACGGTTATGAACATATTTCTTTAAGACTTCCATGAATCTCTCAAAGGGAAACATATTATGCAGAAATACAAGATCGAGAATGGAAATCTCTTCAACTAGGTGAACTAAGAGATGCGTCATAATATTGAAGAAGGACGGTGGGAACACCAACTCAAAGCTGACAAGACATTGGGCCACATCATTCTATAACCTAGGTAGACTTTCTGGATTGATTACCTTCTGGGAAATTGCATCGAGGAATGCACATAGCTTCACAATCGGTACTCGAACATTTTTCGGTAGAATCCCCCTCAATGCAACCGGAAGCAATTGCGTCATAAGCACGTGGCAGTCATGAGACATTAGGTTTTGGAATTTTTTCTCTGCCATATTTATTATTCACTTTATATTCGACAAGAATCCAGATGGGACCTTGATACTGCTCAGGCATTCAAAAAAGATTTCCTTCTCTTCTTTGGTAAGAGCATAGCTCGCAGGACTGATACGTCCATTTTGCATCACTATTTTGTATTATAATTTACTGTTATTCATTGATATATTTCATATTTAGATATGATACTTATGTTATTTCCTTTGTTTTCACATGTTTGATGATCGTTGGAGGATTTGCTGTCGGAGTCAGGATTCTGCTGGAAAAAGGGCCATCAAGGGACCATATTTTGAAGATCAGGAAAATTCCAGAAAAATACCAGGAAATTATATTTTCCCAGAAGACTCAGGAAGCCAGAAGGAGGAGTCGAGAAGAGCCAGGAGGGCCCCACACGCCAGGGTGGCGCGGCCAGCCCCCTGGCCACGCCAGCCCTGCGTGAGGCCGCCCTGGCCCACCTCTGGTCTTGCCCCTTCGCGTACTTCATCATCCCCGAAAACCTAAGTCAAGGGGGGCTCAGAGTTAGACACAGCCGCCTCTGCGGGGCAGAGAACACCAGAGAGAGAAAAGCTCTCCGGCAGGGAGAAATCTGCCGAGGAAATTCCTTCCCGGAGAGGGGAGATCATCGCCATCGTCATCACCATCGCACCGGACTTCATCAGGATCATCATCTCCATCGCCAGCACCTTCATCTCCACCATCACCACGCCATCCCGCTGTAACATCTTGAGTTGGATCTTGTTATATTCATAGGGGAAACTTTCCCGGTATTGATTACTCTTGTAGTTGATGCTATTGAGTGGAACCGTTGAGTTAAGGTTTATGTTCAGATTGTTATTTACCATTATTTCACCTCTGATCATGATCCATATGATGTCTTGTGAGTAGTTCATTTAGTTCTTGAGGACATGGGAGAAGTCAAGATGTTAGTAGTGAATTATTGTTGAGAAATATTTAATGGTTTGATATTGTTGTGGTGCTATTTCACTAGTGGTGTCATGTGAACGTCGACTACATGATACTTCACCATTTATGGGCCTAGTGAGATGCATTGTGTATTTGGCTACCAATTGTGGGGTTGCTGGAGTGACAGAAACCTAAACCTCCGTTGGGAAACCATTGCACCAGGGAGCGTAGGATCTTAGAGTTTAAGGCTATGGTTAGATTTATCTTAATTACTTTCTTGTATTTGCGGATGCTTGCAAGGGGTATAATCACAAGTGTGTATTTATCCTAGTAAGGGTAGTGCGCTAGCACAGGTTCACCCCCATAACACCTATCAAACCAATAAAGACTATTGGCTTTATGAAGCGAAAGCTCTTGACAGAAACTCCTGTGTGTCCTCGAGAACGTTTGGTTATTATAAGTACACAACCGGCTTGTCCTTTGCTGAAGAAAGGATTGGCCACTTGCTGCAATTGTTACTACTGTCTTTTATTTACCCGCACTTTATTTACTCGTATTACCAAATACCCCTGAAAACCTGTTTGCTAGTATTTACAGTGATTCCTTGATCGAAACCGCTCATCAACACCTTCTGCTCCTCGTTGGGTTTGACACTCTTATTTATCGAAAGTACTACGATACACCCCCTATACTTGTGGGTCATCAAGACTATTTTCTGGCGCCGTTGCCGGGGAGTGTAGCGCTATTGAAGAGTGGAATTGGTAAAGGTAACCGTCGCTGTGAGTATTGTTTTTATTTTGTCTTTTATTTTTGTTTTACTCTGCTATGGAGAACTCTCCATTTGGTTTCCTATTTGGAAACACATCTACTGCTACTGCTGCACATGTGGAGGAACCACCACTGCCACCGCCTGCTGAAATTGATCCTTTTAAAATACCTATGAAAATTGTTGGGCGTATTATGGATAACTGCTATTCAGGAGATGGAACTGTCCATCCGGGTGATCACTTATTATTTATACATGAATTATGCGAGTTGTTCAGATGTGCAGGTATTTCACCAAGCCAGGTCAAGAAGAAATTATTCTAATTATCATTGAAAGGCAGAGCTGAAGAGTGGTATCGACTACTCCAAGATGGTCCATCTATGGCATGGGAGGATATTGTGCCTCTCTTTTATTCCAAGTTTTATCCTCCAAGTGAAATTCATAAAGACCGTAACCGGATATATAATTTTTGGCCTCATGATGGAGAAAGTATTGCCCAAGCGTGGGGGAGATTGAAGTTACTAATGCTCAAATGCCCCATTCATGAGCTCCCCAATAATATTGTTATTGATAATTTTTATGCGCGGCTTACTCTTCCTGATAAGGATTATTTGGATGCTTCTTGCTTTGGATCATTTACTCATATGAAAGAAGATGCTAAGTGGAAACTTCTTGACCGTATACAAGAGAATGCTGAAGGTTGGGAAAATGACAAAGGTAGGAAGTCAAGTATAAACTATGATTATGAATGCATTAAATCTTTTATGGGAACCGATGACTTTCATAGTGTTAGCGCTGCTTATGGTCTTGATTCACAAATACTTGCTAATTGTCTTAAGGCTTTTGCCTCTTATCTTGATGTTCCAAAGAAAGATTGGAACAAATATCATGCGCCTTATAAAGATTCTATTAGTCATATTCCTGCTGCAGCTACTGAAGTTTGTACTATTGATAGCATTGTGCCTGAACCTTATTTTGAGAAGACACCTTTCCCTGCGAAGGTAAAGAAATATTCTACTTTGGTAAGTGTGTCTAATAAAAGTACCAAGAAAGCTGCAGAACCTGATGAGCAAATTACTATTAAGTCTCCTGTAGCTATATTGAAGGACCTTGTTACTAAAGATGTAGGAGATGAATATATTCTTTTTTGTGAAGATGCTTCTAACATTCTCTCACATCCTAAAAAGCATAGGAAAACAAGTGTTCCTGTTATTTCTGTCAGGATTGGAGATCATTGCTATTATGGTTTATGTGATATTGGTGCTAGCGCAAGTGCTATTCCTTTAGAGCTTTACAAAGAAATTATGCATGAGATTGGCGCTTGTGAACTTGAAGATATTGATGTGGTTGTTCAGCTTGCTAACAGAGAGACTGTTTGGCCTCTTGGTATTGTTCGAGATGTGGAAGTTCTTTGCGGTAAGACTAAATACCCCACTGATTTCCTAGTACTTGGTAAGGAGGCTAGTAAAACTTGTCCTATTATTTTTGGTAGACCATTTTTGAACACTTGTGGCGCCGTGATAGATTGTAAGAAGGAGAATTTTTTTTACTAAGTTTAATGGAGAGTCTTATGAGTTTAATTTTTCCAAGTTTGCTAAGACTTCTTTTGAAAATGACACGCCTAATGAAAATTTTCGAGTAGAACAGCTTGCTTCTATTGCTCTTGCTCCTAATAATGCCTTGCAGCAATTCATGGAAGATCCCGAAAGTGATGTCTTTAGCAAGGAAAGAGAAGAGATTGACGATATTCTTCTTCGTCAACCACCATTAATCAAGCATAATCTACCTGTGGAGGATCTTGGTACCACTTTGCCACCTAAGGAAGATCCTGTTTTCGAATTAAAGCCTTTGCCTGATAATCTTAAATATGCTTATATAGATGATAAGAAAATATATCCTGTTATTATTAGCTCTAAACTTTCAGGAAAGGAAGAAGAAAGATTATTGGAGATATTGAGGAAACACCGAGGAGCTTGATACGTCTCCAACGTATCCATAATTTTTGATGCTCCATGCTTGTTTTTGCACCATTTGCTTGTGTTTCGTTACACTTCGTGGCGTTTTTATGCATTTTCCGGAACTAACCTATTAACAAGATGCCACAGTGCCAGTTCCCTGTTTTCTGCTGTTTTTGTGTTTCAGAGTGATACACAGGAAATATTCTCGGAATTGGATGAAACCACATCCTGAAGTCTTATTTTACCCGGAAGCTTCCAGAGATCTGAAGAAGAGTCGGAGGGGGGCCACCAGGGCCCCACATGCATGGGTGGCGCGGCCAGGCCCCTGGCCACGCCAGCCATGTGTGAGGGCGCCTGGTCCCACCTCTGACGATGCCCCTTCGCCTATATAAAGCCTCGGGACGGAAAACCCTAAAAGAGTCGGCAATTTTCCAGAAAGAGTTCCGCAGTTCCGCCGCCGCCACCGACGAATTTCGGGGGACAGAAGTCTCTGTTCCGGCACCCTGCCGGGACGGGGAAGTGCCCCCGGAGCCATCTCCATCGACCTCACCGCCATCTCCATCAACCTTGCTGTCTCCTGTGATGAGGAGGGAGTAGTTCATCCCCGGGGCTGAGGGCTCTACCGGTAGCTATGTGGTTCACCTCTCTCTCCCATGATGTGATCTTTATGTGATCGTGAGCTTTGTATCATGTTGAACAAGTAGATGTTATTATTCAGATATTATGCTACTCCTATGCTTAATTATTATAGTGTACTCTAGTGATGTTATTAAAGTAATCTATTCCTCCTGCCATGGTGTAACGGTGACAGTGCGTGCATCGTGGTGGTACTTGGTTTAGGCTATGATTGTGATCTCTTGTGGATTATGAGAGTAATTATTACTATGATAGTATTGAAGTGATCTATTCCTCCTTTCATGGTGTAATGTTGACAGTGTGTGCACCGTGTTAGTACTTGGTCTAAGTTGCAATAATATCTATCTTGAGTTGTGATCTGATTTGGATATCTCTATGGGTGGTGTTTGTCAAGTACTTGATGAACTTTAAGGGGTGCTTCTGTAGCCACTACGCAATGATTAGTGTTGTTCAATAGGAGAGTAATTCAGAGTACCATAGTGGAGAGAAGTTGTTTATTTGTTCAATCATGTTATACTGTTGGGAGTGTGTCCACTAGTGAAAGTATGATCCCTAGGCCTTGTTTCCAAGCATTGCACACCGTTTACTTGCTATTTTGTTACTTGTTTGCTCGCAGCGATATTTATTTCACATCACGTTTGCTACTTATAATCATCTATACCACTTGTATTTGTCGATGGATTTCGTGTCGCAAGAACACGGGGTACCACACGACGGACCCAAGGATTCGAACGCAGGGGGCTGAACGTGTGAGATCTTGGATCGCAATGAAACACGGTGACGGAAGCCTCGATTGTCGGACGCGCAACGCACTGCAGAGAGGGAGACCGAGCTTTACCCAGGTTCAGGGCCCTCGTGGTGAGGTAAAACCCCTACTTCCTGCCTTCTTGTATTGCGACGCGACACCTCACGAGGAGTACAAGGCCTTGGTTCCAAAGCTCTAGTTGGCCAGAGGTTGAAGAACCTGCGTGCCCAACTAGCAGCTCGAAGAAGATGAAGATCAGATCAGACCGGATCCCCTCTAAGGGGTGGCCTCTCCCTCCTCTTATAGCGCCAAGGTCCTCCTTCCCCTTATCTTCTTGGGGAAGGGGTTGCCACACACGGCCAAGGAGGGAGGACAGCTGTAGACTATGCTCTTCTGTAGACTTGGTCTTCGTAGGGTAGCGGAGCCGGTCCACAGGAGTGGGTGGAGGAGGCTGACGTCCTCTCCTCTGGCGCCCTGCACCGTCCATGCTATATTTAGGGGGGTGGCCAACTGCCACTGTGCCGCTTTGGGCAGGCACAGAGAAAGTTGGTCTCCTCCCTGTCGGGGGTAGCGTGGGCGGTACGCGGTCTTCTGCCCGCCAGCTTCTTGCCCCGCACGGAAACGTGCTAGGCTGACGTGGGCGTACCTCCTCTCCTCACCAGCAGGGCTCGTGAGGAGGTCTTCTGGTCCTTAGCGGTTTCTGTCGTCGTTCTCCTCACGAGGCGCCTCCTCGCGAGGGTCTTCTCCGTAGCGAAGATTGTTGATTCTCCCCTGGGCTGACGATGGGCCGATGACGGGGCCCAGGAGCAGGTGGACCGGGATACCCCGGTATCCAGAACACCGACAGTAGCCCCCGGGAGCCCGGCCCACGACGCGCCCTCTTGAGGAAGCGAAGGGTCGGGGGCCCCCGAAGCTGCTGGGCCCTCCAACGGCACGCGTCAACGGCGCAGTCAGAGGACCATGTGAAGATGCAGTGAAGATGCAGAGACTGCGGACGCGCGTTGTGGCCGCAGCTGGCGAGACGAAACGGCGGCGACGCTACAGTCTCCGAGGCGTCACCCATCATAATGATGCGTCGCTTGACTGCAGAGCGCTGCGCCAACGCTTCGATTCCCGCGCTGGGATTTGACGCATCGACGCCGGACGCTCCCCTTAAATAGGTCCTCCTCGAGACCTTTGGCACTTCTCCTCCTTCCTCCAGTGCCACTTCTGCTTCTTCTTCCCTGAGAGCATGGACCCCTCCAACTCCGCCGCCGCCGGTCCAAGCTCTGGAGCGAAGCGCCGAGGGCGCCCTCCGGGCAGCGGGAGCAAGACGAAGATCCCTGCCCAGTGGACGCCCGGCGCCGGGGGCCCCCTCCGCATTGGGGCACCGAGGCAGGGCGAGGCGATTCGCGCTGCCTCGGGGACCTCCGGCGCCCTGACCCTCAGGGGTCCCGCCTGTGGCGGCGCCCTGAACTCGCTGTCGCCCCTGGCGGCGGCGCCTGCTCCCCGCGCCTCGGGGAGCGTCGATCGGGCTCTCCGGGAGGTGGAGGCCGCCCTGGGCCCTCCTCCCGCTGCTGCAGATCCTCATGCCCCGCCGGTGAATGGAGTGGTTGCCACTCCGCGCCACCTGGCGGCGGCGCTTCTGGGACCCCTCATCGCCCCGGGGTCCCGCTTCCTAGAGGTTCTCGTCGTCGTCGACGCCCCGGGCTTCAACTCCCTCCGGCTGCCTGATGCCATCCGGAGGGCGATCCACGCCCACGGCCCGGCCGCCGGGGAGATCGCCCTGGGGGAGCAAAGCAGGCCAGATCTCTTCTGGCCTGTGGACATCCTCTTCGGGGCGAACGGCAACGTCGTCCTCTCCGGCCGCTGGAGGCCCTTCGCCCTCGGCTGTCGCCTCCGCGTCGGCGACCGCCTCGTCTTCCGCTTCAAGCTGGGGACCCTGGAGGCCACGGTGCGGATCTTCACCGCCGACGGCGTCCGCCGCACCTACCCCCAGCTCGCGGCGCAGTGAAGAGGAGGCCCTAGCGCGGTAGTCTTCTGGGGAGGGGAGCTAGTCTCCTCCCCTCTTTTGCCTTGTAGACCTTGCCGGCGGGGAATGCCCCGCCGAGCTTCGCTCCTTCCCCCTCTGGGGGCAATTTAATGAAATCCTTTTGTTGATAATCTTGCTGTCCTTCACTGTCCTGGCCATTCGCTTGCTCGAGAGCCCTGGCGAGCTGTAGGCATCGACGGGAAGCCTCCCTCCACCTCAGAACTCGGGACGGGTTCGGCGTCGATGACACAGAGGACGATTCCTGAGACAAGAAGTTGAAGAAAGAGCTGGAAAAGAAAAAACCCCAAATCCCCGAAAACGGAAAAACAAGTCGGTAAAACAAACGGAAAAAGAAGGCAAATAAGATGCCCCTGTGACCGGCACAGGGACCTTCTCCGTCGTGGAGGAGCGTGGCACTATCTGTGCCAGCAGCTAAGAGCAAATTGCCGCGCGTGGCGATTCACGGGGCCTTCCTCGTCGTTGAGGGAAGCTGGACCCTCACGGACGTGAAAACGTCGACGCTTAAGACAGCCCAGAGACCGTCGACACCTCACAAGGATTGCTCATGAGGTGAAGGGCCTGGCGCGGACCTCCGGATCTGCGTCTCCTTCGCAAGATTTATCGGAGCGGCCTTGGTCTTCAATAATCCTGCCACGTTAGGCCTTCCTCGAGAGAGGGAATCCTCCTGCGGATGCTAGTGCATCGACGCGTCTTTGCTCCCTCGTGAGGGTTGCTCACGAGGGGTAGGTCCTTAGCGGGTGCCATGGGCACACCTTGGACTTTTCCTCGAAGATTTTTTATTTTCTGGCGTACTTCGCGAGGAACTAAGCACCATGGGCATCCAGAGGTGATTGTTAACGGGGCCGTCGCCCCCGACCAGAGCTCGCTCCCTTCGGGTTTTTCGGGCTTGCTATTTTCCGGGCGAAGGCCCCAGCATAGACACCGTGCCTAGCCCCCTTCCGCGAGGAGCACAACAGAAAATAAATGGACTTCATGCCATTTTGATGTCATGCCGAAGCAGAGGCGCTACATTGCGCGATAACTTAATATCAGTGCTTAAGAGCAGATTGAGCTGATACAAGTGCCGTGAAAACGGTCTTTTTCTCCTCGTGAGGAACCTAAGGGTAGAACTTTCGCAGATGAGCTATGTTCCACGGGTTCCCCACTGGCACGCCCCGTAGACCAGGAAGAAAGGGGTCTCTCCAGTGGGCTTGGCGGCGGTAGTCCTGATGGACCACAAGATGGATTGGAGGTTGTCTAACCATTTTTTGCCGCAGGCCTCGAGCTTGGCGTTGAAGCTTTTCGTCTTGAGTCCTTTGAGTACTTCTGCGTTGGCACGCTCGGCTTGGCCATTGCTCCGGGGGTATGCGACGGAGGCGAAGCAAATCTTGATGCCGGTCGAAGCGCAGTACTCCCGGAACAGTCCGCTGGTGAACTGGCTGCCGTTGTCGGTGATGATGCAGTTAGGCACTCCAAAACGACAGACCAGCCCACGGATGAACTTGACTGCGGACCTCGCCGGGATAGTGCACACCGGTTCCACCTCCACCCACTTGGTGAACTTGTCGATGGCGACGTAGAGGTAGCGATAGCCCCCTTGCGCTCTGGGAAATGGACCGAGGATGTCCAGCCCCCAAACGGCAAAGGGCCAAGTGAGTGGGATGGTTCGCAGCTCTTGCGCCGGCTGATGTATCTGCTTGGCGTGGAATTGGCACGCCTCGCACCTCTTGACCATCTCCGCCGCATCCCCGAGCGCCGAAGGCCAGTAGAAGCCACTTCGATATGCCTTTATGGCTAGAGTTGCAGCAGAGGCATGATGGCCGCACTCGCCGGCATGGATGTCCCTTAGAAGCTCTTGGCCTTGGTGAGTAGATATGCACTTCAGAGCGACGCCATTTGGGCGACGCCGGTACAAGTCACCGTCCTTGACGCAGTAGCCCGAAGCTTGCCGCACAATCCTCTCGGCCTCCTCCTCATCCTCAGGAAGCCTGCTGCTAGTGAGGTAGGCCCTGAGCTCGATGATCCAATCCACTCCCTCTTGTCGCGCCAATGCCAGAAGGACGCGGTCACCCGAAGGAGGCCCGCAATCCGGAGCCCCCTGCTCCGGCGGTGGCGGCAAAGCAGAAGGAGGAGGTGGTTTGGATGTTGACGGAGAGGCGGACGGCTTGAAGAGACGCTCCTCGAAGACGCCGGCGGGCTGCGCCAGGCGATGAGAGGCGCGCTTGGCGATCTCGTCGGCTTCCACATTTTCTCCCCTCGGGATGTGCTTCAGCTCCAAGCCTTGGAAGCGTTTTTCTATCTTTCGATGCTCCTCGAGATAAGCCGCCATGTGCTCATCCCTCGGAGTGTAGCTCTTGTTCGAGAAGTTCACAACCAGCTGTGAATCTCCCTTGACGATGAGGCGCTTGATGCCCAAAGCGTTTGCAGCCCTTAGGCCAGCAAGTAGTCCTTCGTACTCCGCGATGTTGTTGGAGACCTTGTTCTCAGGCGCGAAGCAGAGCTGCACAGCGTAGAAAAGCTTGTCTCCAGAGGGAGAGGTTAGGACAGCACCGGCTCCCGCGCCGGGGAGGTTGAAGGCGCCATCGAAGTGCATGACCCAGAGGCCTGGGGCCTCCTCTCCAGGGAGAGTTGACTCCACCTCTTGAGGCTCGTCTACGAACGGATCAGTCCATTCTGCAGTGAACTCGGCCAAAGCCTTGCTCTTGATTACCTTTGTAGTTTCGAAGGAGATCTCGAAAGGCTGAAGCTCCACAGCCCACTCAGCCACCCGCCCGGTGACATTGGGGTTGCGCAGGACGGTTTCCAGGGGCCGATCGGTTACCACCTTAATCGGGTGACCCTGGAAGTAGTGGCGTAGCTTCCGCGAGGCGATGAGCAAGGTGTAGAGCAACTTTTGCTGCATGGTGTAGCGCTCCCGCGCGTCGCGCAGCACCGTGCTGACGAAGTACACAGGCTTTTGCACCTTGACGACACCCTCGGAAGGCTCCTCCTCAGGAGGCTTTTGAGCGTTGCCCTGAGAGAGCGGCTCGGTCGGTGAAGATCCCTCGGGCGGCTCCTCTCGAGGGGCGGGAGGTGAAGCGGCCTCTTCCTCGCAAGGAGCCCCCGAGCTTGGAGGAGTGACCTCCTCCTTGGCGATTACCTTGACGTCCCGCTCCGCGACGAGAACGGTACTTGCAGTCCTTGGAGTTGCCGCGATGTAGAGTAGCAAGGGCTCGCGGGGTGTTGGGGCAACCATGATCGGTGGGCTCGTGAGGTACCTTTTTAACTCGGCGAAAGCCTTGTCGGCTTCCGGAGTCCACTCGAACTTCCCGGTGTGCTTCATGAGCTTGAAGAAGGGCAAAGCTTTCTCCCCACTCCTCTCGATGAAGCGCCCCAGGGCTGCCATGCACCCCGCGAGGCATTGCATTTCCTTGAGATTGCGCGGAGGACGCATTTCTTCGATGGCCTTGACCTTGTCGGGGTTCGCCTCTATCCCGCGATTGGACACGAGGAACCCCAACAGTTTTCCCGATGGTACGCCGAAGGCGCACTTGGCGGGGTTGAGCTTGATGTTTACCTTCCGCAGGTTGACGAATGTTTCCTCCAGATCCTCGATGAAGGTGTGACCCTCGCGAGTCTTGACAACGATGTCGTCGATGTAGGCTTCCGCATTCCTTCCCATCTGAGCCCCCAGGGCCTTACGCATGAGCCTTTGGAATGTAGCTCCTGCGTTCTTCAGGCCGAAGGGCATGCAGACGTAGCAGTACACCCCACAGGGCGTAATGAAGGCGGTCTTCTCTTCGTCCTCCTTTGCCATCTTGATCTGATGATAGCCGGAGAAAGCATCCAAGAAGCAAAGGAGGTCGCAGCCGGCGGTGGAGTCGATGATTTGATCTATCCTCGGGAGAGGGTAAGGGTCCTTGGGACAGGCCTTGTTGAGACTTGTGAAGTCCACGCAGAGGCGCCCACTGCCATTAGCCTTCGGGACGACTACCGGATTAGCAATCCAGGTGGGGTGGGCCACCTCGCGTATCAACTTGGCCTTCTTCAGCTTCTCTATTTCCTTGACGATGAAGTCTTGCTTCTCTTGCGCTTGCTTCCTGGTCTTCTGCTTCACGGGGTGTGCCTGAGGGCACACGGCTAGGTGGTGCTCAATCACCTCCCTGGGAACGCCGGGCATATCTGACGGAGTCCAAGCGAACATGTCAGAATTTGCCCGCAGGAAGGTGACGAGCGCGCTTTCCTATTTGGGGGAAAGCCCTGCCCCGATGGTGACGTAGTTGTCGCAGCCCCCAGCCTGAAGCGGGACATTCTTGGTTGCCGAGCGCTCCTGGGTAAACTGGGGCCTCCTGCCGGAGGGTACCGCAGCTTCCCCAATGCTCATGTCCAGCATCGGATGGACCAGGTCCTCGCTTGGAGTAGGCGATGCAGAGGCGGCGAACTTCTTCCCTGTCGAACCCAGAGGGTGGGGCTCGAGAGAGGCCTTCTTTGCTGCAGCCCGCTCTTGGGATACGAGCTGCTTCTTCCTCGCGAGGTCGCCGGAGTGTTCCAGTAGATCTTCGTCGGCGGGGAACATGGTGGCGGCCTCGCGGTAGACATGCTCAACTGATCGGAGAGCATCCTTCTCATTGCAGCGCACGGTGATCGTGCCGTTGGCGCCCGGAATCTTGAGGACGTTGAAGCCATGGTGCGTTGCTGCCATGAACCTAGCCAAGGCTGGGTAGCCGAGGATGGCATTGTATGGCAGGGCGATGTAGGCGACGTCGAAGTCGAGGCTTTCCGTCCTGTAGTTGTCCCGGGTGCTGAAGGTGATGGGCAGGCTTACCTGCCCAATTGGCGTTGTAGATCCCTCGGTTACCCCGAAGAACGGCCGAGTTGGCATGAGCCGGTGGTACGGCACCTGCATCTTTTCGAAGATCTCGACGGAGATGATGTTGAGGCCCGCCCCTCCGTCGATGAGAGTGCGATTGACGGCGACGTTGTTGATGGTTGGCGTGCACAAGAGGGGGATTGTGCCCACGCCCCTTGTGGAAGCCGGATGATCCTCCTCGTCGAAGCCAATCTTGCACGTCGACCACTTCATTAGACGATTGCCGACGCTGGGCTGTGCCGCCGCGATTTCTCGCGACAGCTGCTTGAAGTGACGATTCGACAGAGGAGCCTGAGCTCCACCCAGGAGGCAAGCGGCGAAGATTCGCGGCTCTTGATAGCCCCCCTGGTCCTCCTCCCGACGATCGTTTGCTGGTGGGGGCAGCGGCAGCGGCTCGGGATCGTCTCGAGACAGACCCCCACGGCGGCGACCTTCCTCTCGGTCGTCGTCGCGGCGATCGCCCCGGGATCCACTCTTGCCGTTGCTGCGGCCGCCCCCGCGACGCTTGGCGACGCCATTTTCCTCGTGAAACTTCCGGACAATCCAACAATCCTCGGTATTGTGAGTGTCCTTCTTGTGGATAATGCAGTAGCGGCGACGTCGACCTTTATCGCGATCGGAGCGGTCCCCGCGGCGTTGCTTATGATCTGGCTCCGCCGCGAGGGCTGCAGCCTCCTTTCGCTTAGGGTCCTTGGACTTCGGCTTTGGGGGAGGCGCCTCCGGCAGATTGTGCACGAAGAGCCTCCCCTCCTCAGCCTTGGCGCAGCGGTCGGCGATCTCGAAGAGCCTGACGACGGAAGTCAGCTCATCATTCACAGACAGCTTCTCCCGCATCTTGACGTCGGAGACGCCGGTGGAGAACGCGGAGATGACCTCCTCGTTGGAGATCCTGGGAATCTTGTTCCTCATCTGACTGAAGCGCTGGATGTATTGACGAAGCGTCTCGCCCTTGTACTGACGCACCGCTTTAAGATCATTCTTAGTTGCGGGGCGCTCGTACGTGGGCATGAAGTTGGCAACGAACTGACGACATAAATCCTTCCACGATGTCACGGATTCGTGAGGAAGATTCATGAGCCAAGTTCGCGGAGCGTCCTTGAGGGCCATGGGGAACCAATTGGCCATGGCGCGCTGATCTCCACGCGCAGCCTGGACGGCGACGACGTAGAGTTGGAGGAATTCGACAGGATTTGTGGTCCCGTCGTAACGCGCGCTGATGTCTGGCTTGAACTTATCAGGCCAGACGACGTAGCGCTGCTGGCGAGTGAGGGCAAGACACCCGGGGTTGTAGATCGGGACGCCGGGGGTCCTGACGTTCTTGCCAGCTTCGCCGATGTCATCGATGGCGCGGTCATGATTTTCGCGGCGGCGCTCGAGGGAGACGCGTGCGTCCTCCGGAGCGCATTGGACGATTTGGCAGCTGGGCTCCCCGCGCGGCGAAGATGCGGCGCGGGAAACCACCCTCTTGGCCTTGTTGGCCATCCCATCTCCGGCGCCCGGGGCGCGATGCCCCGCCGCCGGATCTGGGCTCCCCGCGCCCTGGGCTCCTCCCAAGGCCGGGTCTTCGTTGGTGATGGCGACGAGCTCGGCGATTCGAGCGCGCCACCCCTCACGCCCATCGTCGGTGGGTTGATAGCGCAGCAGCTCCTGCGCCATGGCGAGTGCCTGCGCAGGAGACAGCTGACTCCCAGAACGAGCGCGAGAAGTGGCGGTGGCGGTGAAGGAGAGCGTAGGCTCTGTCCGCCCGGACGGGAGGTAGGAGGACTCCAGATCTTCCTCCTCTTCCTCCTCGGCCGAAGCCTCATGACGACGGAAGATGGGCTCGGTTTGCCCCCGAACAGCGTTGCGACGGCGAAGACGCTCGAGCCTTGCGTTGGCGTCGGCCATGTCGAAGCAGATCTAGAAGAAAACACACCACAGCCCCCTACCTGGCGCGCCAAATGTCGATGGATTTCGTGTCGCAAGAACACGGGGTACCACACGACGGACCCAAGGATTCGAACGCAGGGGGCTGAACGTGTGAGATCTTGGATCGCAACGAAACACGGTGATGGAAGCCTCGATTGTCGGACGCGCAACGCACTGCAGAGAGGGAGACCGAGCTTTACCCAGGTTCAGGGCCCTCGTGGTGAGGTAAAACCCCTACTTCCTGCCTTCTTGTATTGCGACGCGACACCTCACGAGGAGTACAAGGCCTTGGTTCCAAAGCTCTAGTTGGCCAGAGGTTGAAGAACCTGCGTGCCCAACTAGCAGCTCGAAGAAGATGAAGATCAGATCAGACCGGATCCCCTCTAAGGGGTGGCCTCTCCCTCCTCTTATAGCGCCAAGGTCCTCCTTCCCCTTATCTTCTTGGGGAAGGGGTTGCCACACACAGCCAAGGAGGGAGGACAGCTGTAGACTATGCTCTTTTGTAGACTTGGTCTTCGTAGGGTAGCGGCGCCGGTCCACAGGAGTGGGTGGAGGAGGCTGACGTCCTCTCCTCTGGCGCCCTGCACCGTCCATGCTATATTTAGGGGGGTGGCCAACTGCCACTGTGCCGCTTTGGGCAGGCACAGAGAAAGTTGGTCTCCTCCCTGTCGGGGGTAGCGTGGGCGGTACGCGGTCTTCTGCCCGCCAGCTTCTTGCCCCGCACGGAAACGTGCTAGGCTGACGTGGGCATACCTCCTCTCCTCACCAGCAGGGCTCGTGAGGAGGTCTTCTGGTCCTTAGCGGTTTCTGTCGTCGTTCTCCTCACGAGGCGCCTCCTCGCGAGGGTCTTCTCCGTAGCGAAGATTGTTGATTCTCCCCTGGGCTGACGATGGGCCGATGACGGGGCCCAGGAGCAGGTGGACCGGGATACCCCGGTATCCAGAACACCGACAGTATTTCACTATCTCTTCGCCGAACTAGTGCACCTATACATCTGACAAGTGTATTGGGTGTGTTGGGGACACAAGAGACTTTCTGTATCGTAATTGCAGGGTTGCTTGAGAGGGATAGCTTTGACCTCTAACCTCCCTGAGTTCGATAAACCTTGGGTGATCCACTTAAGGGAAACTTGCTGCTGTTCTACAAACCTCTGCACTTGGAGGCCCAACAAGTGTCTACAAGAATAGAAGTGCGTAGACATCAAGCTCTTTTCTGGCGCCGTTGCCGGGGAGGTAAGGTAAAAGGTACTCGCATCCTCCTGTGTGAGTGCTCGGAGTTATTTCCTTTAGATTCTACAATTACATCTTTTTGTTTCTTGTTTTTATTTTCACTAGTTAGGCTTAAATGGAAAATAGAGAGTTCTGTAGTCTTTTTCCTGAGTTTAGATATGAAGTGTTTGAAGAGAAAACTGAAAAACCTTTGGAGCTTAATTTGTATGCTAATAGTGTTGTTAGTATGAATGCTTTGAACACCGTTGTTGCTAATGCTATAGAAAAGTCTAAGCTTGGGGAAGCTGGTTTTGTTAAGTATGATATTTTTAGTCCCCCTGCTTTAGTGGAGAAGGTTTGTTCTGATAATATTTTATCTCCCATATGTGATGTTCCTAGTGATGCTTGTGCTCCCCATCCTTTTAAAATACCTACGAAGATTGTTGAACATGTTAGGGATAACTGCTATTTAGAAGATGGAACTGTCCATCCTGGTGACCATTTGCTTTTTATACATGAATTATGCGAGTTGTTCCAGTGTGCAGGTATTTCAATGAACCAAGTTAAGAAGAAGCTATTCTCTTTGTCACTGAAAGGCAGAGCTGAGGAATGGTATCGGCTGCTTGAAGATGGTCCATCTATTGCATGGGAGGAAATTGTGCCTCTCTTTTATTCCAAGTTTTATCCTCCAAGTGAAATTCATAAAGATCGTAATCGGATATATAACTTTTGGCCTCATGAGGGAGAAAGCATTGCCCAAGCGTGGGGAAGATTGAAGTTACTAATGCACAAATGTCCTATTCATGATCTTCCCCGTAATATTGTTATTAATAATTTTTATGCAAGGCTTTCAGGATATTACAAGGACTATCTAGATGCATGCTTTGATGGGTCTTTCACAAGCAAGGATGTCGACACCAAGTGGGGTCTGCTTGAAACAATTCAAAACAATATTGAAGGTTGGGATAGCGACAAAGGTAAAGGATCAGGTATGAATTACGAGTTTGATTGCATTAAGTCTTTCGCTGAAACTGCTAATTTTCAAGAGCTTAGTGCTAAGTATGGTCTTGATCCTCAAATTATGGTTGATTGCTTTAAAGCCTTTGCTTCCCATATAAATGTTCCTAAAGGAAATGGGGACGTGTATCATGAACCTTTTAAGGATACTTGCATAGAAAGTGATATTGTTATTGATGATTGCAATAAACATGCTCAAACTTCTAAAAGTACTATTTCTTATAAGCATGTTATTTTTTGTGGAATACATAGACCTTGTGAACAGAGTTACAACAAGGAAGATTATTGCATCACCCATGCAAATGAAGAAACCAGCATGTGGCTCAAGGATCTAGATGTGCTTGGTGAATGGGTTTGTGAGCTTTATCCTTTTCTTTGTGAATTTTGCGGTGAAAAGGGGCACTTTAATTTTCAATGCCCAATTAATCGAACGAGTACCGCAGATTTGTATTGTGATGATAAGATTACTTTCAATCAATATGATGAGCTTACTTTGTTTTTGAATTGTGAAGAGATATCTAGAAAGATTGCTTTGGTAGACATGAATGATGTTGATCTTAATAGCACCCTTCGTGGTTGTCGTCTCCATTGTGCTAAAGATTGCCTTGCAAATACTTACATTCAAAATCTTATAAAACTTAATATTTTGCCAAGCTGTGACAGGACTGATAGATGTTTTTATCTTATTAATAGAGAGGAGGAATCCTCCAAAGTTTCTTCTGTTGTTCCTGTTAGCAAACCAGATTATGTGGAGAAGATGCCCTTCAAGTCTCTCCCTCCTAAGGGAGAGACTAAGAAGAAGAAGAAGAAGAAGAAGAAGAGGAGGAGTAAGAGGCGAGAGGACACGGTATCTTCCCCTAAGCGTTATGATCCTGCTATAGATTATGATAATTCTGATTGGGATGATGTTCCTATGCCTGTTACCTATGTTAGTGATCATGATTGGGAAAAGCACTCTACTTTTGATATTGAAAATCTTTTTGGTACCAATTCTAAGGTTAATAATTGTTGTACCATTAGTGCTATCCATGTTCCTTCTTATGATGATATGTTTGATGAGTATGCTTTGTGACATAGTAGTTCTCTAGCTTGTGATGATGGGTATAATATTTTCAGTTCACCTACTTTTGAGGAGAAAATTAGTTATAATTACAATATGCCTCCTGTTTTTGATGATTATGGTGATGAGAATAATTATTCTGTTGAATCCGCTCCTACTACTATTGTTCATGTAGGGAGTATTAATCCTTTTATGCATGTGGCTCATGATAGGGATGCTTTATGTGATAGTTATATTGTTAGTTCTATTTATGATGCTACTGAAAGTTACTATGAGAGAGGAAACATGGTTTGATGGATCTCAACAATATTGAGTTTTCCCTCTTTATGTTGCAATTCTTGAAGTTGTACTTGTTTTGCCTTCCTATGCTTTTTGCTTTGCGCTTTTATGACTTGTCTCTTTACAAGACTATCTTTCATAAGAAGTGGTTTAGATTTAAATGTGTTCCATACTTGCTTTTTGATGCTCTCTATTGCTTTAAGTTCCTATATGGCGCCTTTGCCTCAAGCTCTTATATGGCGCCCATATGAGCATCTTTGCAAATTACTGCGCCTAGCTCAAAGGCATTAAAGAAAAGCACTCTTGGGAGATAACCCATTGTTTATTTTCAGTACTTTTTCTTTTATTTGAGTCTTGGAAGTCATTACTACTGTAATGACCGCTCCTTATCCTTTTTATTTCATTGTTGTGCCAAGAGAAGCCTCTAATTTGAGTGAGGTAAGATTTGGGGATGTTGCTGTCCTGAAACTGTTTTCGGTGCTGCACCATAAAAATTCGTATAAATTCTCTGTATATCTTTTGGACCTGAGATTTCTTGTACATATGCCCCAGGTTATATCCAAACTTTTGTTAGTTGAACACTTTTTGATTTGAGCAACGGAAAATCCCTCAAAAATTCGACCTTTGTCAGCTGTTCAGTTTTGACAGATTTCTGCCAATATTTGTGTTTGCCACTTTATCGCTTTCTTTTGAGTTCTTTTGATCACGGAACTTTTGGGGAAGTTGCTACAGTAGTATTTTCTATATATGTGGTGGTTTTGAGTTGAAACCTGAAGCAAAAAGAGGTTGATTATATGTTATGCCTACACTAATGTTGCTAATAGATTTGTGTTTAGTTTTGTATGAAGGAAGTTTTCAAGTGTAGGGATTGGAGAATGATGAGATGAGTTGAAGAATGGACAAAAGCTCAAGCTTGGGGATGCCCATGCATCACCCCAAGAAATATTCAAGAAGTACAAGCATCAAAGCTTGGGGATGCCCCCGAGGCACCCCTTCTTCATCGGCAAAAATCAGGTCACCTTTCAAGACACTATATTTTTATTGCTTCATGCATTATGCGTTTTTCTTGGAGCGTCAGTTATTTTAGTTTTCATTATTAGTTTAGTTTTGTTTGCTGCAATAAATGTTTGGATCACATCATGTTTCTTTTGGAGGAGATGAACTCGCTTTTTATTTGCCAAGAACGCTCTAGTTTTCACTCTTATCAAAAACCGAGTGTTCTTCTTTTTCTGCTACTGCTTTTGGTTTTCGTTTTCGCCTTGATTTGCGTTCAGATCTTCTTATATTTATTTATCAAGGTGTATTTTTGCCTCTGGACCATGTTGGTTTTCCTCAAAATAGTTGGATTAAAAAAGTTTGAATGGTGTTGGAAAAGAGAAAAAGCTTTATGCAAAAAAGTGGTACAAAAAGGAGCTTGTGTAGACTGCGGCCTAGGCTTTTGCATGTCATGCTTGATGTCTTTTTGATAGTACACTTAGTGGTTTTGCTGTAGCATGACTTGTCTCAAATAACTGAGATTGCTTAATGAGCCTTTGAAAAAATCATGCGTTGTTTTTATTATATGGAAGCATTTATTTGGTTTTCTCCTTTGATGCTTTATTTGGGTTGACTTGGCACATGCTTACACCATGTTGACTACAAAATAAGTCGCCAATAGCCTCTATGATCATTTAGTTTTTGACTTTTGATGCCATCTTACGCTTCTTTTAATGTTGCTTTGTCGCTTTGCATGATTATGGCCGTTATTGCTCTCTTAGTTGGTCGCTCCCAGTCTTTTGCTAGCCCTCGCCTTGTACTGAGTATGAGCTATACTCGTGCATCCAACTCCCAAAAACCAAGTTTGCCATTGTGTCCACTATAAATTCCTATGCATGGTATTTGTAAGCCATTCCAAGTAAATTTTCATGTGCTACCTTTCAAAAACCTTCAAAACACTTCTCGTTTTGTGACACTGTTTTCAGCTCATGGGGACGTAGTGGTCGGATTTGCTATCTTCCATATTGCTTATTCCAAAAAGAAAAAAAAGGAAAAAAAGAAAAGAAAAAAGGCACTCCTCCATGGAATGTGAATGTTGGTGGGCACCCGATGGAATCGGTTAGCCATGGTTTGTGAAAGGAAAAAAGGTGGGGAGGAGTGCCAAGTTTTATAAAAGAGCACAAAAGTGCCAATCTCTCTCTCAAAAACTTGCTTCATTTTTGTATGGAAGATAGTAAGAACCCCATTGCTAGTCGTTGAAAAAAGCAACCACCTCTCAAAACCAATTTTTATCCCTCTGTTTTACAAATGAAAAGCTCTAGCACATGTTTAATCACTGCTTCCCTCTGCGAAGGGCCTTTCTTTTACTTTTATGTTGAGTCACCACCTTCTATCTTTATGCACCATTAAGAGAGCATAGTTGTCATTCTTAGTATAATGTGCATTGTCCCAAAGTTTTCATTGATTGATTCATATTGTTGGTTTCACTTGTTCCTAAATTATTTGTATCTAGTCGCCCTCTTAAACTTGAAGGTGTCCTATGCATTTATGTTTTGCTCTCTTTGAAGGACAAGCTGAAAACCATTTGTATGTTTTTCCTTATGATTTGAACACACGTTTGACTTTCATTGTTTCATTTTCATGATCTTTTGTTTGTGTTCATTTGCATGTTTACAACATGGTTGCTAAGTTCTTATTGTCATGATTATATCTTCATGCCCATGTTTTAAGTTCTTATGATCCCAGCTCACAAATGCTTACATATATGATCAAGATTGTGTAGGTGCATGCCACCTCAAAAATTATTTCTTTTGTTATCACTTACCTACTCGAGGACGAGCAGGAGTTAAGCTTGGGGATGCTGATACGTCTCCAACGTATCCATAATTTTTGATGCTCCATGCTTATTTTTGCACCATTTGCCTGTGTTTCGTTACACTTCGTGGCTTTTTTATGCATTTTCCGGAACTAACCTATTAACAAGATGCCACAGTACTAGTTCCCTGTTTTCTGCTGTTTTTGTGTTTCAGAGTGATACACAGGAAATATTCTCGAAATTGGACGAAACCACATCCTGAAGTCTTATTTTACCCGGAAGCTTCCAGAGATCTAAAGAAGAGTCGGAGGGGGGCCACCAGGGCCCCACATGCATGGGTGGCGCGGCCAGGCCCCTGGCCGCGCCAGCCATGTGTGAGGGTGCCTGGTCCCACCTCTGACGACGCCCCTTCGCCTATATAAAGCCTCGGGACGGAAAACCCTAAAAGAGTCGGCAATTTTCCAGAAAGAGTTCCGCAGTTCCGCCGCCACCACCGACGAATTTCGGGGGACAAAAGTCTCTGTTCCGGCACCCTGCCAGGACGGGGAAGTGCCCCCGGAGCCATCTCCATTGGTCTCCATCGCCGTCTCCGCCGTCTCCATCGACCTCACCGCCATCTCCATCAACCTTGCTGTCTCCTATGATGAGGAGGGAGTAGTTCATCCCCGGGGCTGAGGGCTCTACCGGTAGCTATGTTGTTCACCTCTCTCTCCCATGATGTGATCTTTATGTGATCGTGAGCTTTGTATCATGTTGAACAAGTAGATGTTATTATTCAGATATTATGCTACTCCTATGCTTAATTATTATAGTGTACTCTAGTGATGTTATTAAAGTAATCTATTCCTCCTGCCATGGTGTAACGGTGACAGTGCGTGCATCGTGGTGGTACTTGGTTTAGGCTATGATTGTGATCTCTTGTGGATTATGAGAGTAATTATTACTATGATAGTATTGAAGTGATCTATTCCTCCTTTCATGGTGTAATGTTGACAGTGTGTGCACCGTGTTAGTACTTGGTCTAAGTTGCAATAATATCTATCTTGAGTTGTGATCTGATTTGGATATCTCTATGGGTGGTGTTTGTCAAGTACTTGATGAACTTTAAGGGGTGCTTCTATAGCCACTACGCAATGATTAGTGTTGTTCAATAGGAGAGTAATTCAGAGTACCATAGTGGAGAGAAGTTGTTTATTTGTTCAATCATGTTATATTGTTGGGAGTGTGTCCACTAGTGAAAGTATGATCCCTAGGCCTTGTTTCCAAGCATTGCACACCGTTTACTTGCTATTTTGTTACTTGTTTGCTCGCAGCGATATTTATTTCACATCACGTTTGCTACTTATAATCATCTATACCACTTGTATTTCACTATCTCTTCGCCGAACTAGTGCACCTATACATCTGACAAGTGTATTGGGTGTGTTGGGGACACAAGAGACTTTCTGTATCGTAATTGCAGGGTTGCTTGAGAGGGATAGCTTTGACCTCTAACCTCCCTGAGTTCGATAAACCTTGGGTGATCCACTTAAGGGAAACTTGCTGTTGTTCTACAAACCTCTGCACTTGGAGGCCCAACAAGTGTCTACAAGAATAGAAGTGCGTAGACATCAGAGCTATGGGATATACTCTTGATGATTTAAAAGGGATTTCTCCCACTTTATGTCAGCATGCCATTAATATGGAGAAAGACGCGAAGCCAGTCGTGGAGCATCAACGCCGCTTAATTCCCAAGATGAAGGATGTGGTAAGAAATGAGGTATTAAAGCTCCTTGATGCTGGTATTATTTATCCTATTGCTGATAGTAGATGGGTTAGTCCTGTCCATTGTGTTCCTAAGAAAGGATGTATGACTGTTGTGCCTAATGAGAATAACGAGCTTATTCCTCAAAGGGTAGTAGTTGGTTATAGGATGTGCATTGATTATAGGAAGGTAAACAAAGTTACTAAGAAAGATCATTATCCTTTACCGTTTATAGATCAAATGTTAGAAAGGTTGTCTAAGAAGACTCATTTTTGTTTCCTTGATGGTTATTCTGGTTTTTCTCAAATTGCTGTTAAGAAGGATGATCAAGAGAAAACCACTTTTACTTGTCCTTATGGAACTTATGCTTATAGACGTATGCCATTTGGTTTATGTAATGCTCCTGCTACTTTTCAAAGATGTATGTCTGCTATTTTTCATGGCTTTTGTGAAGAAATTGTGGAGGTCTTCATGGACGATTTCTCCATCTATGGAACCTCTTTTGATAATTGTTTGCACAACCTTGATAAAGTTTTGCAGAGGTGCGAAGAAACTAACCTTGTTCTTAATTGGGAGAAATGCCACTTTATGGTGAATGAAGGAATTGTCCTTGGACATAAAATTTCTGAAAGAGGTATTGAAGTTGACAGAGCAAAGGTTGAAGCAATTGAGAAAATGCCCTGTCCCAGAGATGTTAAAGGTATTCATAGTATTCTTGGTCATTCTGGTTTCTATAGGAGGTTTATTAAAGATTTCTCTAAGATTTCAAAGCCTCTTACTAATCTTCTTCAAAAGGATGTACCATTTGTCTTTGATGATGATTGTAAGGAAGCTTTTGAAACTCTTAAGAAGGCTTTAACTACTGCTCCTATTGTTCAACCACCTGATTGGAATTTACCTTTTGAAATTATGTGTGATGCTAGTGATTTTGCTGTTGGTGCTGTTCTCGGACAGCGTGTTGATAATAAGTTGAATGTTATTCATTATGCTAGTAAGACTCTTGATGCTGCTCAGAAGAATTATGCTACGACCGAGAAAGAGTTTCTTGCTGTTGTTTTTGCATGTGATAAGTTTAGATCTTACATTGTTGATTCTAAGGTTACTATTCATACTGATCACGCTGCTATTAGATATCTTATGACTAAGAAGGATGCTAAGCCTAGGCTTATTAGATGGGTGTTGCTTTTACAAGAGTTTGATTTGCATATCGTAGATAGGAAAGGTGCTGAAAATCCTGTGGCTGACAACTTGTCTAGATTGGAAAATATTTCTTTTGATCCTATTCCTGTTAACGATAGTTTTCCAAATGAACAGCTGGCTGCAATAAATGTAACTTCGAGAGACCTTCCTTGGTATGCTGACTATGCTAACTTTATTGTTTCCAAGTATTTGCCTCCAACCTTTACAGCTCAGCAAAGAAGAAAATTCTTTTATGATTTGAGACATTACTTTTGGGATGACCCACATTTATATAAAGAAGGAGTTGATGGTATTATGCAAAGATGCGTACCGGAATATGAGCAGCAAGAGATATTAAGAAAATGCCATGGCAGTGCCTATGGAGGGCATCATGCTGGAGATAGAACCGCGCAGAAGGTTCTACAATCAGGTTTTTATTGGCCAACTCTCTTTAAAGATGCCAGAAGGTATGTTTTATCTTGCGATGAATGTCAAAGAGTTGGTAATATTTCTAGACGCAATGAAATGCCTATGAGTTACACTCTTGTTATTGAACCGTTTGATTGTTGGGGATTTGACTTTATGGGTCCTTTTCCTCCTTCGAAAGGCTATACCCATATACTTGTTGCTGTTGATTATGTTACTAAATGGGTAGAAGCCATACCTACAAAGAGTGCCGATGGTAAGACCTCGTTAAAAATGCTCAAGGATGTTATTTTTCCTAGGTTTGGTGTGCCTAGATACCTTATGACTGACGGAGGTTCTCATTTTATTCACGGTAGTTTTAGAAAAACTCTTGCTAAATATGATGTTAATCATAGAATTGCTTCTGCTTATCATCCCCAAACTAGTGGGCAGGTAGAGCTTTCAAATAGGGAGATCAAGTCTATCTTGCAGAAGACCGTCAATAGATCTAGGAAAAACTGGGCTAGTCAGTTAAACGATGCTTTATGGGCTTATAGAACTGCTTATAAGAACCCCATGGGTATGTCTCCTTATAAGATGGTTTACGGAAAAGCGTGTCACTTGCCCTTAGAATTAGAACACAAAGCTTTTTGGGCAGTGAGAGAGCTTAACAGAGATTTTAAACTAGCCGGTAAGAAAAGGTTATTAGATTTGAGTTCTCTAGATGAGTGGAGAAACGAAGCGTATGAGAATGCCAGACTTTTCAAAGAGAAAGTCAAGCAATGGCATGATACGAGAATTCTTAAGAGAGAGTTTCATGTTGGTGAGAAAGTTCTATTGTATAGGTCTCGTCTCAGATTTTTTGCAGGAAAATTACTTTCTAAATGGGAAGGACCATATGTTATTGTGGAAGTGTACCATTCAGGTGCTATTAAGATTGCTTCACTAAAGGATGATTCTACACAAGTGGTGAATGGGCAAAGACTCAAGCATTATATTTCTGGAGATTCTTATAATGAAGATGTTGATGTTATTGAAACAGTTTCCCCGGAAGAATTCATCCAAGACAAATTGCAGGTACCTGCAGAGTTCGTTTTCGAATAGGTAACAGTTCTAGTCATAGAAGTTTCGCGAAAAGCTCTTCCTTTAATATTTTTGCTGTTTTTACTAAATATGAAAAATCACGAGACGAAAACGGGCAGGAAAAGGAGTTCGTGTGTCTCTCACACGTAGGTGGCGTGGGCCCACCCCTGGCTGCGCCACCTAGGTGTGAGAGCACCCCGGAACTTGTTTCCGTCCCGGTTTCCTCCTGTGACTTCGTTTCGATGTATAATTTTCGCCTATTTAACCCCCCAGAGTTCCCGAGGTCTGTATATCGTTTTCTCGTCGTGTTTTGTTTCGAGCTATTTTTGTCAGGGATTGCTCTCGGCTTTGGAGTTATAATGTCTTCGTCCGGTTCATCTAAAGAGAACCCTCTTGCGGATTCCATCAATCCGTATATGAGGGAGCTGAAGATGCATCTGAAGGAGTTGTCACTCAAGGATGGGGAGTTGCAGATTAAAGATGTTCAAGGACCCAAGGCAGAAGGGAGTCTCGAAGCAAGGATGGAAGTGCTGGAATAAGAAGTTTTCAAATACAAGAAGATGGCAGAACGCGAGGTGGACATTATCTATAGGATTAATCAAGAGCTTGTTGCCAAGTACAAGAAGGAGACTACAGAGCTCTGGAGGGATGTCCTCTCACTCCAGGAGACGACTAGCCAATTACAAGCACAACTCTACGATGCAAAACCAAAATTGTGAGTATGAAGCTAGATTTCAACAAATGAGTGCTACTGCAAGTTTTAGGATTTTGGAGACCAAGACGTCCTTCCTTGATGGAGGACCTCTGCCTTGGAAGTATGACAACAATGAAGATTCACCGCCACCACCAAAGGAGTAATTCGTCATCGGTATAGGCATCCCCTTGGCTTGTTCCAAGCTTGGGGGAGTGTCGCGGTATCACATCATTACCTTTTGCTCATTTACTTTTCAAGTAGAGTCATATCATGAATAGAGAAGTTATCGTACAGAATAGTTTGCAGTTTGGAAGTATCCTCCTTAGTTGGTTATCTTTGTATCCCTTGGTGTGAGTTGCGGTAATGAAATATTAATGAGAAGTTTTATCGTTTACTTTCCGCACACTTTATGTTAGTTTGTAATCTCTCTTGTATGACTAGTCTTGTTGATTGGTATTGGTATCACATTGGGAGCATGAGTAAATCTAGTTGGTTTTGGCAAACCTAGCTTGGTCAGTAGCAACTTTACCTTGAGGTTTGAGTAGAAAAGAATAAAGAAGTGTTTGCAGTTACATCACTTCAGTTTTCCTTATGTTTGGCTTTTAAGCATTGTTATTCTCAAGGTTAAAATCATTGTACCTTCAAGGGAGTTTGCATGATTGTTCTTATTATATGTATGTTTGTTTGTTTCATGCAACTCTTATGCTTGCTACCCAGCCTTGCTAGCCAAAAACCTGTACTGAGAGGAAATACTTCTCGTGCATCCAATTCCCAAAAGCCAAGTCACTTTCAAAGAGTCCACTATAAATTCCTATGCATGGTATTTCAAGCCATTCCAAGTAAATTTTCATGTGCTACCTTTCAAAAACCTTCAAACACTTCTCATTTTGTGCCACTGTTTTTATCTCATGAGGACGTAGTGGATGGGTTTGTTATCTTCCATACTAAATTAAGTACCCCTCGACTAGGCAGCTTCATCTGCTCGTCATTAATTTTGCAAGGGAGCTGGTCAGACCATTATAATCTCAAAAAGACAAAGAAAGAAAAAGGGCACTCCTCCAATGGAATGTGAAAGTTGGTCGGCACCCGATGGAATCGGTTAGCCATGGTTTGAGAAAGGAAAAAGGTGGGGAGGAGTGCAAAGCTATAAAAGAGCACCAAAGTGCCAATTAATCAAACATCTCGGAACCGCTCTCACTTGTTTAGTATGGAAGATATCAAGAACTCCGTTGCTAGTCGTTGACAAAAGCAACCACCTCTCAAAACAATTTTTACCTCTGTTTTACAAATGAAAAGCTCTAGCACATGTTTAATCCCTACTTCCCTCTGCGAAGGGCCTATCTTTTACTTTTATGTTGAGTCAACCTATTTCCCTCTGTCTCAAGCAAGCATTTGAGTTGTTATGTTTCACTCATCCATATGTTGATCCGTTTAATCATGTTTACTATCTTCCTTGTTTTGTATAATGCTTTTGTCTGAAGGAATATATCTTTGAAAGCTTTCTATGAATGCAAAAGTTTACCTTGTTGAGCATATGGTCTTTGCTATATTAGCTCTGTTTTAAAAGGCTCCGTTTAAAAGAAAGAATAGCTTGTTCATCATTCTTTGACCAAGAACTAAGGTTTGCCATTGCCAATTATAGTTTACCTTGTGCATCTTTACATGTGATTCCCTTTTACCTATTGCAAGTCTATATCCTATAAAGGGAAGTTGCTGTCTATTATAATTTGTGCCTTGGTGAATGTGATGCTTCTTGTCTGTATTTTGATTATCGACACTTCACTCCATAAACCTGTGGTCATGTTTTCCGAGTTTAGTTTTCGCTTGGGGACAAGCGAGGTCTAAGCTTGGGGGGGTTGATACGTCCATTTTGCATCACTATTTTGTATCATAATTTACTGTTATTCATTGATATATTTCATATTTAGATATGATACTTATGTTATTTCCTTTGTTTTCACATGTTTGATGATCGTTGGAGGATTTGCTGCCGGAGTCAGGATTCTGCTGGAAAAAGGGCCATCAAGGGACCATATTTTGAAGATCAGGAAAATTCCAGAAAAATACCAGGAAATTATATTTTCCCAGAAGACTCAGGAAGCCAGAAGGAGGAGTCGAGAAGAGCTAGGAGGGCCCCACATGCCAGGGTGGCGCGGCCAGCCCCCTGGCCGTGCCAGCCCTGCGTGAGGCCGTCCTGGCCCACCTCTGGTCTTGCCCCTTCGCGTACTTCATCGTCCCCGAAAACCTAAGTCAAGGGAAGGCTCAGAGTTAGACACAGCCGCCTCTGCGGGGCGGAGAACACCAGAGAGAGAAAAGCTCTCCGGCAGGGAGAAATCTGCCGGGGAAATTCCTTCTCGGAGAGGGGAGATCGGCGCCATCGTCATCACCATCGCACCGGACTTCACCGGGATCATCATCGTCATCATCTCCATCACCAGCACCTTCATCTCCACCATCACCACGCCATCCCGCTGTAACATCTTGAGTTGGATCTTGTTATATTCATAGGGGAAACTTTCCCGGTGTTGATTACTCTTGTAGTTGATGCTATTGAGTGGAACCGTTGAGTTAAGGTTTATGTTCAGATTGTTATTTACCATTATTTCACCTCTGATCATGATCCATATGATGTCTTGTGAGTAGTTCGTTTAGTTCTTGAGGACATGGGAGAAGTCAAGATGTTAGTAGTGAATTATTGTTGAGAAATATTTAATGGTTTGATATTGTTGTGGTGCTATTTCACTAGTGGTGTCATGTGAACGTCGACTACATGATACTTCACCATTTATGGGCCTAGTGAGATGCATTGTGTATTTGGCTACCGATTGTGGGGTTGCTGGAGTGACAGAAACCTAATCCTCCATTGGGAAACCATTGCACCAGGGAGCGTAGGATCTTAGAGTTTAAGGCTGTGGTTAGATTTATCTTAATTACTTTCTTGTATTTGCGGATGCTTGCAAGGGGTATAATCACAAGTGTGTATTTATCCTAGTAAGGGTAGTGCGCTAGCACAGGTTCACCCCCATAACACCTATCAAACCAATAAAGACTATTGGCTTTATGAAGCGAAAGCTCTTGACAGAAACTCCTGTGTGTCCTCGAGAACGTTTGGTTATTATAAGTACACAACTGGCTTGTCCTTTGCTAAAGAAAGGATTGGGCCACTTGCTGCAATTGTTACTACTGTCTTTTATTTACCCGCACTTTATTTACTCGTATTACCAAATACCCCTGAAAACCTGTTTGCTAGTATTTACAGTGATTCCTTGATCGAAACCGCTCATCAACACCTTCTGCTCCTCGTTGGGTTCGACACTCTTATTTATCGAAAGTACTACGATACACCCCCTATACTTGTGGGTCATCAAGGACCCTGGAAATCCTCTAGATGCATGTCGTCTCTTCTTTTCATACGGTGTTGGTCATGACGTGCTTCCGGTGTATATTTTGTCTTCCCATACAAGCCCAAGAAGCCTAGTAGGTTCACGCAAAGATTCTTCGTCATGTGCATCACGTCGATTGCAGAGCGGACCTCTAAGAATTCCAATAGGGTAGTTCTCAAAATATAGATTTCTTCTTCCACATGGGTGCGTGTCCGCTAGCGTCATTCGGAACAGACTGACTGCCAGGACCCTTTTCAAAGATTACTTTTAAATCTTTGACCATATCAAATATCTCATCACTACTATGGCATTTAGGCTTGCCCCAGACTTCGGTCTCACTGTTGAAATACTTGCCTTTTTTCCTTAATTGATGTTTGGGCGAAAGAAATTGATGATGCCCTAGATACACCACCTTCTTACTTTTATCCAAATATATACTATCGATCTCACCTAAACAGTGCGTGCATGCATTGTATCCCTTGTATGTCTGACCTGAAAGGTTACTAAGAGCAGACCAATCATTGATGGTCACGAATAGCAACGCTCATAGATCAA
Source organism: Dactylis glomerata (assembly GCA_007115705.1). NCBI lineage: Eukaryota > Viridiplantae > Streptophyta > Magnoliopsida > Poales > Poaceae > Dactylis > Dactylis glomerata. Next base: position 1,057,539 of record QXEO01001542.1, read on the forward strand.
ATTCCTCTTGTTTGTACTCATCCCACACACGTACACCTTCATTCAGCCACAGCTATAGAAGTTCTTCAACTAATGGCCTTAGGTACACATCAATGTCATTGCCGAGTTGCTTCGGGCCTTGGATGAGCACTGACATTATAATGAACTTTCACTTCATGCACAACCAAGGAGAAAGGTTATAGATATATAGTCACGGGCCAGGTGCTACGACTGCAGCTATGCTTCCCAAAAGGATTCATGCCATCTATACTTAGACCAAACCTTAAGTTCCATGCGTCGTCCGTAAAGTCCGGAAACTCACTCTCTCAATTTTTCTCCACTGCGACCCATCAGCGGGGTGTCTCAATATCACGTCACTCTTACGGTCTTCTTTGTGCCACCACAACAACTTGGCATGCTCTTTGTTTCTGAACAAACGTTTCAACCGTGGTATTATAGGAGCATACCACATCATCTTGGCAGGAACCCTCTTCCTGGGGCGCTTGCCCTCAACATCACAAGGGTCATCTCGCCTCATCTTATACTGAAAAGCAGTGCACACTGGGCATGCATTCAAATTCTCGTACTCCTCACCGCGGTAGAGGATGCAGTCATTAGGGCATGCATGTATCTTCTGCACCTCCAATCCTAGAGGGCAGACAATCTTCTTTGCTTCGTACATACTGGCGGGCAATTCGTTATCCTTCACAAGCATCTTCTTCACAATTCTCAGCAACTTTTCAAATCCCTTGTCAGATAAACCAGTTTCTGCCTTCCATTACAGCAATTCCAACGTGCTTCCTAGATTTTTCTGACCCTCTTTGCAATTTGGATATAAATTCTTTTTGTCAACATCTAACATGCGTTCCAACTTCTCCCTCTCCTTTTCACTTTCGTAGTCTATCTGTGCTTCAACAATGACCTGACCAAGATCATCAGCGGGCACATCTAATGCTCATTCTTCACCTTCTTCTTCTTCATTATCTTCCATTGCGATATCAGTGGTTTCAGGGAACTCAGGATAGTTGTCATCATACTCTTCTTCATCGTTGTCTTCCATCATAACCCCTCTTTCTCCATGCTTGGTCCAATAATTATAGCCGGACATGAAACCGAACCAGAATAGGTGGATGTGAAGGGTCTTTGAGGAAGGGTAATCTTGCTCATTCCGACAAACACCGCATGGACAACACATAAAACCGTTCCGCTTGTTTGCCTCAGCCACATTGAGAAAAGAATGCACGCCTTTAATGAAATCTCCAGAGCGTCGATCAGCATACATCCGTGTCCGGCTTATATGCATTATATAAGTATATATCAAACGCAAATCAAATAAACAATTTCTATTTCTATTTCGATCTCTAATTTTATTTCTATGTCCATTTCTATATCTCTATTTTTATTTCTATCACTATTTCTATTTCTATCTCTATCTCTATTTCTATTTTTATCTCTATTTCTATTTCTATCTCTATCTTTATTTCTATCTCTATTTCTATTTCTATATCTATTTCTTTCTCTTTTTCTATTTTTATCTCTATTTGTATCTCTATTTCTATTTCTATTTCTATCTTTATTTCTATTTCTATCTCTATTTCTATCTCTATCTCTATTTTCATGTTTATTTCTATCTCTATTTCTACTTCTATTTCTATCTCTCTATCTCTATTTCTATTTTCTATTTTCTATTTCTATCTCTATCTCTATCTCTATCTTCATCTACTTCTACACATAATCAAATAAACATCTAAATAATTGCTCCCATAATAAATTCACAAATCCCCTACTTCTAGAGCATTAAATGAGCTAAATGTGCAATGAAAGATAAAAGCTCTAAGTTGCTCACCTTTTGGAACACTTAGATAGAAGTGGAGACACCAAATTGTGACAAAAAATAGAGGCAAATGTGAATGAACTCGAGTTGCATGAAGAACACTTAGAGAGTGGAGAGGGGAATGGCTAGCTCGGGGAAGGAGAAACAAAAAATTTATATAGGAAAAGCATTAGTCCCGGTTGGTATCACCAATCGGGACTAAAGGGTGGGTCTTTAGTCCCAGTTGGTAATACCAACCGGGACTAATCATCATGGCAACGGCCGAATTCGACCCCAGACCCTTTAGTCCTGGTTGGTATTGCGAACCGGGACTAAAGGTTCTGGGGTCCTGCAGCTGTAAAAAGGAGTGGGGCTCGGAGCATAAGTCTCGGTTCATGAAGCAACCGGAACTAATGTCCGAGAATATTAGACCCGTTTTCCACTAGTGCGGCTTCACCATGCTGGCGAACTACATCGGGGAACACCAATCCCGAGAATATCGCCATGACGGGCCCGTGTCATCACCACAGCCGGCACCGGTGGCGAGCCCGAGCCTATCGCGATGACCGCACTGGTGATCACGGACGACAAGCAGGCGCCGGGCAAGGTGACGATGCAGTTCCTGCTGCCGTCCAAGTACACCAAGGTGGAGGAGGCGCCGCGGCCGACGGACGAGCGGGTGGTGATCCGCGAGGTGCCGGAGAGGAAGTTTGGCGTGGCGAGGTTCAGTGAGGTGGCCACGGAGACGGCGGTGAGGGAGAAGGCGGAGGGGCTCAAGGCCGCGCTGGACAAGGACGGGCACGCCATCAAGGGCCCGTTCGTGCTGGCGCGGTATAACCCGCCGTTCACGCTCCCGCCGCTTCGCACCAACGAGGTCATGTTCCCCGTCGAGTGATCCGGCCGGCAAGGCGGCCACCGCCCAGCTATCGGCAGCAGGTGCTCTCTGTGAATTCGGGGGTTGAGGTTCAGGAGGAACTGTGTTTGTATATCCGTCTTTCACTTGAAGCAGTTGAAAAGTTGTTGTACTGTGTGGGGAAATAGTTTCCCCTTCTTGTATAGTAAATAAATGTATTTGATATCAGAAATCAGAAATAAAAAGAAAAGCTCCACCACAACTTTGTCTCCCGTTTTCTTTCTTTTTGCCTGAGTTGATCGCGTAACGAATAGAGATCCTTAATTACCGCTAGTACGTACCGTGATCACTTAACACTTCGAGCGGCGCGAGGAGATCTGGCGGCGCGGCGCGAGGATCTGCGAGACTGCGACGTTCTGCGGAAGCAAGTCTGGCGCCGCTCGTGGATATAGGCGTACCTTTCTCTCCTCTTTCCTCTCTCTCCTCTCATCTCCTCTGTTGTAGCTAGGGTTCGATGTGCTTAGCTAGGGTTTTGGTTTAGTTTGGGGTCATTGAAGTTCATGGTTTGTGCGTTACTGCGCTTTGTAGGTAGGGGATTTATTCGTCTTGCAGAATGAATTCATCAGATTATCCTCCTTGATATTGTATAGATTGTATTCTCTGTGATAACTGTGGAATTGGATCTATTCTAACTTCAAACTGTTTTCATTATTATCGACCTGTGCCAACCATCCAGCTTATTTTACCAGCTGCTTCTCAGGGCAGTAGCTTCTCAGGGCAGCCAGAAATAGGCAGGCTTCTTCGTAAGTTTCAGCTGTGCCAAATAGGGCCTAAATTATCTCTCGGCCCGGGAAGAATTCAATGCAATATAGTGTGCATCCAAAAAAATCCGGATTTAAGACCTTTGCTTGGTTGATTTCGATTATGTTTTGGTCTCTTTAAACGACAGGTCCAGAAATTATTTGGACAAGAGTGATTGAATTGGAGGGTGCTGGTTGGATTATTGCGGTATTTATCTGAGATATTCTAGAACACCCAATTGAAATTTTCTGGTAGATAACATCAAACCTTTTAGATATAGGCATATGGCCACTGATCTAAACATGGCAGATGTGGTTCAGACTGGTTGCTTCAAGGACAATGAGAGGGCTTCGAAAGAATAGTGCCCCTCTAGTGTATGAGGGGTCATTGTAGAATGTAGAGGAAATGATGGTGGGTCGTGCTATTGTTAGTTTTGCAGAGCTGTTTTTTGCATTCGATTTGATCTGTCTGTTTATTAGTTTGGGAAAAAAGTTAGAGCAGAATACATTTGAATGATTGCTAGACAGCCCCTCTTCCTTACCCGCATGATCCATTAATCTTGAGTCTTGATTTGCTCTGCCAGGAAAATGCTTGAAACTGTGTATACAGAACATTTGAAGGGAAGGAAGGTGCTGCTTGAGACGCCCACTGGTTTCGCAGTCTTCATTGTGGAGGATTTTGCTTTCGAACAAGACAAGGTAATATGTTGTCCTGTGGTGAATTATCCGGTCTCGTTCCTTTCTTGCTTTTGGTCCTGCAACTATTTTGTAAGCCTACACGCCAATTAATTGTTCTTCTGTCTCTTTACAGAATATCTGGGTGCACTTCTCGGATCCAGAATGCGCAATTCAGGTACATTACAGTTACTGAATAATATGTTATTCCACACAAGCTGGGGTAAAACAAGATCCTGGATGGACATATTGTATTCTATTAAGGTCTCTCGAGACATAATTATGTTGGCCTCTCTTTCTAAATGATAAATCCATATTTACAGATTTCATAGCATTTGGATACTACAGAAAATAAAAGTTGGACATACTATATTCATGTTTGTTAGTTCTTTACTACCACTCCATCATTAAATATTTCATAATATTTGCATAAATAGAGTAATAAAGATGAATGTACTACTGATGTTTGTTAGTGTACTACCACATGGTTCATGGCACAATCATATCCTTTGGCAGCCTCTTTTTATGGTTGCTCTAGGCCTGTACTCTGTTAATGATTCATGCTCTCACTTTCTTCATAAACCTTGTCAGGCTCTTTTTGCCTTGGGCTTCAAAAAAGTTGATAACAAATCTGCTGCTCGGAATGGTGATGGTGGTCCTGGAAAGGACCTGGTGCAACTTATTACGAAATTCTGCAGGACTGGAGAGACATTAATTGTTCAAGATAAGGAACTTAAAGCTTCTATCGAGAAAAAGATTGTCAGTATATGTTGCCTTTAATTTTTGATTTATGCTCATTACAAACCCTAATATATTATATATTGCTAATGATTAAACTGTCTTTCAGGGTATCACATGTAGATGTGATGGATATGATGTTGGTGAGGTGATATGGGGGATAAAAAATGTTTTGCATGCATTTATATACGAAGAAAAGCACAATATAACACAGGAATATTGTCTTCCAGTGAGCAAGGGATTGCAAGAGGCCTTACAATATTATGTTGTCAATATCCCGCCAAGAATGGTAATTATGCTCTTGCTGCTGCTATTTCAAGTATTTATTTATAGCATCTATTATTGCTTATGCTACACGTACCATGCATTCCCCCTAGCTTGTTGTGCTGTTATTTTACATCATATATTCTCTTATTAGTAGACTCTTACTCAACTCACTTTGACTTTTGTGCATCTGTGTATGTAATTCTTGTTTTTGCTTAGAGTGTATGTCAGGAACGTTCTTCTACCATTATAATAAATGTACTACAAAATTCAAGTCATTATTAATTATATTGTGTTCCTCTTGTCCCTTCACTTCTGAAATTATTGATACATTTGCCCATGGCCAAATTATTGTTTGGACTGTCGATGCCTTTCTTTATTTCATAATTCATAATAAGCAAAGTGTTCTCTAATTCAATTAACTTCTGAATAATAGAGATATTATTTTTCAAACAATTTTTCATGTATCCAAACATTAGTAATTCTGTTGTTTGAATTTCAACGACTAGCCAATTTATTGTTTGTCACAGTCCATATGGACACTAGTATTTCTAGTTTACATTCCCAGCTTTATTTTTGTATAGATTGAAGCTCCTCCATAACTCTTACCTTGCAGCATGATTCTAATTGTTGTGCCTTTTCTCTTGCTCTCTATTTCAGGTTGACAAAACTTTCATAACCAAATTTGGTTTCTTGTGCTACCTTGACATGAATCTAGAGGGTTTTCCGAAGGAATTGTTGAGGTCATATGATGATTATGTTGGGATTGGTGACACTATTAAAGATGGCTTGGACTATGCAAAAGTTCTTGCAATGGTACTTTTTCCTTCATTGGTGGAAGAACGTGGTTTCTCTAAGGTTAACGAATCTTAATTAATAGTTGTTGATTTTTACAATGTAATGGTCACATAAACTGTCCTTCAGTGATAATTGATATATGAATTTGACTTGCTTTGTTTTGTGTAGACATTTTCTCATGATTTGGAATCAAAGTTGCATAAGGCTAAACTGTTTCAAGCTAATCGTAAAGATGACCTTACTATGCATGACCTGCAAAAGATAATGGGATACCTTGATTACCTCCTGAATGTTCCTCAGCTGAGAGAAAATATTATTATGGATGTGAAGCTTATGGAAGCGACACTTCTCAGATCTCTCAGTGGAGTCCAAAGGGTTAATGCATCGTAAGCACTTGTCGCCCATCTTCTCTATACATCAATTGAGGGTTGATTATTGTTTTGTTCAAGTTTAGTATGCGCAGCGAAATACAACTCTCAGCAGGTTGAATCATAGCCCACATGTTTAAAATTTATTTCTGTATCATGGTAGAAGAAAACGAATTTAGGGTTTTCTTGCAGCTTAGTTTTGTTCTTTCTTTTCGGATCTGTTAAACAACAATATGGGGTACTTATTTCTACAGAAATGTTTTGGACTATTTGTAAATTGGAGAACCTTAGGGTGCCCACTGACCCTATTTGTAACTTCCCAAAATTTATGCACCCTTTGATATCGTTTAATTGTATTTAATATGGTAACCCCATTTGCACCCTAATTTGGACTGGAAATCTTATTTGGTGTTTTAGGTTCTGAGTTTGAGTCTAAAAAAATTGTCACATCATCTTATGAAAACTCGTGTCATTATTTCCGCGTGTTCCAGCGAGACATCAAATTGTCAGGAGAATCGATCTACCTAAAGAGCGAGAGACTAGGAAAGCAATCTGGTTCAGAGCTAGTTCATACATACGAGCGTCCACCAAAGATCGATCAAGCAGCTAGCTCGATCACTATCTCGTACTTGCGGCGTACTTGTAGCTATTGTGTCCGTCTTGCCGGAGTTGAACTGAGCGAGCTTTGCAGCGTGTGCGTGCCGCCGGAGAGTAATCAGCGAGTCGACGCGACGTGCAGTCGGGACTAAGTCCAACAATGTGCGTAGTTTGATTTGCCTGGGAGGCCTCCTCTTCGCTACGTCATCATCGGGTTGGGGAAGAGACGCTTGTCCTCGTTCAATGCCAAGCAAATGTTTGAGCCTTGAGGTTGGACTTTCATGAGCGAGGTCGCTACACACGAAACGGTCCGGCTGAATATTCAGCCCGAATGTCTAGCGTGAAAATCTAGCACATCCAAACGCCTCAAATTGAGGTATTCGGGATGCGAATGCCTCAAGATCCAATGCCAAGCCTCAATACAAACATCCAAACGCTACCTGAGGGTTTTGTTGTGGATAATGAAAAAGACCAGTTAGGATGGTCGTTCCTTGTAGCTCAACGCTGGTGAAACATATATCCTCATGTAGGAATGGTGGCGGGTGGTATTTCTGATGCACTATGAGGCTGGAGCCTTGTTTTGTCCATTCTTAGGGGGTGTTTGAGACCGCTCCGCTCCCATTTTTCAGCTATGCTCCACAAACTCCACCATGGAGCAGCTCCACCATAGAGTTTGTGGAGCAGATGGTACTGTTTGGCACACATCTCTGGTCCAGCTCTAAGAATGGGTTGTTTTCATGTAAATGGTCCATTATGCCCTTGATTAAAATTGCATTTGATATTTTCCAAAAAATAGAAAACAAATGTAAGAAAATAGAAAACGGTCAACTAACTAGGCAGCTAGGTTGGGCGAGGACCAAACGGTCAGGCAAGAACCATGACATCCAATGGGCTGGGGGAGGATATTGACAAGGAAAGATGACACGTAGGCAGATCAAGACCGTCGGAGATAAATGAGCGGAAGAAATAGTAAATGAACCTGTGATTAATGTGTGGCAATGTGGGTAATTATCCCTCAACTCTACGTGGGAGTACAAAACTTCAAAAACTGGAGTACTCCTTAAGGTGCTCCAGAGAAAACGTAGAGTTGGCCTCCAGCTCCACCTTTTTTGCAGAGTGGAGTTCGTGGAGCTAGGCGTGTATGGCAACGCGAAGCTGGAGCGGAGCTGGAAAAATGGGAGCGGAGTAGTCCCAAACACCCCCTTAGGCTTTGGATGTTGGTTACTTTTCTTAAGTTTGAGATGAAAAAAGCAAAGTACAGGCTACTTTTAGTTTTCCTTGTGAAGTAATCGCCTGGTTGCTTTTAATTTTCTTTGTTCTTAACTTCACCGGCAGGCCTATAGATTTCAATAAAATGGAGTTCAGGAGGGTGCTGCTCGAGACTCCCTCGGGTTTTGCTATATTTTATGTTTGTGAAGATGTGTTTTGTAATCCTAAGGTGTGTCCAAACACGCTTGTGATGAATCACATATTTTCCTTTTTTCTGGGTGCCATGCAACGGATCATTGAATCCAAAAACTGATAAGTTTTTTTCCATTTTTGCAGGATATCTGGGCTCATTTTACGGATATACATGATGCACGCGAAGTACAATATCTCTGAAAATTCAACTTATATTTTTAATTTCGTCCATTGCTAATTTTTTTGTTCATCCCGTATGAGTTCAAGTTACATAGGAAACACTTCTTTTTTAATGTCTCTTGAGGAGCAATCATGCTTCCATCTCTCTTCGCAATTTAAGTTGGGACCTGTTTGGTGGAGCTCCCAAAGTCAATTGCTCCTCTGCTCCAGGAATCACTCTATGAATTGACTCCCTGAAATGAACTAAGATATTGGGTGCTGAAAAGAACAGCTTCTTCTGCTTAACTTCGTTCGTCTAAAAGAGAAACACTTCTTGGTCATCTCTACCAAACAGGCCCTTAGTAGTACACTATCATCAGTAGTAATGATAAGATCAGTGCCTGATTTGCTATTTGGGTGTGTCTAAATGGGACAAATTGGCTAAGCACTGGGTAGGTTCGCTAGGTATAGCCACTATGTGCGTCCATAGCAAGGCTTGACACTCAGCTTTACAGCATTGCTAAGAATGTTACTTCTAACTGACATCAAGCATTTAATTAACCTAACCTTGGTAAGATAAATTAACTAGATCTCTAGGATGGATGATGTACATGCCCTGCCAAGGAAAAAATACTTTTACTTCCAATCACAGGACATGTCATACCGTCTTCCTGTAGTTTGATGGTCAAACATAACTTTAAAACAGGTTTTGTTCTCTTGTTGTTACTTTGATTAGAATCATTTTGATCATGCTGCATTTATCTTATCCATTTGAAGCGTGCAGGGCTCTAATATTTTTTATGTGTCACCCACTATCATATTCTGATGAATGTTCTTTTGGATCATGTCAGCTTGTCTTTGCCATTGGTTTTGTAAGTGTTGATGAAAAATCTGTTACCCGTAATAGTCATGATGGCCCTGGTGACAAACTGGAACAGCTCATTCTTAGATTCTGCAATCCTAAAAGTGAATTGGTTGTTCAAGATAAACAGCTTAAAGCTGTTATCGAATCAAAACTTGTGAGTTTTTATTCCCTCAACAGTTTTCCTTTTATTCATTCAAATCAAATTTGGCATTCTAATGTTGACATAGTTTCTCAGGATGTCAAATGTTGGACAGGTGACCAAGTTGTGGAAGACGTTATTTGGGGACTAAAGTATGTCATGCCTCATTTTATAGTGGAGGAAAGGAATAAGATTACTAATAACTATTTTCTCCCACTAAGCAAGCAAATGCTAGAGGACCTGGAAGCATATGGAATCAATGTCCCCGCAAGTGAGGTATTTTTGCTCTCCTTGCTATTTCAATGCTATTCTATATTCTGATACTCTTGATATATCATAATAATTCAGATTTAGAATAGGTTGAATTAGTGAATCACCTATGGCTTAAAAAACGCTGGCACTTATAAAATGAAAACTACCCATCGGTAACAAACACGCAAGTTCGTGAAAGGAAAGAAAGGGCTCCCGCGACTAGGGTTCTGCCCAATGCGCCGCCGCCGGGCGCTCCTCCCTGTCGTTGTTCGCCTCCCTCCTCCCCTCCCTCCACGCCTATCCGACCCCCGTGTCGTCCCTTGGGGTGGCTCGGGGGAGCAAGCCCTGAGCAACATGTGTGACCAAGAAGGAATCGCCCTGCCGCTGGTGACGTCCGCGGCTTTCGTCGGTGTTGGCCGCGGTGACGGCGGCCCCCTGCTCTGAAGGCAGTGGAGGGCACCCGCTCGTCCTCAAGCTTGGAGTTGGAGGCGGCGGTGCTAGGAGGCCAGGGTGGCAGCCCTAGGCCCAGACGCGGCGGCACTCCCCGTCTTTGCGGCCGGAGGTGGTCTCGGCAGCCTCCATGGACTACGCGGGCGGTGATGGGGCTGGAACTAGCGGCAACGCGTGGCTTGGTGCTGGTTCTCACCTTGGGCCCGACAGCTCGCCGACATAGGTAAGCCGGTGTGATGGCCTCTGGGACGCGGTGGAGTTGGGAGGAGGGTGGCCCGACTATCCCTTGGCGTGGAGGTCGCATGGAGGCCATGGATTTTGGGCCCCCGCCCATCAGATTTGGGTGGTCACGGTGGGCCACCGTGGGTGGCAGGCAGGCTAGGGCGTGATGGCCCTAGCCGGCTTGCAGGACCGTGGCGGAGGCGTGCCACGGTGTGAGGAAAGCGGCGCGGCGAGGTCGCTCTAGGTGGACGGGGCGCTCGATCTGGTGTTTCATGGACGGTGGCAGGTCGTTGTGAGGTGCTACGCGGGGAAGCCGGAGCGGCGGCTCAGGGAGCGAGGTAGTGGTGATTGTGTGCTTCTGGTGGCCCGGGTGGATAGGCTTGCTTCTGTGGGCGGGGGCATCATCCCTCTTGTCGGTGGTCATGCTCGTCGGGTGGCATGGGTTGTACATTTGACCTGGAGGTGCCATTTTTTGGAATGATGGGCGCTACATTTGACGATGCTAGCGCTGTTGGTTGGGTCGACGTCTTCGGGTTCTGTCGGTGTGCACTAGTGTTGATGGTTTGTTTCTTGCGTTCCGCCTCCCCCCACGAAGCTTGAAAGGCCTAGCCGTTCCTTCGGCTCTGACTTCCTATCCAGGGATGTGGGCCTAGGTGGTCGTAGTGCTCGTCATTACCGTCCTGCCGGTGTCATTTGGCGGCGCTCCGGACCTAGTTAAGCTAGGTCGTGTGGCCTTTGTGCGGTTTTACCGGTTTTTCCTAAAAAATGTGCTGTGTTGGTTTTTCTTGTCTGGTTTACTTATAAACTAGACAGTGTGGGTGTCGCGTTTGTATTGGTTTTCGGCCAGTTTTCCTTGTAAACTGGTCATCTTCTTTTCTTCTTAATGAAAAGGCAAAGCTCATGTCGGTTGCTCAAAAAAAAAAACTACCCATCCGTTTTAAAGGCCAATTTTACCCGAGTATCATTGACATACATTGTCCCCACAAAAAAAAAATCTGTCCTCTACTATTAATACAATCATACGCAGCTCTCCTGCGTATTCAAGAAAAAAAATAAAAGTCTGTCCTATTCTATAAGAACAATTTATCCAATTGTACTTGAGTGCCATAGAATTGGAGTGTTGACATGGACTATGCTGTAGCATATGATCTGAGCGCCTAAAGAGTTGTTTACTAACCTAAATTGGTGAATGCACCTACCATGGTCTTACTGCACCTTAGTTGCAGATTGCACAGGTATTAGTGAGCCTGATTTCTTCACTGTTCTTTTGCTTCACTGGTATGCCATTCAAAGCATTGTAACAATTGACATGCTCAATGCCTGTAAACATTGATTAAATGCCTGACTCATGTACTTCATATTAGAATATCTTTTTGGAGTAGTGCTCCATTAAGACGGACAAAATGTCATCCATTCCTAGATTTGAAAGATTTGTTATTCCGCTTCAGTCCTATCAAATCGTCTCAGTAAATTGATTGTGGTTCTGCTTACATTTTGGTACCAGAATTTCGGAGTTTACAGTTGAAATTGTCTGTCATTATTAGCACATTGTGTTTGAAATTAAACCACAAATGGGTGGTGCACTAGAAATTGAAATCCGTCTCTGAAATCTGCAACAATATTGTCCTCTGATTCAAATATCAATAATGCAATATCATGTATCAATGTAATAAAATCCTGTTATTGTTCATTAACAAGTAGTTTTGTCTGCAATCATGTGGAATTTATGTGTATTTCTAATTTGTTGCTATTGCTCTGTGATCATGCTAACTCACAACTCACAAGTAGTCCGTAGTCGGTACATGTTGTACTGTATTTTCAAGAACTTAGCTTCTTGATGGTTTATTTGTGTATTGATTGCTGCACCTTCTTGAATTTTATATGATTAGGTTTATTTGTTTTCTTTTTTATTATCCATTTCAGATTACTGCAGATATCATAGATTGGTCAGCTTATGTGAAAATTCTTGACATACTCCTCGAGAAAACTTCCAAGGTTTTACGCACCAAATGCGATTGTTATGTTTCTGATACCATAGTCAGTGAAGATGATGAGACCTATGCAAGCATGATCGCAAAGGTCCTGGTTCCCGAGTTTAAGGAAGAAATTGGACTCCCTGAGGTTGAACAATATGTGACGAAATTTGTTAATATAGTCAATGCATTACCAATAATAACTGGACCTGGTGGAGTGATTGATAAAATCGAATGTGTTTTGTTTTGTGCAGATTGGTGGTGGTTTGGGATCAAAGCTAATGGATCTGCGTAAAGATGTCGGAAAAGCTATTGCTAATTGTGACAAACAAGAAATCCTGGAGTCCCTGAAAATGCTTTCGAATATTTGCAAAGAGAGAGAGCGTGCATTTCAGAATCTCCTGAAAGCTGAAGCTCAAATTGGTGTTGCCAGGATGGCCGTCGCTAATGAAGCTGTTGTCATGACCGAATTAAACACAAAGGGTAGCAGCAAGGACGGTGGATCTGGAAAGAAGTGCGAGACAGAGGTTACTAACAAAGATTTTCCCTAGGATGGAGCGTCTCCCTGTGGATCTCCTTATCATTTCTTTTCAGTATCCTCCTATCATTGTGCTTCTGGAGATTATTTTCCTCAAGCTGCCACTAGCCTATATATCTTTCTAGTCTTTGAACGCTCATCTTGTATCTGGGCAATGTTTCTGGCACTCCTTGACGGAAGCCCAACACGGAATGTTCGGCAGCGTGCCACAGCACACGCAGTAGGGGCGCGTCCATGCTTCACCTTTGGTCTTGCATTTTCTTTGGACACACCATTTCAGATGAAGCTTACTCTCATGTGGTGAGCGCGAGAGCGCTACATCATCATCAACACTTGTCTTGGCATGATCATGTTGGTAGCTTCTTCTGGTCTCGGGATGACCTGATTTATAGTGCGGGTCATTTCACAAGGGGCAAGAATATTTTTAAGACAGTAATGAACTAGCGAGCTGCAAGAGTTCAATACCGTGATGAATGTGTGCTTACACTGGCCAGACGCTATGAGCCATCCGACGAACAAAAGAGTAATGACATGCGCCAGATTGCTCCACTTCATGCCTGATGTTGACGAGATTCAGAATCAAGTCAGGCTTGCAAAGCGAGGAAGGCAATGGCCACGACTCTGGTCGTCTCATATATATACAGAGAGCACAAACCCATATATGAGGAATCTCTATTTTAGACGTTAATTATGAGGAAATAATATCAATTAGCACACTATTAATGCGTATACAATTAACTTGCCAGATATCTTGTAATTACAGCCAGTACATCTTACAATCTTTACTATTGGTTTCGAGTTGGTGAAGGTACTTTTGCTATACATCATTTGATTTCCTATTTTACCCCTGATAAAAATTGAAGGTAAACAAACAATTACCGTTATCTGCCACCTATAAGTGAAAACATCGGTTCAGGAACCAAAAAAAGAAAAAAGGAAGCCACGACCCCAACCTCCTCCCTCGAACCCTAACATAGGGTGTTGCCACCGCCGCCGCAGCAACAGGAGAACATGGGAAGCGCGGGGGCTGCTCTGGCACCTGCCGCCGCAGCTCGGCGGCGTCCTCCTACGTCACCAGTCACCACCGTGTCTCCGTGCCCCGTCTCGCCTCCGAGCCCCTCCACTGCCGCCCCCGCTGGCGGCACCTTCACTGCTCCGCCGTCTCATGCGGCCGATGGGGCCTGTCCGGCTACCATGCTCGAGCTCTCATGGATCGGAAGCAGATACCTGATTTGCGTGCTGATCCGGCAGCCGGAGCATGAAGGTTCGCATCAGCCATCTCGACCGATCGATCTATTCCCCATACACAGGCCGTTCTTTCTCTCTTTTAGATCTGCGTATGTGAGCATGTCTGATCAATTGGGAAATAAGCTCCGTTTGGACGTTTCATTGAGATGCTCCCTTTCTCCTCTCAGAACTGTGCACTTGATTCTGTTTTTGATCATCCTTGAAGTAAAGAGTATTTGGTATTGCCTCTAGGGCTATATTGATCAGTGTAAAACTTATATTGCTTATTACACGTGTTCCTTGAATATGTGCATGGTGGTTGCTGGATAAAGAAATCAGATCTGTAGGTTTGAATAGGACAAAGAGTGCCGTCAGGGGAAGGAAATGGAGACAGCGACCTGATGAAGGTACACATACTCCTAGATAGACACCACACAACATACCAAATATTTGTACGTTATCTATTTTCATTCGGTTTTATTACTACTTCATATTGAGTATACATTTATAAGCAGTGAAATATTATTTCATATATTGAGCATATGTCTATAATCACTGAAATATTATTTCATAGCACAAACTTATTTATCCCCACACACACGTCCTATGTATCTAATCATATGCTAGGTGGATGACAGATTGTTACCTGTACTTTATGATGTTTATCAAGAATTACTTGGTTGCTATGGTAATTCTTCATTATTATGAAGAACTCTTTTTCTTTGATATTTTAACCAACATTTAAATAAGGTTATTTGAGAGTATAGAAGATAATAATACACATTGCAGGCAGCTAAAGATAAGTTGCAAGTACAACTTCATCAAGGAGCGTCTGCCTGGAATGCATCTAATAGTGGACTTGTAATTTTTTGTACTAATTGTGCTTTATTCCTTCTGTTGCTATATGTTCAGGACCTTATGAATGAAAAGGAATCTTGGGTGCTGAAAACTGTTTTCCATATGAACCTGTGATAAATGTTTTATTATTTATCAGTCCCGCTTGTCGTTTCTGAACCCGTGTAACTGAGCTAAAATATAGCCTTCCCATGCTCTTATCAGATGAAAGAAGAATCCACGGGATGTAGAGCTGCTGAACTCCAGCGACACAATTCATAACAGAGATGGAGATGGCACTGGCAGTGACAATATTGCGCAGGTACGCTTGCAGTAGTAATGTAGCTAATGTCGACAAGACATTGTGAAAGCAACCATGGCATCTCTGATAAAATCATATTAAAAACAGGAACATGTGGAGGTTGTCGATGTCACAGGCTGCTCACGTTTGCCTGGAATCAAGGTGAATGTCTGTGTTCATAAGTTGAGTTGTACTTCAAAAATCAAAGAGGTATACTGCTTGTTCCTCGTAATCTCTATGGTAGAGTGGTTAAAAGTTATATTTGTGTTAATCTTTAAACTCTTTGATGTTTCTGAATTCTGCAACCTAATAGACTGTAGTTTCATGTGTGCGAACAGACTCGTCGACAACTTCAAGATGATCTAATCAAAGAGATATACTGGATGTGCTCACTGTGCTGGCAGGGTACACTGGCGTGCTCTTCTGGCGCTGCCTGGACAGCAAGGAATGCATTGAGACCTACCCGGACATGGACATCAGACAACTGCGTTTGGCATCTCAGTAAAAAAATCATATATGAATGTTTTCATTTCAGCATGTGATAATAGTGGTGTATTATGTGCTAACTGTTGTCACTCTATTCGTTGCCACCTTCTATGTAGATAATTGTGTACATGGAATTGTAGGTAAGTACTTCTTATGAACTATCTGAATTATCGAAACTCATTACATTAGCAGAAACATTGAAAATGACATACTACATGCTATGTTAACGGTGCACATGATATGTGAAGTGATGATACGCTAATCAGCATAAATAAATTCTTCAGAAGCTGAAAATTGTTGTTCTTCATACACATATAACGACTCCATACATCAAGCCAGAGCCAGTATATTTAGTATATGCAAGAGTCAGTTGTGATGCATCAATTATATATCAATAAGATTTGTTGATCCATAATTGTTTACTCATTTGTGTTAAGATATTCTTGTAAAAGGTAGGATTCTATGAAAAATTACCTGCGGTTATCATCTCATATTCTCATGCACCATTCATTTTGTTTGTTGTGATGCCAATGAAACAAGTAAGCCTCAACATTTTTTTTTTGTGATTCTACATACTTAAATTGAATTAGCTGAAAGCTCAGTTCGCATATTCCATTAATTTGTTTTTATTAAGGATTACAGATTTAGTTGTTACCCGAGAGGTTCAGGCGAGTATATTTTGATCATATATATAGTAATGTTGTTTTCTTGATGCTAGATGTATGGTTTTACAAGCTCATAATCCTATGCATGTATCAGTTTAGCCTTATATATATTTACTCACAAATATATTTCATCGCATTTTGTATTACCACTAAATAATGTAATTAGACCCCAGTCAGGAATTGGGTGGTATGTTTCAAAAGTGCTTTATTCATTTGTTTTGTGATTGTTTAATTTCTAGCAAATAAGTGTGTTGTCAGGCAGTTCCAGTTCCAGAAACAAGATACAAATTAAGTACTAATAACTTGTCACAGTTGGGAGATACATAGAGAAATTGGAATCTTCTACTATGTCTCCCTTTGCCTTTTTACTTTTCATATGTGAATGCAAAATGTTCAGGAAGTATCACTTTATCGAAAATCTAAATGTTTTCTCTTGCCATGAGAAAATTTGGCTGCCATTCTGATTTTTTTCAAAACATAGAATGGCTAATTGACTATGAGTAACCAAGTCAGGAACCGAAGGAAGTTGCGAAACATGATAGTGATCTGGTCAAGGGTCAAGGGTCAAGGGTTCGGACTATCACAGTGAGATTTTGATTAGATCGGGAGACACTTCCCTCAAAGAGCAATGATTCACTAGAAGTTCTGTAATGATCGCAAAAATAAATGTTTATAGTCCCGTAGCAACGCACGGGCATTTAACTAGTTATAGCAGGATTACGGACACAGCTTCAAATAAATTTTTATACTCCATAATTGTGATAAAAAATTGCCAAATAAGTAATACGTATATATGTAGCCAATATTTTTTAAATTAGGAGCAGGTTTTTTCCCTCAAATTTTGGGGTGCGCCATGGCCCACCAGGCCCACCCTATGCGCGTGCCCATATCCTGATCCTCTTTCTCTCCCTGCCCTTCCTGCATGCTTTTGCGGCATGAGGCGTGGCACTATCCATAAATTCTTTTTTTTAATGTCTCCAAAATCTCGAAAATATTAGGGCATCTAAGCATCCTATGTTTGCGTATTGTGGCATGGTTAAAGGGAACAATTTTCAGCGCTCCAAAATAGCAATTTACAGGACTTTTTGTTATCTCTACACACATGCCACAAAAAGTACAATTTTTCCACAAAAGAGCAAATGTATATTGTTTAGATGTCTACATGGGATTTTTTTTGTCATAATATTTTTGATATTTTGAGATGCAATTGAAGTGCTTTGTATAATGTTTATAACTATGAGTCAAAAGGTTTTTTGAAAGGGGCAAAAGCTTTGCCCTATTCATTAATTAAGAAGAAGTTTAGAGTTTGTTATAAGCTGAGGCATGAAGCCTGGCAAGCCAAAATAATCATTCTCGTGGTATCAAAGACCCCAAGTGCTTAGCACCCGCCAAGCTCCAAAGAGCGGCCTCTCCTCTAACTCTATCTACCATGACATTTTGCAAGGAGGAAATTTTGGTGCCATTAGGGTAGATGAAGGTTAGCCACAATATTTGACTGTATCCATAGCTTCCCAAGTGGAGATGTCGATGGTGTTAATTCCAAGCCAAGCAAGAAGGGCATTCCAAATTCTCATGGAGTAACGACACTTGAAGAGAATGTGTGCTGCGGTTTCGGGCTCCCTTCTACACAATTGGCAAACAAAACAATCTGTCCACCCACGCTTTTGGAGCCGGTCGGCCGTCCACTCACGGCTTTGCAAGATTTGTCAAGTGAAAAGCTTGTATTTTGGAGGAGCACAATTCATCCACACGGTCTCCATCAAATAGGAGTTGGTCAAAAGTCAAAATACCCTGTAAACTCTTCCTTACAAGTACCCGACCTTAATGTAGAGGAGTCAAAAGCTTTAGCCCATTGCCCGTATATGTTTCTCGTTCAAAACCCCTTCATCCTTAAAAGAGTACATTCAGCTTTCTTGGAGAGTCAAATTATTTTGATCGACTTTACTTAAAAATATGACAATATTTATAAAATCAAATAGCTCTATGATAGATTATATTTGATCATGAGTCTAATGATACTAATTTTTTTGTCATAAAAGTGGGTGCCCTTTTATTTAGTCTTAGACAAACTCAAGTTTGACTCTCTAATTTTTTTGAAGTATGAACAGAAGGAGTATCTCTCAAATAAAAACCAAAAGCAACCACTTGTTTCTTCTCCCCTTGCTGAATGTTTTGACAAATCCAACCATGTGCCAAAACTAGTACCTCATTCGAGCCCCGACGAAACTATACCCATGCGTTCGACGCCAATAAGGACGGAGCCAAAGTAGTGCGTCAATCATCTCCGATGCTGAAGCAAAGTTGGCACCGGCATGATTAGAGATCGACGCCAAGCTCTTTGGCGTCGAACCACTCACAATTTTATGTCAAGTTCTCTTGGCTCCGAGTTAAATTGTTTTGGTGCCAACCTGCACAAATTTGGCTTCATCCTTGATAGCACCCAACCATTTTGAAATAGTTCGAATAGTTAGATGATGAGGTATTAGTTTTGCCAAAGGTTAAAATTTGTCAGAAGTAGATCTGAGCATGCCTAGCCCGGCCCGACCAGCCTGGCCCAACCCGGCACAAAAATCTTGGGCCTGGGCCACAGATTTTGGCCTACAGATGGGCGGGCCTAGGCCGGCAGATCTTGGCCCATGGACAAGGTGAGGGGATAGGGGATGTACAAGTTGAAGGAAAGCAAAGATAAGGAGGTAGCGTGTCATAAGTAGGGGTGGGCATAAAAAACCAAAATCGAACACCGAAACCGAATTAACCGAAACCGAACTAACCAAAACAAAATTAACCAAAAATAATTTTGGTTTGGTAAATGTGATAAACCAAATTTAAAAATCTTAATTCGGTTTTGACACTCTGTTAACCGAAGACACTGAAAGAACCGAGAAATAATGTAACAGGGGAGAAAATTCCATCTAGGCATGCGTGTATATCAAGGAAAAAAAATAGCGCGCTATTTCCCGCTATATAGCGCGCTATATCGTATTTTGAGTGTCCACGCTAAATTTTTATAACTTTGCTCGCTATGGCGCTATTTGCAAAATAGCATGTTATATCACGCTAAAACATCATAGCGTCGGCGCTGTTTTAAATATAGCACGCTATTTTTCCATTGTACTGGTGTGGAGTAAGCAATCATATGATAAAGGTGTTAAGTAAGCGAACATATAATGCACATATTAATTGTTAACCACAACTAATCATGCTAAAATATCTATCAGCTTCACTATATACTTTATTTTTATTAAAATACTTTATTTTTTACTAAAATTTCAAAATGCTATTTTAAAATATAGCACGCTATTATCACGATATAGCATGTATAGCATCTAGAAAAGGATCACGCTAAATGAAATAGCACGCTATTTTAAACCTTGGTGTATATACTAGCGTACAGGCAAAAGGTATGCAAAAGCCTACTAGGCCAGCCCACCACACGTATGAATGTCTTAAAACTGCTAGCACCATGCATGTACGCATCCATCTATATATAGTTTTGTTCTATATATATGTACATCTGGAAGAGAAACACACATTATGCATTCATGATTTTTTTTTCTATAGAGGAAGAGAAACGTATCTTAATGCATTCATGATATTTTTCCATAAGCGAAGAGAAACACATCTTCATGCATTCATGCTTTTTTTCTACACATGCGGTCATGTTGCTTCAGCCAGCCATTTCTCAACTAGCCATGCATATATTGTTTGGAGCCTGATCCTCTAACTTGCTAATTCTGACTTTCAGTCACTGACATATGGGTCCCACCATAATGCAGGATCACATGTCAGTGACCAAAAGGAATGGCTAAATCAGAGGATCTCATTCCTTATTGCTTTAACTAGTCATAGTCCCTGCCGACGTGAAGGTAGCTCTTACTGTACAAGCGAGTTGCTTCATCATACATACATAGAGACTACTGACTAGCCGAAGGCTGAAGCATTCGACGAAACAGGCTTTCACCCCGCTATATTAATATAGCAACCACACGATACAACGAGCTAGCTGGAGCCGCAGCACAATCTAGCCCAAAAGAAAAAAAGGAAATTCAGAGAAACAAAAACGAAAGAAGAGAAAAGAAAGTAATGTCCACAACGTCGGATCGACGAAAACGATGATGATCCGCAATCGCTGCGCCCTTCGGAGAATTCCCACCACGCTCTTAGCACTTTGTAGCTCCGCATACCAAGCAAGCACCTTCAAGAAGGGATGCGACGATGTCGACGCTGCTGCCCGGACTAGTCCTAGGGTTTCCCCCGGTACGCGGAGAGGCATGGAAAAAAGGGGTACACCCGATGCCCTTCAAGAAGGAATGGCGGCGCCCATGGGCGTCACCGCATCGGTGCCGGCCTTCCGACAAGGATTTCTCCTGACCCCCAAAAAAAAAAACCACGCCCCCGAAGCTCCATCGCACTCCACCAAACTCGCCGCCCACCAGCTCGCGCCACCACGATCTTGCAATCATCACCGCCGTCTCACCGTGACCAAAGAATTGAGACCGACGGGAACAAAGATGGGCATCCGGGAACAAGGAACGGCTGAACAGCGGACACGCGGGAGGGCACGACCTCCTCCTCCAATGGCGGTTACCGACCGGACACAGCAACAGGAGCAGACCAGGCCCTCCTGGCCCGGCCGAGCCCGCGGGCTCGTGAAGCTCCCATCGCCGCGCTGTAGTAGGCACGCCGCTGTCCGGCCATTCCCAGCCCGAGCCACCTCTCCGGCCGCCGGAGGTGGTACAGCACCGCAGGCCTGGCCCGCCCAGACCCAGATGAGGCCCGAAGAGCCCAGATCCGGGCCGGGAGGACGCCGCCACCAGCGCCACTGCGCCACCCACCGCCAAGCAGCGGCTTCGTCAATCTCTGGCCACCCCGAGCCACGCCCCTGCAGGGCGTCGCCGTCGCCGGAACGGAGTCAACCTGAGGGCACCGCCGCCGGCAGGGGAGAGCCCCGCGCCTCCTTGCCAGGCTTGCGGGAAGAGGCAGGGCCGCCGCCGCCGGCACCGCGCGGGCTTTGCCCGGCGGCCTGCGCCGACGGCGGCGGAGGGGGGGGGAGGAAGGGGAGGGGGCGGCGCGACGGCTAGGGTTCCGTCGCCCCGAGTCCGCCCGCGGGGGACGGGGCGGGGCGTTTTTTCCTGGAAAGTGGGTCTAAGGCTGAAGCATTAGCATGGCTAGTGTTTTTATTTCTTCTGTTAAAAACCAAACACCAAACTGAATTTCCGCTTAACCGAAATATAGAAAAAACCGAAAAACCAAAACCGAATGCCCGCCCCTCATAAGCGACATTCACACCCTTCTGTCCTCCGAAGGCGCACAACCGCACAGGGCATGCGTCCATGGCCGTACCTGCAAGGTCCCACTGTTCACAGGAAAAAGGCCCGAACCTCGGAGGCAGCTGGCACGCGCATTGAAACCGCAAGCCAGCTAGTAGAGCCTTCCGCCCCAGTGGTTAAATACTTGATCACACACACAACCTACTCAATCGGCATGTGCAGTGTTGCATTTTCACCATCACTCTGACAGAGATCAAGAAGAGAAGACGATGAAGCTTCTTCCCGTCGCCATGGCTCTCCTGGCCCTCTTCCTGGTCGCCTCGTTCCAGGATCTCGCCGTGGCCGCAGGTAACTGAACCAGACCCAGCCACTCATGCTCCATCCTTTCACTCTGCAGTCTCCTAGCTGACGAACAGCTCTTCCTGACAGATGGTGGTGGCGCGGCTGTCCCCGACGGCGTGTGCGACGGCAAGTGCAGGATCCGGTGCTCGCAGAAGGTTGCCGGGCGGTGCTTCGGCCTGTGCAAGATGTGCTGCGGCAAGTGCGCCGGGTGCGTGCCGTCGGGGCCGTACGCCAGCAAGGACGGGTGCCCCTGCTACCGGGACATGAAATCCCCCAAGAGCGGCCGCCCAAAGTGCCCGTAGATTAGATCGACGAGGAATCTATGATAGTGGATGCGGCGAGGCTCGCTCGCTCATCCTCCGGTTCTTCTGAATCTGCTGCCTGGTGAGTGATGGTGACGAGTGCAGTGAGTTGGAGTTAGGGATTAGCGAGCGTTGTTCTGAATAAGTAATGTTAGATCTGGTCGAGGAGAAGTGCCTGTAGCAGCCTAGCAGGGGCACTCTTGCAGTGTGTTCATTGATGCAGAATCTGCTGAATGTTTAGTGCTCGGAATGCCATTGACCTCATCCGAGGCGAGCGATCGCCGAAGATGTTTAGCGACATGCTTTCTTTAGGCATTAATCTGCTGATTTATGCAAACTCCAGCGTATTTCTCCGTGCTTTACTCTTGGAGAAGATGAGCTCTCGAGGTGAGCCGTATGTCCTGAACCATCTGGCGTGTTTCGTGTCGTGTGTCTTCGTGGGCTTCGTTTAATATGGGCCAAGCGGTCGCAGTGGAACTGTGCCCCGTCTCTCATCCAGTCCAAGTGTTGTGTTCGGCTGTCGGCTGGAACCTCCGGAGCCCTCACGAGTTGTTGATTTTGGTCTGAACTAGGAAACTTGCCGCGTTGCAACAGGAAGATGGAAAATTAATATTTGAATAAAATATTAACGCAATCTAATTTTTTACTTTAAATTTTAAGGAAAATATAATACTAAATAATTCCTAGAAATATTTTGTAATGGCCTGAGGAACTCTATGAATATTTTCAGTATTCTTTAGTTGACTTTGGTACATCCAGATAATTCAAACACATGACCTATTAGTTTGAAAAAAAAAAAATAGACCAAGCCTAGCCTTTCCTTTTAGGATAGTTGGCTGAGCTTCCCAGTCCTCTTTCACATGTGCAACCTTAAGCCAACAGTGAAGCAGCCCATGCTATGCCATACTCAATGTGTCTCTCGCCGTGGTCAGACTGGAGCGGGCGATTTTGTTTGCGGTCACCGAGTTGTTTGGCACAGGCTCACAGGTGCCTTTGTTGCTTGTAATAGACCCTATTTGAAAAGTTGGGTAGGTAATTCCTCAGAGGGCCCATTCTGAACGAAATGAGGGCAAACCAAATATTGCCGTGACTTCTCTCGTTTTGGGCCCACTGCGGTCCCGCATGTCAGTATTTCTCCGTTTCATGTTAGTTCCAGCGTGTCAATCTGCGTGGCAATTCGATGTAACCGAGTTCAGTACGCAGCGGTGTACGGTCAAGATCTAGTTCGTTCCTCCGCCCTTAACCTTGCCTGAACCCTAGGACGGCGGCGGAGGCGGCGGCGACACAGACAGATAGCGCTGCTTAAAGCTCGCGTGCCCGCGCCCGACGGCCCGCGGTGATGCCGAATGTGGAGCGAGCCGTTGCGCAGAGATAGATCGCCATCGCCGGGAGACGAGCTGAGCAGCACAGAGGATGGAAGGGCCCACAACTCAGGAATCATGTCTCACCCTGAGCAGCCGGAGGAGGTGAGCTTGTCTTCTCTTATGTATTTAACCATTCTTCATCGGTATCTGCTAGCTGGATGTAGGAAATTAAGATATATTTCGTTGAGAGATGTTTGTTAGTCAAACACTAACAAGCATTTCTTATTTCCCCAACCTTATGTCGAGTAGGATTTGCAAAGATTACAACATCACTCTACAAATTCATGAGTACGTTGGTATGCTTGACAATGGGAACTCCGTAGCTGCGGAGGGTTGCAAGGTAACCTTGCTCGTTGCAGAAAGAAGCTTCAAGTCTATATCTGGGATGGTTGAACTTGTTCGTGGAATTGTTCCAATGGGCTCCGCACAAACTGCAGAATTCGAATGGGTATCACCGCGGGGGGTTGTTACACCTGTGGACATGGAAAAGATTGAAGATCAATTAGAAAGGTTTGCAGACTCTCCTGGCCACATTTTGCATGCTAAAATTATTGGTGGAACACGAGATGGTGTTGTTGCCCGGGCATCCAAGAAATTTCCTGCTGGTAATCAAAGAAAATCTGCTGCTGGTGCTCAAGCTGCTACACATCCTAGCAGTAAATCTGCTGCTATTGGTAACCCTGCTCCTGGTAAACATCATCCAGGTGCTGAACCTCCTGCTGGTGTTGAAAAACCTGCTGCTGCTGAACCTCCTCCTCTTTTGAAAATGGTGGCCACATTCGACCCCTACACTGCAGAACTGGATGATGGCTCAGATGTTCTCGTTCTAAAACACGATGTTGATGTCTACGTCGATCGCCAGAAGGGGATACAAGTAGCTGAACTGATTGGAAAGTTTAGTGAGAACTTGCTGCTGGGATCTCACCAGAAAGTAAAATATGTGTGGTGGAATAGAAGAATCCAAGATTTCATTGAGATTGGCGTTAACAGTCAACTAATTTAGATGCGGCATTGGAGAAATATGGAGGGGGCAACCATATACTGTTTCTCGGTTGCGTAGGCACCCGTGCTGATCCAGAGGGGGATGGTTTAACTGAAGGTAACGGGAACATTCCTAGTTCCATGAAGGATTGGATCAGCCCTAGTAAGGTTGGTACTGGAAATTTTAGTCCAAAGAATACTGCAAAGGTTAGTCCAACAGATAGTCTAAGGCGGAACCGCAAGCTCCTATGCAAGAGGACCTGTCCCAGAAAGAACGCCTCCGCGCAGTCTATGGCAGAGTGGTTGATGAGCACCGAGGGGGAGAACACCCGCAAGAAGTCAACCAGAAAGAAGACCACCGAGGAGAACACCCAGTCAACCACAAAAAAGACCACCGAGGAGAACACCCCCTTAACCACAAAGAAGACCACCGATGAAACGACCCCCAAAAAGTCAACCCCAAAGAAGACCACCGAGGAAACCACCCCCAAAAAGTCAACCACAAAGAAGACCACCGAGGATAAGACCCCCAAGATGTCAACCACAAAGAATACCACCGAGGAGAACACCCCAAAGAAGTCTACCACAGAGAAGACCACCGAGGAAACCACCCCCAAGAAGTCAACCACAAAGAAGACCACCGAGGATAAGACCCCCAAGAAGTCAACCACAAAGAAGACCACCGAGGAGAACACCCCCAAGAAGTCAACCACAAAGAATTCCACCGAGGAGAACACCCCCAAGAAGTCAACCACAAAGAAGACCACCGAGGAGAACACCCCCAAGAAGTCAACCACAAAGAAGATCACCCCCAAGAAGTATACCAACAAGGAGTCCACCCCCACTGGAAACACTAACAAGGAGTCCACCCCCAAGAAGGACTGGACGTTAGCAGACTCAGATAACAATGATACTTGTCAATGGGAATGCCAATTGGAGCAAGATTTTTTTGAACAAAGGGCAGAACAACCATCACTAGTAGAGACAGATGTGGGAGAAAATTTCTCAGCACAGCAACTAGATTGGCAGACTGTCAATGTCAAACCCATGGGAGGTGATGGCGTCGATGGACCCATGGCAGAGAAAACAATGTGTGATATACTTGGCATCGCTAATGAACCTAGTGATGATGATGTAGAGGATGACAATGAAGGTCCTCCCGTTTCGGACATAGGGGAAGATGAGGACAGTGAAATAGAGGTGCTGGAACAAGAAACAGGTGATGATGTGATCGATGAATCACTAATGGAGGAAGCTGCCATACCGGTAGATGATGAGGTCACTAGCGAGTTAGCGATAACATATGATCCAGTGGTACCTGTAATTATGGTGGGCACATACTTCGCCAACATGGTAGAATTCAGGAAAGCATTTGCGCAATATTGTATCATCGGAGAGTTTGACGTCTTCAGAACTAGAAACACAAGGAAACGGTACGAGGCGAGGTGCAGATTAGACTACTACAATGGGGAGAGGGTGAAGGATCAATGCCCATGGAAGATCTCCGTTAGGATACTTCCTGGTGGAGAAACAGTTAGGGTACTGACAAGCTTTCCTCGCACATAAATATCTATTTCTAACTGACGGGTTTGGGTTTTCATATGTGAAGCAAGTTTAGGAATTATTATGAAGCAACTAATGTATAAAATGAATGTTCTGATGCAGGTGAACAAGATGGGACCTGCACACAGGTGTCCAACAGGCTGCAAACTAAGATCTTCTTGTGCAACTCAAGAATGGGTTGAGAAGCATGCTTTGGCCATTCTTAAGAAAACGCCCAATGAGACTGCCAAGGCGATTTAGGTAAAGCTTATGACTGATTACAACGTCGAGCTACCGTATCACATAGTTTGGAAAGGTAAAGAGAGAGCTTTGCAAACACTATACGGGGACTGGGAAAATAGTTTCAGGCAGTTGTACAGCTTCAAGGCTGAAATACAATCTAGGTCTCAAGGTAGTGTTGTCGAGATTGACACGAAAGAGGAGGAGGGGAACATATATTTTAACCATTTTTTTATGGCCCTTGAGCCCTGTATTCAAGGGTTCAAGGAGGGTTGTAGGCCATATTTGAGTATAGACTCCACTGTCCTCACTGGCAGATGGAATGGTTGTCTAGCATCAGCGACAGCACTGGATGGGCACAACTGGATGTTCCCGGTGGCATTCGTCCTGTTTCAGTCGGAATCAGAGGCGAACTGGGAGTGGTTTATGAGGCAACTGCATAGATCAATAGGTGATGTTTCACCACTGGCCATAAGCACTGATGCATGCAAAGGATTGGCAAATGCAGTTCGGACAGTATTTCCACATGCTGAACAAAGAGAATGACATGCTCATTTGATGCTGAACCTATACAGGCACTACTCAGGCACTGTATATCGCTACATGTGGACTGTTGCTAGGGCCTACAAGCCTGAGAGCTACAAATTTTTCATGGACAAGATACATGCTGAGAACTCTGATTTTGCCGTATACTTGGAAAGGAATCACAGCCTTTTATGGATGAGGAGTGCTTTTAATCCCGCAATAAAGTGTGATTATATAAACAACAACCTTGCTAAAACCGTAAATAACTAGGTCAAAGACTCAAAAGACCTTCCAGTTCATATGTTGATGGACACCATACGAGGTATGTTGATGAGGCTGATAAAAGTAAGAAGAGATATTGGGGACAGACTAAGAGGGCACATTCTACCCGCTGTTATTCAGCAAATAAACCAGAGAAGTCGAGGTCTTGGTTACCTTAGAGTTGGAGAGTCTAACGACCACAGCTGTGAGGTGAGAGATTTGAGCCGGAATGGCCTGAGGCATGCCGTGAAGATTGACAGTAGAGAATGCAGCTGCTTAGAGTGGCAGCATACTGGGAAGCCATGCCCACACGCGTTAATCTTCTTGGTTTACAAAAGAACTCTGCCACACCTTGATCAATATGTGAGTGAGTACTTCTCTTTGGCTAGATTTCGAGCTACCTACGCAGGTGCCGTCCCTCCTTGCACAGACCAGTCACATTGGCCTGTGGTTCAACTACCTTTTAAGCTGTGCCAGCCAAATGTTAAAAGAGGCAAAGGAAGACCTAGGATGAGTAGGTTCAAGAATTTCATGGAGAAGCAGGGCATGCCTTTTAGTGGTAGCAAGAAAGGCAAAAACAGATGTAAGCAATGCAAATGTATTGGACATAGAGCAGCTGGGTGTCCTTTGAACGGACCAAAGCCTAGGTATGAAGTATTTGCGTGTATGATCTTTATTTATAATTAGGTAATATCTATGCTTAGCTGGGGCTTACCTGCTTTCTAACATTTGTCAGGAAGCGCAAGACAAGGTGCAAGACTGCTGATGCTGTCTATGTGCTTCACGAGGAAGTTGAGTGGAGTGATGATGACACGGGATCTGATTCAGATTGGCCGGACATTCCAGAACCTTCTGATCCAACATACAAGAAGGCAAGAAAACTGTCCCCAAAGAGGAAGAAGACAGCTAGGTGGGAGTAAGACTAATTCAGTCATTTTTCTGAGTGCTCCGTCTCTATAATACAGCAAAATTTTGAAAAATATTTTTCCGGAACATGTGTGTTTGTGTGTGCATTGTAAAACAGGGGCCCTGGACCTGCCCGAAATTCTGTCCGAACTGTATTTGTTATGGAATTTGTAATTTGTAAACTATGTACTCATTTTTAATAAGCCATGTTTGACATTATGCATATGTTCTTATATTGGAGTTTTTGTTCAGAGGGACAGTCAGAAAAGGCAGAATAAATGGCACAGGATAACATTTCACATTACACAATATTTGGGTCCTTACAGTTCTGCTTTTCGGGTGCTAGACATCATAATGCCAACATAAACTGCAAATGCCATGGAACATATCCATATGAAAAGCAGATTGTTTCCACCATCTGCCCTAACCTTGATCTGCTCTATTTCGGCTGCTTGCTTGTGCAACTGAGCATGCACACCACCACTCTGCTCGAGCTTCCGAAGTTGGTCCAGAAGCTCCTTGTTTTCATCAAGCAGCGCACGGTTCTCCTCCATCTTCTCCCATACAGCATCACGAAGATCACGAACAAGCTCTCTCTGGAAAACTGGCAGCGGGTCGTCCATCCACTCATACTTCTCACAGCCTCGGCCCTTGCCTTCCTGCCAAAAACATAGTAAAGGAAGAGGAAAGATGTGAGAATTAAAATAACTAAACTGGCAAACAAACATGATTAGTTTACAATAATACCACGCGGATGCCGCAGTTGTAGAATCTTCTCCCAGCGTTTTCATCCGTCCACGCAATCCATCTCGGCATCTTTACTCCACAGTCACAGATTTTGTCCGTCGAATAGTCATAGGGCTTACTCCGGTACGGGATAGGGGAGCGTCGGCGAGCCGTCCCTGATTCCGCCCGCGAAGAACTGCAGTAGCTGCGAACCATTGCCTTGCACCCAAGGGAGAGCACAGCAGAGGGACTGGGTGGGGAACTAGAACAGCAGATGTGAGCTAGCCCGGAAAAGAATCGTAGGTGCAAGGGGGAGATGGGAAGAAGGAAGAATCGGAGTGACGACGCTGCTCTTGCATCCGGCAGTTATACCAGGGGGCGCCAGAATATGACCGTTTGAGTATGACAGGTGGGATCGTGCAACGCAACTATGCCACCAATGAAATTGCCATCATGGACACTAAGAAAATGTATTGTTTACAAGCGTGGAAGCTATGCACAGTCGCTGGGGGCATGTGCTTCCATGGAGAGCTACCCTGTCAAAAAGATCTGTTTCCCTCTGGGCAGACACCACGAACACTAGCCTCCGCCTCCTGTTCTTCACACGAGCGAGCCCTCCCCGTAGTTCAGATGCCTCGCACCGGCCGCTACAACACCTCCCGCGCACAACGCAGAAGCTCCACCCCAGGCCTCAGCCACGCCACCCCAGGCTTCAGCCACGGCGGTGGTATGTACTACCACAGCGGGAACTCCACGTCCGGTCGTGCACAGCGCGGCAGGTCAAGCCGCCGCCGCATCAGATGGCCATGGTGGCTTGAACCGAGTAGCAATGCATCTACTCCAACTCCTACTTCTTCGACATCGAGCAGGTCTGGCAGTGGCTCCAGCAGGCCTCGCAGTGTAGGCCGGTTCAAGACCGCCCTCAAACCCGTACCGTTCATCAATCTTGAATCGGACGATGAGGACGGCGGCGTCAACACTGAGCAGCCAAGATCCGCCGCCGCAAAGTTTGCGCGAGACATGAAGACGGCCATGACCAGGTCATTGGAACCCCAGGGCAGGGGGAAGGGCAAGGCAACCACGATGGAGGATGAAGCAGAGGGCAAGGACAAGGCCCCAACGGAGGTCGACTCCGACGACGTCATGTACTGGGTTTAGCTAGTGGTTAAGTTAGTAATCTATGAAGAAAATGCAAAAGCCATGCATATTAGCTACCATTTTCTGTTCAATGCAATTTATCTTGCGTAATATTTGACCCTTCCATTTTCAGTTAATATATAAAATATAATGCATTTTATCTTCCGGCGTGTCCTGGCATGCCTTCTCGTGTCTAGCCAGGACCCTGGCACTGGCACGATGGGACGGGGCAGTGAGCATCAGTTAATCGGCGCCACGTATCCACCCGCGTGCCGGGCGGGGGCTCTATTTTTTCAATTACGGAGCATATAGCTTGCATGAGAAGGCTAGAAGACAGAGAGCAGTGGTTGGACCACGGGCTAGGCTGTTTGACTATCTTGCCATATTATTCATTCACCTACTTCCTTCTCCTTCCTCCTGCCCGGCCCCCCATCCGCTCTGTCTAGCCATGCCTCGAAAGAGAAACCGCCCCCTGACGACTCAGGAAGCGGAGCGAATGGAGAGAGCTCACCGCCGGAAGGAACTTGCTCCATCCATTAGAGAAAGCCCTCACATAGAGGCGCAATCTTTGCTCTCCCGGGTGGAGAAGGGAAAACTTGAATCAGGCGAGGGCTCATCCGGGTACTGGGACGAATTCTCCTTCTTCATCATCATCTTTTTGTTCTTCTTCTTCTTCCTCCTCTATAACTCATTACCGTGGAATAAAATGTTCCAGAGCCGGCGGAGCCATGATGGTTTTGCAGGGTGTGCCTCTCTCCCAAAAAATGGCGGCGGCGATCCAGAACCCGATGCCCACATTTCCCCGGCTCAGCGAGGTAAGCACTCTCTAATTGTGTTGACATGCATTGGGGTTCTTGCGATTCTGACTTAGGTGAGAGTAGAGTGCTTTACCTGTAATGGGGTTTTTGGGAGGACGCCACTGCCACTTAGTTGCCGTCGTTGGTAGAAATAACCCTGTTTTTATTTTATACAGGAAATGAAGGTGGGGGTGAACCCAGATATGGCGTCCTGGCTTAATGAACGGATAGCCAAACAAAGGGAGAAAAAATTGGCCCAGGAAATGGATATGGCTAAAGTCCTCTTAGTTACCAAGTGCCTTGCGCGTGAGCGCAAGCAGCTTGCAAAGGAGAATCAACAGTGGTCGGAACTGCACAAGGAAGCCAGAGCCTCGGCACATAAGAATACGGCCAGGATCAAAGATCTATTGGAGGAAAATTTGAAGCTAACAAACAGTACTGTCACCCTGGAGATCACATGCAGGAACCTGCTGGCTAAAAACGAGAAAGCACTCAGGGAGCTCGTGGATTCCAAAATGAAATACCTCGCAAGCTGCCAACTCGTGGCGTCTCTTGAGAAGGAAAACGAGCAGCTACGCGCCCAGCTTGAACCCTGATGTGTCGTGCTTTCGCAATAAAATTATGTAATGAACTGAACACATTGAAGTACTTTGTGTTTATTATGTTATGAACTGTTATGAAACCATGTCATGCAATGTCTGGAAGCACCTCTCTGTGGGAAATGCATTTTTTATGTGGAAAATGGAAAAACACTAGTTGCAAAAGTGGTTGGGAATGCAAAGATGCACATCTCCACCAAAAATGGGACCATGGTTCCAAAGTTTGCTGTGGAACTTGCACAAACCATGGTCATCTCCCAAGGAAGACCAAGAGAACTCCTGCCTGGAAGCACCTCTCTGTGAGAGAGTCCACATGTGAACCCTTGGGATGGCATGTTTGGTATTTTTCCTAGGTGATGCATCACTCACCATGACTCCATGCAGTGCTTTTCCATTTTTTTGATTTTTTATGAATTCCCCAGGCCCCCCTCCGAGATCTAGGTTAGACTCGGCGGTGCCATCGATGTCTGCCAGGTGGGGTGGGAACCATGGTTTGGTCTTGGTTCTAGGGTCCCACACCCCCAGGGGACCTCCCTGTATTTTTCCCCAATTTTTCTGGTGTGCATTTCTTGTAGCCCCAGTCCAAAATTGGATTAAAAAGGATTTAGGGTAAAAATAATTCATTATATGGCAGCAGGCCGAGATAATTCCTAGCCTCCTGGATGTGGCACCCCTAGTAGGTCCCCCACCCATGAAAAATAGAGTGGTGATGTTCTGCACACTGCCCTTGGTGGCCCCTTCACAAAAAAGCACATGTTTCGACCCCTCCGGGCACCCGGAAAATGGGAAATGTATTTTTTATGTGGAAAATGGAAAAACACTAGTTGCAAAAGTGGTTGGGAATACAAAGATGCACATCTCCACCAAAAATGGGACCATGGTTCCAAAGTTTGCTGTGGAACTTGCACAAACCATGGTCATCTGCCAAGGAAGACCAAGAGAACTCCTGCCTGGAAGCACCTCTCTGTGAGAGAGTCCACATGTGAACCCTTGGGATGGCATGTTTGGTATTTTTCCTAGGTGATGCATCACTCACCATGACTCCATGCAGTGCTTTTCCATTTTTTTATTTTTTCTGAATTCCCCATGCCCCCCTCCGAGATCTAGGTCAGACTCGGCGGTGCCATCGATGTCTGCCAGGTGGGGTGGGAACCATGGTTTGGTCTTGGTTCTAGGGTCCCACACCCCCAGGGGACCTCCCTGTATTTTTCCCCAATTTTTCTGGTGTGCATTTCTTGTAGCCCCAGTGCAAAATTGGATTAAAAAGGATTTAGGGCAAAAATAATTCATTATATGGCAGCAGGCCGAGATAATTCCTAGCCTCCTGGATGTGGCACCCCTGGCAGGTCCCCCACCCATGAAAAATAGAGTGGTGATGTTCTGCACACTGCCCTTGGTGGCCCCTTCACAAAAAAGCACATGTTTCGACCCCTCCGGGCACCCATGAAAAATATGAACTAACTAATCTGAAAACATTTGAAATAGTTTGGACTACCTATTCCAAAGATTCATTAATTTCTGTGAGATTCAGTCAAAATGTGCTAAATGATGTCATGTGTACATGCAATGCCACATCAGCACTGACTAGTGGGCCCCTTGCGTTAGATGTCTTGTTAATCCGCTTAAGTTGTGATTTAGACCTAGTTGCAAGCTATTACCCATGGAAGGGAACTCCTCCATCTACTAAACTAGTCGCCAGAGTAGAGTGAGCGATGATGATGCTACTGAGATCTCTTGAGCACGCCTTGTCAGACTGCGGCGTGTCTCATCAATGTACTTGCCTTTGAAATCTCGCTGCCCTGTCAATTCCCATCCCGCTGCTACGCTCAATTTCCACTGGCCACGAATCCTAACCATAATGACATGTGGCCCCACTAAGTCCTGGAACACTATTGATAAGTGGGGCCCCAGACACACGTCGGACCAAACCTAACCCAGACAAGTGGGTCCTCATACGCTTCGGATGCTAAACCTGGACTAGTTTGTCTCACTCGTTTGGCTCATGGAGCATGTGACCTCGACGAGAAGCATTTCAATGGTAAGATTTTTTTCTCTATTCCTTCCGTGTGTCAGACGAGAACGGATTTATTCCCCCCTTGCACGCTATCTCCTTTTTCAGACTGTCGCTCTGCTGCGTGTAGTCAAACAACGAGGGGACCCAACAACGAGCCTGGCGGTAAACATACGTACATCCTTACCCACGATAGGAGCCTCTCACTTACAAGTGGGCCGGAGTACCGGGGCCCGTGGTGACACGTCGGTCTAGCGCTCTCTCATAAACAAAACGAAGTGTCTGGTTCAATTTCCAAAGCGCTAGACTGGCATTTACCGCGGCGTGCCTGCAAAACAATTGCTTCCCCAACTTCCTCTTCTCTCATAAACGAAGCGACGGGGGCTCGCGTGGGGGGTTCAACTTCCAAAGCACCCACTAAGCACTACACTGCATTTACTTACACGGCGTGCCAGCGACCCGTCGTGCACTATTTATCCCACGATCTCGCGGCCTGGAAAACAATTGGATCCCCAACTTCGTCTTCTCCAGAGATAACCCCCTCCCCCCTCCACTCCCACTCCTTGCGCCGCGGCCGTCATGGAGATCGACGGCAATGTCTTCACCGACTACCACAAGGTCCTTGCTCATGGTGACACCGTCCTCACGGTGATGCACACAACCGACCCGAGAGAGGCGGCCAAGTTCATCGCCATGTTTGAGCGTTGGCTCGGCGAGCCGGACGAAGAGCGGATCGTCGGCCTCGACCTCGAGTACACCATCGACAAGCCTCCCCGCGCCGCTCTCCTGCAACTTTGCATGCGCGATCACTGCCTACTCTGGCACGAAGCCGTGGCAACAAGGAACTGTCCTGAACTCATACAGTTCCTCAACCGCCCCGACATTTCCTTCGCATCTGTGGACAAGCGCCAAGACACCCCCCAAGCTTGAAGCCATGGGCGCCCACATACCAGACCACGTGGACTTACAAGATCACTTCAACAAGCCGTTCCAAGTCAGGACCGGCTTGGCCAACATGGCGAAACTAATCATCGACCGCAAGTTCGAAGACTACAAGGAGAATTTCCGCAAGCTGAAGCTGCACTCCACCTGGCATCTTCGGGAACTAAAGCCGGAGCATATCCACTACGCAGCAACGGATGCGTATGTATGCTACGACGCGTATTGGAGAATTACTATCATGAGAAGATGCCTGCTTTCTCCCCCTCCATACTAGATTCATGTACTGTTCGTTCCACCTATATATGTAAGTGTCCGAGCGAGGACCATCCTTATATATGATTTAGTAAGTGTGTTTTCCCTATGTACTGAAGTGTATCTGTATAAGGGGCCGGAGATGCCCAGAGCGCGGCCATGCCTTCCGTTGATGTCCAGAGCGCGCTCTGTGCGCGCTCTGCCGGAGATGCCCAGACATGCCGCATGAGTGTCGTTGATGTCCAGAGCGAGGCCCTGACTTGCCCACTCTAACTTGTCTCTGACTTGCCCTCACTGCACGCGGGCCCCATCACATGGGGGACCCATCTGTCAATGACTCTCAAGTCACGCTTCGCAAGTCAGAGCGCCCGTCGTGTGCACCTTGTAAAATAATATACTCCCAACACTTTCAGAATTTTGAAAAGTTCATAAAAGCTGTATCATTGGATTCGACAAAGGATTTGGTGCAAATGGGCACCGATGCTCCTTACACTTTCAGAATTTTTCAAAGTTCAAATTCTCAAATTTCTATGTTTTCCAAAAAATTGGCGTTAAATACATACAAAGATATGTTGAATTTTGAAAGATATAAGAAGATAAATTTGTGAATGTAAATAGTATTAAAATAGTAGTAAGAAAGTACATCTTTTTCTTACGAATTTGTCTTTTTTTTGTGATAGGCAATGTTGAATCCTACAAACCGCTACTAATTTCAATATGAAATTCTTTATATTCTAGGCTACACAATTATGGTAAAATCTAATAAAATTATAGTGTTCTATCATGTACTATTCACTATATAATATGTCAGATTTTGTCTTTTTTGTGTAGAATAGAATATAAAGTATTTCATATTGAGATTTGTACCGGTTTATAGCATTCAACAATGCCTATCACAAGAATTTTGTTTCGAATTTTTTTGAAACTTTAAAATACAAATTTCATGGCATAATTTGTTGGAGAAAGATGGACGTCAAACTAATTTTTGAACGGCGTGCGCATGCCTTGTACACGGATTGCACGGATTGCACTGGCGGGCAGGAAGCCTGCTGCAATGAGGGCCCACGGCGGAGATAAAATATTATTTCCACTCCTTGTACAGTGAACCGCCGCCGCCCTCCCTCCCCTTCCCAACGCCAACTTCCACTTATTACCCTGCGCTAGGCAGTTCATCGCCTTATTCCCCATCTTCTCCACAACACCGCTGCGCCCTCTCGTTTGCATTCCATCACATCGCCGCTTCTCTTTCTATCACGTCGCCGCCGCCCGCATTTGCCGGCACAGGTCATGTCTGGGTCAGGGTGGGACGAACCCCGGGGGGGAAGCGTCAGCGTTCGACTCCAAAAGAGCCCATTGCTGATCGTTACCACGAATCCATGGGGTGGGGTAATCTCCACTACCCATCGGTTGAGAACATAGTCGAGCGGGTCGATATCTTAAGCGCTGCTCGCCTTGCTGTCGGCATGGTTGGCATGCGTCGTGCCATTCGAGGGATCCCGAATCTACCGCTTGATGCGCCGGGCCTGCTCCACGCCGACGAATCCTCGTGGCCACATGATAGCGATGCACAAGTAAGAGCAACTAGATTCAGTATTCTATTATATATATATATATTGATCTCCTGTATGTTTATGTTCTTGCAATCCACCGATCTCTCTGTCGAACACCTTGCATGCATCGACTTTTTAGATACAATATTTCCGAAAAATGAAGTTACTCCGCCCATGACGCCTTTTAGGGTTTCGGTTTACGGACTTAGTTTTTCATCTTGTATGTGTTTATGATATATTCAAGCATAGTTATCCTTCTGTCGAACATCTAGTAGGCACATCATTTTTTACCAAACAATGTTCTTGCAATCCAGTTAACATTCTGTCGAATACCATGCAATGACTTTTTAAATAGCAAAAATTGGAATGGAAAAGTTTTTGTCTAAT
This sequence comes from Dactylis glomerata, assembly GCA_007115705.1. Taxonomy (NCBI): domain Eukaryota; kingdom Viridiplantae; phylum Streptophyta; class Magnoliopsida; order Poales; family Poaceae; genus Dactylis; species Dactylis glomerata. Next base: position 1,094,070 of record QXEO01001542.1, read on the forward strand.
CAGGGTCTCACCTACACTCCCATACTTTTTTGAATTTGTCTTTTTTATATCTCTCAAACTATGTAACATACAGATTTCAAACTTTGCAGATCGCTGTAATATTACAACTAGAATGTGGGCAAAATATTTTTGATTTTTTGTGTGAAATTTAACTTATTCAATTATTTAAAATTCAACAAAAATTGTTTGAGTAAACTGCAAAGTTTCAGATTCAAATGTTATATAGAGTGAGAGATACAAAAAAGAGAAGTTGTTTGAGAGGGAAAAAAAGACTAGCACGTATCTTGATACACCTATTAACAGTTCACATAGAGGGTACAGCTGAGGCAGTGCTTAGAAAATGTTGTACAACTGTTACTCTGCCCACGACCGCTCTTTTTGTAACGGTTTACCTATATAGTTTTTCATCAATTCAAGCAAACTTTTCCTTCTGTGGAACACCTTAGTTTTTACAAAGTTTCCAAACAAATTCAATTGCAGGGCATTGACGCCCTCTTCATGCCGTTAAACAAGAAGATGCTTAAAGCACACGTGCATTGTAATGACTCCGATGGAAGAGGGCATTGGGTTGGAAGTAACGGTGACTGGATGGCATTACTCATGAATAACGGCCTCCTGAAGATCCGCCACATGTACAGAGAAGTGACTCTGCCTCTCCCATTACTGGCTTATATTGGAGTTTTCCCCAGGTTTCGAACATGCATGTTTTCATACAAGCAGTGTGAGTTACAGCTTCTGAAGATAAAGATTACAAAGACCCCTTACAAGGAAAAATGCAGTGATCAGTGGCATTGTGAAGCAATCGTGATCTTTGACAAACTGATCGCCTATGTAGACAGTCAACAAGACAACGCCTGGGTCATCCTCAAAAATTACCACCTTGCACCTCGCAGGTATGTCGACGCCTGTGCAATTCATCTATTCGGTGATCGCACAGATTTGTTCCGCATGTACGCGGTTACAGAACCACGAGGAGATGTTCTGGTTTGGGAACCACATACTTGGGGTGAGTTATGCGCTCTTTCTATCTGAATTTACAGGTAGTTCTACCTGCTTACTGCATTGTTGTATTGTGGCTTATCTTCTTTCGTACGCAGGCACAGATGAAGGCCCGCGTCTAATACTTGCCCCGACCATCGAGGATCCAGTTGCAGGGGATGCGGCTGAAGGCGCTGCAGTTGCTGGCGATGCGGCTCAAGCCGCTGCAGTTGATGGCGATGCGGCTGAAGGAGATGCATTTCCTGCCGATCCGGATGAAGACGTTGAAGAAGTTCTAGTGCCTAATTCACAAACTACCTGGTTCTTGGCATCCAATACCTACCATTATGGCAATTTCGACCTACTTTGGATTCAGATAGATGGTGATAGAAACAGCAATGCTCCTGTACAGTTTGAAGATGGGATACAGTTGAGCACTTATCCTAGTCTACGGTGCCACGTTTTCGCAAGGCATCCCTTTAATCTTCGCCCGGAAGCCGAAGATCCTGTTGATGGTCCAGTGTGGATCGGGCAGGAGCATCTGCACGGGCTTTCAGTATTTCTTGGAATCAACAACCCAATCTTCCACCGAGAACCCTGTTCTGATGTTGGAAGAGCTGGTCCATCTGCTGGACAAGGCATGTCCTTGTTACAAGAAGACTGTGTGTTTGTTGCATACCATCAAGCCCGTCCCTACACCCAGAGGCCAGTGCCAGAATGGAGCCGTATACACATGAATGGAGGAGCTCCGGCAATAGGATCAGAACTGATATACGGACCCACTTATTACAATGAGTGGGAGGCGCCAATGTGGATCTTCCCAACAATGCCTGGGGCTCCCCAAACTCATCGTTGGGAATAGCCAGAAGACTAGTTACCTTGAAGTGTTCTACTTTTAAACTTTAGTTAACGGACACTAGTATGATGATGTGTAATGACTCTATGATTGATTATCTGCTTGTAACAGACATATTTTGTTGTGTTATGTTTATCTGTATGACCAAGCAATGGAATAATCTTCTGTTGTTTGGATTTGCTAAATTGACATATTTTGTCGTGTTATGATTATCTGTATTTTGCTGTTACTTAAAAGCTAGGTACTGCCAATTCCCCCTCTAGCCTTCTCGGGAAGCTGTCATGTTCCCTCTGTTCTTTGCAAAATTCAGAAAATGCACCATTTTTGTTGATTTTTATGTGCTAGTTTTCATGCAAAGCATAGCTGTTCAGTTGGTGGATTTGCTTAATTGACATGATCTAAGTACTCCAGCATCAGAAAATAGTTAATTAGTTAATGATACACACATAGTTGGCATCGACTAAAAGTTGACAGTACTGAACCTATATGCTGATCACACAAAATTTGTGCAATGTTTGAGAAGTGATTTGCTCAAGCATGGAAGGGCACATGAGCCAGCAGTCAGACTGACCATCTACTTGGCAACATAATATCTACTGTATCACCTCAGAGAAATGAGAGAAATGTTCAAGGAATTGGTGTCCAGTAATATTTCACAGAAATCATGGAACTACTCAAGAACCACAACCACCAGTAGATATTCATACAAGTCATAGAATAGGACAAGAAACACAACCGGAAGCAGAACAGTCTACTTGTCAAGAAGGAGAAGCAGATGAGGATACCTGGCAAAAAGATGCCGCAGATAATCACATTTGTAATGCTACAGTTGACAGAATGGTTGATGATCATAACTAAGTTCAGGACATAGTAGAGCAAGAGGATGATGCTGTCCTGGAACATGATAATCTGCAATTCACCAGAGAGCAAGAGCAACATAATAGAATCCAGCGTTATATGTGCATATTCAGAGAGTATTCATCGTATATATTCAAATTCGGATTTTCCATATCTGTTACTTCTCCATTTCTCTTAGAGCTACTGGAATTGATGGAAGGCTGAGAACAGCCTCCATTTCTCCAGTACGAGAACAACCTCCGCATGATCACTGGCTTCCGCCCCAACTTCTCCAGCACGAGAACAGCCTCCTCCAGATCTTCCCAGTTCCCGATCCCGATCTTGCCAGATTCGCAGCGAGGAGAACCCGCTTTCAACCTCGAGGCCATGTCCCCTACGCGGCGCTAGCAGCGCTGTGGTACTCTAAGATCTCGGTAGGCGAGCGGGAGCAGGAGCTTGAAGAACAATGGGGGAAGAAGAGAAAGGTTACATGGACGAGGTACGCCACTTGGCAGCCACGGTGGCAAACCAGTAAAGGGGTATCCTGCCAAGTGGAGCGCCGAGTCGTCACCGTAACGGAGATATTTGTGTTCAAACGATTTCAACCGGTATTATTTGGGTTATTCGAATTTGACCCTGAAATGACCCTCTCAGTAATTGACACCATCAACTTGCGGTACCGCGATGTGATTGTAGCCAAGAAAGGCACCTGTGAGCCTGTGCCAAACAACTTGATGACCCCAAACTGAATACCCCGACTGGAGCTAGATGCAAGCACCGCATTGGCCAAACATCACGCCATGCCATCACCCACATAGATAGTTTGGCATCCAAGGACTATACATAATTAGATCTAGCTCCGTCGAGATACACCAATAAGCGTGCTTACGGTAGATCCGCACCTCTCCCATGAATTGTCGTCGCAGTCAAGGTGGGTTGTTGTTAGATCGTTTACCACAGAAATTCTGGTAAACAAAGTGATTCATAGGATAAAGATAAATAATTCAGAGTGCATTTTTTGAAATAGTGCTCGTAAAGGCATAACACCAAAATAGGTGCAGGACACCCGATGACAACCAGAACAAATGAGCCTTTTTATTCTCCCAATTTGCACAAAACACGGAAGAAGTGAGGATTTTCATATAGAAATCATAGCTGCGTGCATGCTCTATAGCATGGAACTGTGCTTGGCGGCGTCATTGGCGAGGGATGCTGCTACGCTGCGGCCAAGGCGTCTATCTCCTCGGCAGATAGAAATCTGCAGCTCGAAGGCTCGAACTCAACATCATCGTAATTGCACGGGCGCCGGCGATGGGATATAGGTCATGAAAAATCTGTCCTTGCTGCCGCGACTGGGCTGGGCGTTGGGGAACGAGAAGATGGCCCCATGCGCTTCATGCACACAAGAAGTCGGAGTACCATGGCGTCTCGCGGGCGTCCCTCCTCTAACGGGACGGTTTTAAAGCTCTGCTCCGAACGCGTGCCGTCACCGTGTGTCCTCTCATCTGCGGCAAGGTGGTGGTTGGCGCCGGGGAATCGGCAGGGGCGGCGAGTATGGTGGCCACCTGGAGGACCTTGGTGGGGGATTAGGCTGCACATGCGAGCGTTTCTTTGTCCCAAATCCACACCCTTCTGTTGCGCCGGTGCCGGCGATTCGCTCCCGTGTCTTCGCGGCATAGACTACGGAGCCGGGCCTTCTTGGCGACGCTCTCTAGCACCTCGATTATGGCTACTCCGCAGTCAATCCGGACCGGCGTTGATGAATCGCCAAGCTTACCCGGTGCTTGAAGGCCTGGGTCTGAAGAAAGGTAGAAATCGAAAAGGGATAGATCGATGGGAGTTATGTATTAGTAGAGGAGGATTGGCCAGAGAGGAGGAGATTGGGTCGGATTGAAGCTCAACATTATCATGGCACGGGCGATGGGGGCGCGTCTCCGGAAGCTTCTCGCGTGGAGCCGGAGGTCAACGGACGACATGGGAGGACACGTGAAAACTATACTGTGGGTTGATTCCCAGAATTACGGAGTGGTAATTTGCAAAACATCTTACAGATCAAACGAAACCATAAAACCCTTGCTTCCTATTATTAGATATAGATATACGATTGGAATTTTGCTTCTTTCAGGTCAACCGGGTGCGTGCCCACACGCGCGCACAATGTCCATTCGATCTGCTGTAGATTCCACAAGTAAGGTAAGCTGAAAAGTAAAATTGAAAAGTAAAACATGCATTCATTTGTAAGGTGAGCTTACATAGTTGCACGGAAGCACTACGACGACGGTCGTGCAGAGAATTAGGCAATACCCTACTTAGGTTTTCTTTGGTTTTAGAATATTTTTGGAGATTAGTGAGGATAATTTTAAAAGTTAGGTGGCCTAATCCTCTAAAACTAAACATATTTTTAGGATAAGTGGGGATTTGGTGGGGATAATTCCTATAAACCTTGGAAATACTCTACTACCAAAAAAGGCTTTAGAGCATCTCCACTCCCCCCCCCCCCTCCCCCCCCAAACGGCAACCCGCGCAAGCGTTTTTTAGACCGTTTGGGGAGAGGGGGTGAATTTCGTATGGGGGGCCGCGTTTTCCCAGCCGCGTCTCCCAAACGGCGTCCCAAAAGCCCAAAGCGGCCCATTTTATTGTAGATTCGGCCCAATTTTTTTAAAAAATAAGCATTCCTGCCGCTGCACCGATGCTGCCAGAAATAGCACCGATGTGAACGGCAAGAAATACAGCGACTAGATTCATATAAATTATTGAAATTATTATTCATACACACCAATAATTGTTTGAAATTCAAATAAATAAAATTTAAATAAAAGAAATAAAACTAGGTGTTGTTTCCTTTGAGCATCCACAAATGCTCCACCAAATCATCTTGCAGCTGGCTATGAGTATTTGCATCTCGGATTTCTTGACGCATGGCAAGAAAGGCAGCAAATGTGGCGGGCACCTGGTGATCAACATTCGTAAGAGGACCTTGTCGGTGATATGGTTCAGGGTCATACACCGGATGCTCCCGCTCACTTTCAATAATCATGTTATGCATGATGACACATGCATTCATGGTCTCCCACATCTGAGTCTGGGACCATGTAACTGCAGGAAACCGGACAACAGCGAATCGAGCTTGGAGCACACCAAATGCACGCTCGACATCCTTCCTGCAAACCTCCCGACACTTTGCAAACCAAGATTTTTTACCTCCTGGCACAGCGCCAGTGATAGTCTTCATAAATGTTGCCCATCTTGGATAGATGCCCTCCGCCAAATAGTATCCTTTGTTGTACTCATGGCCATTGATAACAAAGTTTATCGGAGGAGCATGGCCTTCAACTAGCCGGGAGAACACATTCGAGCACTACAGTACGTTGATGTCATTGTGAGATCCTGCCATGCCGAAGAAAGCATGCCAAATCCATAGGTCCGGGTCAGCCACAGCCTCTAATACCACACTGCAACCGCATTTGTGACCTTTGTACATATCCTGCCAGGCAAACGGACAGTTCTTCCATTTCCAATGCATACAATCGATGCTACCAAGCATCCCAGGAAATCCGTGCTCTGCATTCTGGGCCAAAATGCGAGCAGTGTCTTCTTCATTGGGTGTTCTCAGGTAATCTGATCCGAACACCAACACCACTGCCCTGCAGAATCTAGACATGCACTCCATGACCGTAGGCTCATCCATACGTATGTAATCATCATGTGCATCATCTGGAGCTCCATATGCAAGCATCCGCAAAGCAGCAGTGCACTTCTGAAGTGAGGAAAAACCAACCATACCAGTGCAATCTTCTTGCATATGAAGTAGTTGTCGAAACGCCAAACAGCGTAGACAATATCGAGGAAGAGCTTCCGGCTCATCCGAAAACGGCGCCGAAATACCACCTCGCCGTGCAATGGGTCATCAGCGAAGTAGTCGGCATAGAGAATGCAGTATACTTCCAACCCTCCGCGGCGTGGCTTCGCATCAGAGCGGGCGTACAACGCCATTAGGCATGACAGCATCATCAAGTGCTCCTCGTCATCGCTGACGGCGATCTCGGCTTCCTCCTCCATCAGAGCGGCGAGCATGGTCTCGTCGTCGGATTCCATGAGCTCGTCCATGCCCTAGGCAATACGCCGAACACCTCCTGGGCGAGGTCGAGGTTGCTGGCGCCGCGGTAGAGCCCGGCGGTACGGCGGACCACCTCAAAAAGTTGGCGGGCGGGGCGATACGGCGTGCTACTGCAACGATTTGGTGGAAGGAAGGTGCACCATTTGGGAATGGTGCGGCGAGGTGGCGTGGCGGCAATCTGGTGGGTGTGCAAGATGCGATGGCGGATTTTGGGGGAGAATGGTAGCGTCTTGCCGACAGGGATGGCCCATGGCATTTTTGGGTGTAGCCGGCGCCCCCGCTCGCCCCCCCCCCCCCCCATGTGCTGGGTTTTGACCGGGTGCGCCAGACAAAAAAAAACGCCCCGCGCCGGAAGAAAAATCAGTTTGGGGGCGCGGCTGGGCGGGATTTTTTGCGTCGGCGCCCCCAAACGACATTTGGGGGGCCTTTAGGGGGGCGAGTGGAGATGCTCTTAGAATGTTTTCACAAGAAAAATGCAGGAGAATCACGCGTCCTGCGACCGCATCCTTCCCTGCATGCCACGTTCCCCTCCCGTGGCGGAGAAAACCAAGTATGTGTTGCAATGGGAATGGGTCCCACAACTCCGCCTTGCACACGTCCCCTTCCCATGTTCCCGTCCCTCGTTGTTTGCTCCTACTCCACGACCATTGCTGCCTACGAGCCCCCTCCTCACCGTCGCTTGCCTCCCCTCCCGTGGGGTACCACCACCGGCACACCCATCTTCTGCCTCACCGCCCTGCCCCGATGGGTTTGAGCTCCTTCGGCCGCCGCTCCAGCACGCTGTCGTCGTCTTCCTTATCCAAGACCTCCGGTAGTCCTCCTGCCTCGAGTTTCCCACAGCCATGGCTGACCTACTCTACAACTAGGGTATTGTCATTTGCCTCGTTCTGCATGCATGCCCATGCCCCGGTTAACCAAGCATGAAGTCACTTTACAACTGCAAGCATATCCAATAACCTGTACATCCACGACGTGGTTCCACCGCCTCAAACTCCTACATACAAAATCCTCGTTGCGAGGATCGGTAGCGCCACTACAATCCAAGAGTTGAAGGCAACATGTGGTGGTGGCGGCAGATGACCCACAAGTATAGGGGATCGCAATAGTCTTCGGGGGAAGTAAAACCCAAATTTATTGATTTGACACAAGGGGAGCCAAAGAATATTTATAAGCCTTAACAAATGAGTTATCAATTTAGCTGCACTTGGAAACAGACTTGCTCACAGCGGTTTATCAGTAGCAACAATTTTATAGAGGTGACAGTAGTAAAATAGTAGCAACAATAATAAAGTAAAGACGATAACGGTATCACTAGTAAACAGTAGGATTAAATACTGTAGGCATAGGAATGGATGTACGGGCGTTGCATGGATAAGATAATTCATGTAATAATCAAGACATGAGCAATTGCAGATAAATAAAGATAAAGCATCCTAGTACTAAACACCCATAGACATGTGTTCCGTATATAGTCGTATGTGCTCGCAATGAGAAACTTGCACGACATCTTCTGTCCTACCAGCCCGTTTGCAGCGGGGCCTCAAGGCAAACTACTGGTAATTAAGGTACTCCTTTTAATAAACTACCAGAGCAAAGCATTAACACTCAGTGAACACATGTGATCCTCACTTCACAGCCATCCCCTTCGGTTATCCCAATTGCTGTCACTTTGGGGCCTCGGGTTCCGGACAACGATATGTGTATACAACTTGCAGGTAAGACCATAAACAACAAGTATCATTATAAAACAATAACAAGTTCAGATCTGAGATCATGGCACTAGGGCCCAAAGTGACAAGCATTAAGGACAATAAGTTGCAACAATGTCATAAGCACTAACAATAGATACTAGGCACCATGCCCTAACAATCTCATAGCAAATTACATGAATGATCTCATCCAATCCCTACCATCCCCTTCGCCTACAGCGGGAATTACTCACACATGGATGGGGGAGTCATGGATGGTTGATGGAGAGACGTCGGTGATGATGGTGACGAAGATCTCCTCCAAATCCCTGTCCCGGCAGGGTGCCAGAATGGAGTTTCTGGTTCCGAATCGCGGTTTTTGATGGTGGCGGTGCAGCGGAAGTCTATGTGGGAAAAACGCCGAACCCCCGCTATTTTTTAGGTCAGAGGGTATATGTAGGCGGAAGGAGGGGTCGAGGTGACGGCCAAGGCGGCCTCACCACCCCCTGGCGCAGCCAGGCCCAGGGGGTGTGAGCCCCTCGTGGCCCCTCTCCGTCTCGTGATCTGGCTCTGTGGGTCTTCTGGTAAAATAGGATTTTTGCAATATTTTCTGGGATTTTTCCTGAAAGTTGAATTTCTGCACAAAAACAAGACACCAGGGCAATTCTGCTGAAAACAGCGTTAGTCCGTGTTAGTTGTATTCAAAACACACAAATTAGAAGAGAAACAACAGCAAAAGTGTTCGGGAAAGTAGATACGTTTTGGACGTATCAACTCCCCCCAATCTTAGCTTATTGCTTGTCCTCAAGCAATTCAATTAACAACTGAGTGCGATAAAAGAAACTTTCACGAACACATTTGATTCATAAGATGTATATGTTCTCACTATATGATCAAGTACTCAGGCAATTCATAATAATAAATATGCAACTAATGTTATCTCATAGTTATGCAAGCTATGAAAGAGTGCCAATACACTAATAACAAGCAATATGAAACATAAGAAGTTACAAGATTGTAATACTCATAATAAGATATAAAAGAGTGGTATCCCGCTTGCCTTTATTTGTGGGGCAAAACATAAATGCCAAGGCACCTCTGAAGTTCAAGAGAAGACTAGAAGTAAAAAAAATATCAAAGATACAAGCATCAAAGTTATACCACAATTAACCGTGTTCTGGGACAAGCACATTACACTAAGAACGACAGCCATGCTCTCAAAAAAGTGCTTAAAGTTAGAAGATGAAGACTCAACATAAAAGTAAAAGAAATGCCCTTCGCAGAGGGAAGCAGGGATTTAACATGTGCTAGAGCTTTTCATTTGTAAAATAGAGATAAAAATTTATTTTGAGAGGTGGTTGTTTCATGTCAACGACTGGCAATGGGTTCTTGCTATCTTCCATACTAAACAAGTGAGAGTGGTTCTGAGTTCTTAAAAAATTAGCACATTGGTGCTCTTTTATAAAGCTTGGCACTCCTCCCCACTTTTCCTTTCTCAAACCATGGCTAACCGATTCCATCGGGTGCCCACCAACTTTCACATACCATGGAGGAGTGCCTTTTTTCTTTTCTTTTTTAGATTTAGATTACAATGGTCTGACCAGCTCCCTTGCAAAATTAATAACGAGTAGATGAAGCATGCAAGTCGAGGGGTACTTAATTTAATATGGAAGATAGCAATTCCGACCACTATGTCCTCATGAGCTAAAAACAGTGGCACAAAATGAGAAGTATTTGAAAGGTAGCACATGAAAATTTACTTGGAATGGCTTGCAAATACCATGCATAGGAATTTATAGTGGGCTCTTTGGGGTTACTTGGTTTTCAAGAGTTGGATGCACGAGAAGTATTCCCTCTCAGTACAAGTGAAGGCTAGTAAAAGACTGGGAAGTGACAATCGAGAGAGCAATAACTGTCATAATCATGCTTGCGACAAAAAAAAAATATAGGCATAAAAACGATACAAGAACTCTGAGGCAAAGTAAATCATCGAGGCTTAATTGACTTTTTGTTCAGTCATATGCATGCTTGAGCATGTGCCAAGTCGATTCAAATGAAACATTTCAGAGGAGGATACTACAAAGTCATACCGTTTTATGAATAAAACAATGCAAGCAAATAGCTACATGACATGCTACAAACTATTAGTAAATTGGAACTAATCATATGAGAGCAAGAACTATTAAGCATCCATTAGATAACATATACCTTACATGAACAAGCTAAGCACGTCCACATAGATGAGTATATGTATAAAAATGAAAACAAATAGAGTTCATACCAGCCTCTTACCACATCTTGAATTGTCATATGTCGTCATTATTGCCTTTCAGTTGCGTGGCTTGAATAATATGAATTAATAACCAAGCTCCAATGGAGTCACGGGAGACTGAACTCTGCAACAAACTTTACAAAACCAGAAAAGAACAACAAATATTTTTGGGTTTTCGAATTTTGAAACAAGAACAGAAGAAAACAGCAAACAAAGCAAAATCTTTTTGGATTTTTTAAATATCAAACCGAAAATGAGAAACAAAGCAAAGCAAGACTAGAAAACTAAAGGGGCAAACAAAGAGAAACAACAGAAATATTTTTGGTCTTTTTGTGTTTTGGAAAGTAGAAATAAGAACAAGAACAGTAAAGAAAAAGAAAGAAAGCGAAACATGGATATATAAAGTACCGACAAAATATGATGTATAGATGAGTGAATCGTTGGTGTACCTCTCCCCAAGCTTAGGCTTTTGGCCTAAGTGGAGATCAATCCCAGCTCGGCCATGAGGTGGCGTCTCCAAAATATGACGAAGAAGCACCTTCGTCCTGATACGAGCTCGAGGGTGCCCCGGTGTGGTACAAGGCGTAGTGGTCGGCCAGCGCCTCCTCTTCCTCCTGGTCCACGATGCCCTGTTGTACATGGATGCCAAGCAACCTGAGCTGCTCGTCCAACTCCTCCTTCGAGCGCAACCATGGTCTCCTGTAAATACTAAACAAACTGGGTTGTGGCAAGGGAACTTCCTTTTCCTCTCCATCAGTGAATAGCATTCTATAAACTAATTTCCCTGCACATGAGTTAGCAGTAACAAAATTATGGAGTTTCATGGAAGCAAGATCAAGTCTCTACGGGACCAACAAAGTATCATAAGGAGCAATAGAAAGGCCCAAAGCATCAACAATGCGCGCAGCAATAATGCCTCCAAAAATAGGTCCCCTAGCAGCTAGGCGATGAGCAATAAGAGCACCAAGGTTATACTTTTTGCTAATATCAAGCGCAGTAGCTAGAAAAGCTAAATGATAGTTAGAGATATTGCTAGTGTTCCCCCTACCAAGAATACTAGTTGCAAGATAGTAAGTAAAATATCTAATAGATGGGAGTTGAATGTTTCTTATCTTGCCATGCTGAGCTGTGCGGTCATCATCATTGGTCACCCCTCGGTAGAGCTCCAACAGATCAGCTGGTTGGTTCTGAATCTTCTTCGTTGTCCCAAACATGGGGATACCTAGAATGCCACAAAATTTCTCCAAAGAAATGGTGATAGGCTTATCATAAATTTTGAATGCAATGGATGGCTTGAAATGAGAGATTTAAAACTCTCAACAAAAATCCTTGTGAGCATAGCATATTGATTACTCTCATCAAGCATGTATGTAGTCAAACCAACCCTATCAACAAGGAGTAGGAAATCATCAAGGATCCCTGCATCACGCAAAAAGTTAGAACAAGGGAAAGTTGATGGATGCACATCTCCATCATCCCCCTCGTCACCAATGCTTGGTGACATAAGATCTTCATTGTAGGATGTCCTAAATCGAGCAGTTGACCTTGAAGGCCTTGATGACCTTGGTGCTTCTCTTTTAAAGACCTCTCCATAAGTGTAGTTATCCATTTCCTTTCTCTGAAATTTTTAAGCAAACCTCATAAAAAGTGATTTTGAAACAAATAATTGAAGGAGACTACTATAGGGAGTTGCAAGAGCGCTAACATGCATCAAAATAAAATTTCTAAGCAATAGAACAAGCATAAAAACTCATTTAACCTGTCACCTATAGAGCTAAAATACTCAAGAAATACTCCACTAAACAAAATTCTAATTGGACAATCGAAGGAGTCACATACTGGAGAACAAATGCCCCAAATCTCAGCAGCAAAGATAGGCTGAGCAAGGAGATCAAAAATCGCGAGGAAGAACAGCAAGAACACGGGTTTGAGCTGTGGTGTGGAGATATTTTGGGAGAGAGAGTGGAGTGGAGGGTGGAGAGGTAAGTGGAGGGCCAGGGGGCCCTCACCATGCCACGGCGCGGCCTAGCCCTGGCCGCGCCACCATGTGGTGTGGTGGCATAATGGGTCCCCCTGAGGTGTCCCAGGTGCCTCTCTGCCCCATTTTTGACATAAAAATTTAAAAAGAATTTTCCGGAATTTTTCGAGAACTTTATTTTTGAGGATTTTTCAGAAATTGATAAGGGAATAAAACTCGGGAAAACGAAGATGGAATGATAGAAAGCAAATCCAAACCAAGCTTACAGCAGCTCTAAGATATTCTAATATGAAACTAAACAGCGGAAACAAAAATGAACAAGGTGGAGAAGAAAGTAAATGCGGTGAACACATAGTTTCGTTCATTCAAAAACCGTTTTGTTAACAAGGTTGATCAAGTCTTGTTACCAAACCACTTTTCTATGAAGCAAAACTTTGCATTTCACTAAATGATTATGTTACCTCGACCTTGATAGGCATAGTCCCAATCATAATAATTTGATAGATATTCTTCCTTGGGCTTTGGACTTGAACAAATAATTTGACCAACTTTGATGGTTTCAATATTCTTGATTGAGTTTAGAGCATATTTTCTATCAATCTTCTTGGGAAAATAAACCGTGTGCTCTTTATCATTAACATTAAAAGTAACTTTCCCTTGGTTGCAATCAATATTAGCACCTGGAGTGTTTAGAAAAGGTCTTGAGTGTTTAGAAAAGGTCTCCCAAGAATAATATGTATTATCATCTTCAGGCATTTCCAACACAACAAAGTCAGTCAATATCAAACAATTATTAGCAACTTGAACAGGAACATTCTCACATATACCAATAGGAATAGTAGTAGACTTATCAGCCATTTGCAAAGATATATCATTCGATATCAACTTTTCTATATCAAGTCTCTTGTAGAGATAAAAAGGCATCACACTAACTCTGGCTCCCAAATCACACAAAGCAGTTCTAACATAATTATTTTTAATAGAGCAAGGAATAGTCGGTATATTAGATCTCCAAGCTTCTCCGAAACTTTACCATCAAAAGAGTAATTAGCAAGTAAAGTGGAAATTTCCTCACTAGGAATCTTCCTTTTGTTAGTAACAATATCCTTCATATACTTTGAATAAGGAGGCATTTTAATAGCATCAGTCAAAGGAATTTGCAAAAATAAAGGTCTCATCCATTCACAAAACCTATTGTAGTGTTCTTCTTCCTTGGATTTATGTTTCTTACAAGGAAAAGGCATTGGTTTCTGCACCCAAGGTTCTCTCTCACTACCATGCTTGTTGGCAATGAAGTCTTCCTTAGTGTACTTTGCATTCTTAGCAAGCTTTTCTGGTTCCTCTTCAACTTCTTCTTTATCAGAAGCATTACCACTTTTGGTTTCAGCATCAGAAATAGAAACACTATTAGGATCTTTACCTATTCCGGAAGATTCTGCAACTGTTTTATGCTTCTTCTTCTTTTTCTTGGAAGGAATATCATCACCTGCAGCACGTTGAGAATCCTTCTCGATCTTCTTAGGATGTCCTTCAGGATATAAAGGATCCTGAGTAGAAGCACCTCCTCTAGTGCGTATTTCACACGCTTGTTTTTCTCTTGAAGTATTAACTAGCAAATCTTTTTGCACCTTGGTAAGCTGATCAATTTAAGTCTGAACCATTTGAAAATGTTTAACAAGCATCTTCACATCATTGGAGGTCCTCTCCACAATATCCTGCAACTTGTTAATGGCTCTAGAATTTTCCAACAAATAATTCTGCACCCTTTTATTAAAGTTATCTTGCTTAACAATGAAATTATCAAACTCATCTAAGCATTGATCAGGAGGTTTAGAGTAAGGAATATCTCTATTATCAAAGCGTTGGAGAGAGTGTACCTCAATTGTGGAGGAGCGAGGGATTGGCTTACATAGTTCTTCTATAGGTGGTAGATTCTTCACATCTTCAGATTTAATACCCTTCTTCTTAAGATATTTCTTGGCTTCTCTCATCACTTCATCATTTAATTCAATCATTCCTCTCTTCTTTGGCGTGGGCACTGGTGTTGACTCAGCCATAGTCCAATCATCATAATTCCGGCTTATTTTAGCCATTAACTCTTCAGCTTGGGCAGGAGTCCTTTTCCTGAAAACACCACCAGCACAACTATCCAAGTATGTCTTAGATTCAACAGTTAGTCCATTATAAAATATATCAAGGAGTTCATTCTTAGGCAATGGCTCTCTAGGCAGTACTCTAATTAAAGAACAAAACCTTTTCCAAGATTCAGGCAGTTTCTCTCCTTTTACCTGCTCAAAGTCAAAAAAAATCTGCAAAGCAGCATGTTGAGCACTAGCAGGAAAATATTTCTGAAAGAAAGCATTAACCAAAGCAATAGGACTATCAATAGATCCAAAAGACAAATTATTAAACCAAGCTTTAGCTGCGCCTTTCAACGAAAAAAGGAAAATCTTAGCAACAAAATAAGTATGCAGCTTAGTATCATCAGAAAACAAATTACTCAAAGAAGAAAGCTCATTCATGTGCTCCATAGCACTTTCATTTTTAGTACCACAAAAAGGTTCTTTCTCAACAATAGATATGTAAGATAAATCCAAAAAGAAATCATAATCCTTATCTCTAATACATATGAGAGAAGTAGCAAACTTAGCATCAGGAGATAACTTATATCTAACAGCACGTCTTGCAAAAAGATCCCTAATAGCACCAGCGTCACTAGTAGCATGAAATTCATCAATAAAAGCATCATCTAGCTCAATATAAGCCTCATCAAGATCGTCACTAGGGCATTCCCTAGACTCAGGTGAACTAGCAGGTGTAACAGTAGCGTTCCCCATTTGCTTAGTCTTAGCATTTGTAGCCTCTAAAAAGGAACCTAACGAACCACTCTCATCAAGCATAGTAGAAGCATCATCAAAATTTTCAGAAGCATTTTCAAACTCAGCAGAAGTAGTAGCATGTGCATGCGGTGGTGTAAGCAACTTACTCATCGCAGATGGTGAATCAAGAGCAACAGAGGTGTTCAGAGTCGTACCTCTTCTTGTAGTGGATGGCAATATAGGAAACTTTCCATCACGAGGTTTACCCATGATGAATGGCTTGCAGCGAACAATATGAATCCCAAGTGAACTTACAAATAAAGCTATGCTCCCCGGCAACGGCGCTAGAAAATAGTCTTGATGACCCACAAGTATAGGGGATTGCAACAGTCTTCGAGGGAAGTAAAACCCAAATTTATTGATTCGACACAAGGGGAGCCAAAGAATATTTATAAGCCTTAACAGATGAGTTGTCAATTCAGCTGCACCTAGAAATAGACTTGCTCGCAGCAGTTTATCAGTAGCAATAGTTTTATAGTGGTGACAGTAGTAAAATAGTAGCAACGATAATAAAGTAAAGACAATAACGATATCAATAGTAAACAGTAGGATTAAATACTGTAGGCATAGGGATGGATGTACGGGCGTTGCATGGATAAGATAATTCATGTAATAATCAAGACATGAGCAATTGCAGATAAATAAAGATAAAGCATCCTAGTACTAAACAACCATAGGCATGTGTTCCATATATAGTCGTACGTGCTTGCAATGAGAAACTTGCACGACATCTTCTGTCCTACCAGCCCGTTTGCAGCGGGGCATCAAGGGAAACTACTGGTAATTAAGGTACTCCTTTTAATAAAGTACCGGAGCAAAGCATTAACACTTAGTGAACACATGTGATCCTCACATCACAGCCATCCCCTCCGGTTATCCCAATTGCTGTCACTTTGGGGCCTCGGGTTCCGGACAACGATATGTGTATACAACTTGCAGGTAAGACCATAAACAACAAGTATCATTATAAAACAATAACAAGTTCAGATCTGAGATCATGGCACTCGGGCCCAAAGTGACAAGCATTAAGCACAACAAGTTGCAACAATGTCATAAGCACTAACAATAGATACTAGGCACCATGCCCTAACAATCTCATAGCAAATTACATGAATGGTCTCATCCAATCCCTACCATCCCCTTCGCCTACAACGGGAATTACTCACACATGGATGGGGAGTCATGGATGGTTGATGGAGAGATGTCGGTGATGATGGTGATGAAGATCTCCTCCAAATTCCCGTCCCGGCAGGGTGCCAGAACGGAGTTTCTAGTTCCGAATCATGGTTTCTGATGGTGGCGGCGCAGCGAAAGTCTATCTGGGAAAAACGCCGAACCCCCACTGTTTTCAGGTCAGAGGGTATATGTAGGCGGAATGAGGGGTCGAGACGACGGCCGAGGCGGCCTCACCACCCCCTGGCGCGGCCAAGCCTGGGCCGCACCACCAGGGGGTGTGAGCCCCTCGTGGCCCCTCTCCGTCTCGTGTTCTGGCTCCGTGGGTCTTCTGGTAAAATAGGATTTTTGCAATATTTTCCAGGATTTTTCCTGAAAGTTGGATTTCTGCACAAAAACAAGACACCAGGGCAATTCTGCTGAAAACAGCGTTAGTCCGTGTTAGTTGTTTTCAAAACACACAAATTAGAGGAGAAACAACAGCAAAAGTGTTCGGGAAAGTAGATACATTTTGGACGTATCAACGGCGAGAGGAAGAACGAAGTTGTAGCGATGGTTTATGGTGCTACCAACGGTGGTCAGCAATGCTTGCATCGGTGGGCAAAGGTGTGGTGGTGGAGGTGTTTTCAAGGAAGGGCACCATGCTACTATATGTGGGTGGTGATGCTACCATCGGTCGACGCCGGTGCTATAACGGTAGATGGCAGTGCTTCCACCTATGGACAAACATGCTACATCGTTTGATGGCTGAGGTGCTACGAACGGCAGATAGTGATGCCACCACGGTCCACGGCGGTGCTACCATCGGACATTGGTCAACGTCGGTGTTGTGAGTCGGAGTCGAGATGCTACCGGTGGTGCTTCCTACAAGGTCTCGTCGGACTTTTTGTTTGTCAGGGGCTGCTGCAAGCGAATAAATGGCCAAAATGTTTTTGCGATGCTCGGATGAGAAGGGAAGAGGGGGTTGGTTTAATGTAGCATTGGCGCGATAGGTGAAACGAGGACACGTGTCACCTCTCAAGGCGGGGGGATCGGGTAGTTATCCCCAAGAGACGTTTGTTAGGGGGTGCTGCAAGCGAATAAATAACCGATATGTTTTTGCTACGCTTGGGAGAGGAGGGAAGAGGGGGTTGGTTAATGTAGAGTTTGCGAAATTAAGGTAAAACAAGGACACGTGTCACCTCTCAAGGCGGGGGATTGGTTAGTTATTCCCAAGGGACATTGCTCAATGCCCACTTCATAATATTTCATCTGTCTATAATTACCCCGTATTTTGGGTTTAATCAAAATTAAATATTATTAAATTTAACTAAACATATAGATAAAAATACAATATATATAACATCAAGTACATATAATATAAAATATTTTCGTAATAATTTAATTAATATTTATTTTATATTGTAGATGTTAATATTTTTTATAAGCTTAGTTAAAGTTTGTAAAATTTAACTTTATAACTAAACCTAAACAGCAAGGTAATTCTGGATAGAGGGAGCATCACCTCACCTGCCCCCACTCTTTCTCCAGAAAATCACCTGCCTCCACTGGGCACTGATGTATTACTACACGAAACAATCAACTGCCCACATCTCACTCTCTTGTTTTCTTCCCTTCTAAACTTAAAATACACAAGTGCGTCACCTCGGCCGCCGTGTCAAAGGAGAGCTTGAACGAAGTGATCGTTGTCGATACGCTGCCCGACCGACACCCATGACACTGGTTGAAAACACGAAATATGGGGTTGAGGATTAAAACCAAATGTGAGAACGTGGCAACGCCCCCGTCGATGGCGTTATCTGCTCCGACAGAATCACGCACATGCAGCTCACCGCACATCATAGCTGACAGCAGACAATTCCAAATTTACTATAAACTGGGCAGACAGGATACAATTATGCAAACGGTGCCATGATCTACTTATAACTCGGTCATAACTCCGATCTCAGCTTTGCTCACGGGCAATCTCTGAACAGAGATCGGCCATCGGACCATAGCTCGGAACTCCTCAGCTTTGCTCACGAAGAAGCTCGGATCGACCAGCGATGATGCTTAGAGCAATGCATCTCGCCCTCAGGTGTCTCCTCGATCCAGTCTTGCCTCTTCGTGTTGGTTAATTGTTAAGTTTTGTTTCTGATAGTTTTGGTTCATGGAGGAGCAAGCAAGTTTAGCTAGCTGATCCTTGGTGTCACCTGTGGGCTGTGGATGCAGGAGGGACAACAGCAGAGCTGCGGGAACCTTGTTACGTGGCTTCTCGACTTCGTCTTCCAGCTGCCAGAGGTTAGCCGGCAAGGTGGCCGTCATCACCGGCGCGGCCAGCGGCATCGGGAAGGCGACGGCCGTCGAGTTCATCCGGAACGGCGCCAAGGTCATCCTCGCGGACATCCAAGATGACGTCGGCCGCTCCGTGGCGGCCGAGCTGGGCCCCGACGCGGAGTACACCCGTTGCGACGTGACCTCCGAGGCGCAGATCGCGGCTGCGGTGGACCTCGCCGTCGCGCGCCACGGCCGGCTCGACGTCCTCTACAGCAACGCCGGCGTCTCCGGGTCCTCGGCGGCGGCGCCCCTGGCCGCCCTCGACATGGCCGACTTCGACCGCGTCATGGCGGCCAACACCCGCTCCGTGGTGGCCGGCGTCAAGCACGCCGCGCGCGTAATGGTGCCGCGGCGCAGCGGGTGCATCCTCTGCACGGGGAGCACCACGGGCATGCTCGGCGGGGTCGCGGCGCTCCCGTATAGCCTCTCGAAGGCGACTGTGGTGGGCGTGGTGCGGCTGGCGGCGGAGGAGCTGGCGCGCTCCGGCGTGCGCGTGAACGCCATCTCGCCGCACGCCATCGCGACGCCGCTGCTGGTCCGATCGCTGGCGAGGGCAAACCCGGGCGTCGGCGACGAGGCGCTGAAGCGGATGGTGGAGAGGGGCATGAGCGAGCTCGATGGGGCGGTGCTGGAGCCGGAGGACGTGGCGAGAGCTGCCGTCTACCTGGCGTCCGACGAGGCCAAGTATGTCACCGGGCATAACCTCGTGGTGGACGGCGGCTTCACCGTCGGCAAGCCAATCACCGTGCACCCGGCGAGCTGAGAAGCCGCGCTAGTTCGACGTTGTTTCGCATGTTAACCCGACAATAATGAATCATGAGGCGGATGCTCCACGAGGGCAGAGCAGTTGCTTAGATGGTTTAGGTGCCTCAGAGAAAGTGACTTTTAGGCCGGGGTGATGGTGCCGGCGGCTATGGTTTATGAGCAGTTTGTCTTGTGTAGCTTAGGCTGCGAACGATTTGGTCGTGCAGCGTTATGGTTCAGGTCGAGTTCGAGCGGTGTTATATTGAAACGGTGGTCTGGAAAGATAATATTGATGGTCTGTCGGGCGTGGTAGAGCAGTTAGATTTCACGGCGGCGGCCTCGAAGGCTCTCTGTGCTAAGTGCATTAAGAGTTCTGAGACCTTGTGTTGTGTAGACGACAAGTTTATCTCAATACTGGTCGTCGACGTATAATAAATAGTAAACATGGCTCTCCGCTGATGCAGAAATGAAAAAACAAATTTTAGTTTTTATCGCAAGTTTTTTTTATAATTAGACCTAATTTATAAGAAGAAGTAGCAACTCAACATATATGACGTTAAATTGATATATTATATGAATGCGTATTTCAAAATAGACCTATAGTTTACTAATTGCATAAAGGTACACCTACGGACGCTATCCTAACGTGCAAGTAGCCTCTATAAAGAAACGTGCAAGTAGCCGAGTGGTTTAAATCATTTTGCCCTCGGTGATTTTGAACTTTGGTTTGTTTCAAGTCCCCACGTCAGCGCGTAAGTGGTTTTCATAGTACTAATAGGTGTTGTAAATACTAAGTCTACATTTAGTTTTTGCGCTAAGTTTAATTTTCTTATATTTGACCCACTTTGTAGAAAATTGTGACAATGTCTGTAACAGAAAATCGGTATAGTATGAAAATTGCATTTTAAAATGAAACCAAGTGATACGAATTTCATGATGTAAATACTGTAAATACTTCTATTTTTTCTAGAAAGTTGATCAAATATTAAAAAGTTTAAGTTAAGACAATATAAAAATACATCTATTATTTGGACGAAGAGAGTATATCTTATTGACATGTCACCAATAGTTAATTCAATAGTCAGTATTAATATTAGTTAGCTATAAAAATATATTATTTTATTAATACATGCCACGCATCACACTCAGCATTTGGACCTTGTGGTAAAGCTAGCTCTTAATGTACACCTCGCTTCTCTTCTTTCTGCTCTAACTCAAGAAAAAATATTATCTAAATGCTTATATTTGGCTTATATCACCTTTTTGAACTAGGAGAGGTCACGAAGGACCTATTTTACATGGAGGACCTCAATAAAAAAGTAATATATAACAATGTCCTCACAGTCTGCAAACAAGACCTAGAAAAGAAAGGAAAACAAGAAGCGCAACCAAGTCCATCTCCACCGCATTGTAAAAAAAAAGGGTCCATCTCCACCGCAGCATCTCGGATACATCGAGATACGGCTGCTCGCCTCGTCGCCGGGAAGGCGGGGACGTGGCCACTTGTGACGGGAAAAGCACTGGACACCGCATCGAGATCATTGAAGATCCTCTGCAATGGCATGTTGGCCTAAAGGAAGAAGCCCAAGCGCACAAGGCACCTGAGAGGAGTGGCCTCCTTGTTGGCCAAAGACAACGCTGGCTCGCAGGTGCCACCATTCATGAACTCCGCAGCATATTGACACAGCCACACCGACTCCCGAGGAAGCTCCAGATCCCGACTGCTCAGTCCATCCTCCACCTCCTCGGCGACCAGATCAGGCTAGAGAACCATCACCCATAGCTCCAATAGGCTTATTTAGGTTACCTCCACCAAAACCTACCACCAGCACCCAAATTCACCATGGATCACCGATGGAGAAGCACGAAGGCGGGATCTCGAAGCCGCTCACAAGCACCAAGAGAGGATAGAGAAGTGGCATGATGCCATACGCCATATAGGCAAGTCTACTACAAACCCTAACCCTGCAGCTACCTCTACTACTATTTACAGGAGACCAACGTCCTCTCCCCCATTCCCTTCGGTCGGCGAGGCCACCGAAGAAGAGCCGGAGGAGGCGGGAGACTATTAAGGGGAGGGGCAAGCAGAGAGAACGAACGAGGGAGAAATACACTGCTAACTAGGATAGCGCCCAATCACATATGCCAACGAGCTCTAGAAGTTTGATGGCAGAGACTGCCCCTGTGGCGACTTTGTCCCCGTGTGGTCTTTCCCTTGCCCCTGCTCCAGATCGACCTCCTCCCCCCGCCCCCTCCCATCGCCGGCGGCCATGGTGGTCGGTGGTGTGTGGGAGGGGGCCTGGCTCCTTGTAGTTGTAGGTTTAGTTTTTCCTAGTATCTCCCAGGTAAATAAAGAGGAGCTTGGATCCAGATCCATCTTAGCCCTTTCACCATTTTCTCTCCCTCAAGCTTGTGGTGGCAACGAGGTGGAGGGATGGAGCTGGGCTGGCGGTGGTTCTTATGCCAGAACCTCAAGGCCTTATCCATGGCAATTTGCAGCTTCGGCTGCGGTTGCTCCCAAGTTTCCCCTCCTTTTCCATTCTTTCAATAAAGTTGGAATATTTGGTCTTGGCAACCTTGTTCCTCCTAGTCGCCATGGTGGCGGGTAGAGGGATGAAGCTCAAGGATTCGGTGCTCCTCGGGAAGTCCAAGATGCTGCTTCGAGCGGAGCCCATCAACGGCGGCAAGTCTGCTGCATCACGACATCTTCAACCTCGTGGCTGGTGTGCCAAGATGGAGGCCCTTCAACAACGGCTCTGCTGCAACAACCTTCATCGTCTTGTCTCCAAGTGGCGTAGTCCCCGGCTATGGTGCCGACAGCCGCAGTGTCAAGCCCGTCATCCTCTTCGGTGGAGAAGGACCTGATTGCTTTTGCAGATCTTCTAATAGGGTTCTTTCTATAAAAGCAATGAACTTGTTTGTAATTTTTATTTCCTTTGAGGTTCGCCTTGTAATATGTAACCCCACCGATTAATGCAGCTCTGGACCCTTCGGGGTCCTTCCCTTGTTCAAAAAAAAACATATGCCAAAATCATAACATGTAAAGTTGTTTTGATACAACATCAGCGAGAAAACTAGGATAGAGCACTAAATGCCAATGTATTCAGAGAAGGCCTTAAGATCAATCACGTTGCAGCTACAAGAAATCACATAACAAAGGTATAGTTTGATGTCAACGGAGAGCTCGCGGTCACAGGAACTAAAGTCGCCTTTTCATCCCTAAATTTTAAAATGGAGACAAATAACTCTTGGTGCAACCAAGAAACCACCTGTCACCGCGCGAAAAGCAGGTAATGGTCTTCATGCAACAGAAAAGAACTGCTTAAATCAGCCTCACCTTGTACATAATCAAAGGGTCTTATTAATTGTGTGAACTAAATTGTGTGAACCAAGAAACTATTGTCCTCGGAACAAAGGCACCATGTTTCAGTTCCAGACACCACTATGGAGTAGAAAAAGAAAAGACCATGACTAGAGAGATAATGAATTTCCGCAAAAACAAATATAAAAAGACTGAAGACTAACAGTATATGCAACCCAAACACCACACACGCTTAAAGAATGAAACCTTGTCAGATATTACTGAAGCAGAATATACTCGGCACTTGTCAAATAGATATTACAACATTCTGGTTCAACAGGCCCTTTGTGTTTGATCTATTCTACTTAATCTACATTACATGAACAAAACCTTCTTCTACTGTAAGCCTCAAGAGGAAGCTCTTGATCTGAATCGCTAGATAGTTTATGAACTAATGCTCTAAGTTTTGAACCGACAAGTCATGTGATCGTGTGCTTGTTCTGTAAGCTAGATGCTTTGTGTTACATACAAAGAAAAAGGGCTACTCCAACAACAGATGTGGACCGCTGCAATATGATAGCCCACATAATAGTATCTCTACCAAAGAATTACCTATTTGTTGCTCAGCCAAAGAGCTCCAATATTACAGCGGTTGGAGTTCTTGCTCAGGCCCCACTGAATCCACTGGTCTATATGCAGCTTGACCTCTAAATTTCTTTTTCCAAAGATAAAGTCCTATAAAGGCCGATAAAGACAGCAAAATAACTAGCAATATTCCGACCAGTATGGAGACAACATGTTCTTCCAACCATGACCTGTAACAAAATTTGATGGCAAGTCAAGTAAACGATCTTTTGTAAGAAAAAGCAATGTAAAACATATAGGCATATAGCAGCATCAAAACACCATTCAATCAAATCTCCAAAGACTGAATGCTAACAAAGATCAGAATTCAGGAAAATACAAAATGATGCAGAGTAAAACTAAATATCGCTCTTAGGGCTTGTTTACAAGAGGAGTTTTGTTGTGAAGTTTTGGCATTTAGTTTGAATTTAACTTAAATACCAAAACTTTATGAATAATGACATTCGTCCAAACAGCACCATATGATATTCGTTAAATAAGCAGTGCCAGTGGTACTTGACGATCCTGCGGAGGCAGCTTTGCCAGGTGATTAGGTTTCTACATTCACATGTCACCATTGCACAACAAAAACATGTAAGAAAAGACAGAAGATGATGGCACAGATTAGTGTGACGATAGCTGTAATGCAGTACCAAATGTTGAAGCCATTATATATTATCTTATCATTATTTTTGTGATTCATTAACTTTCATCATGTGGTTGAATCACATAAACGAGAATACTTTGTGTTTCCTTGTGAATTTTTACGCCTCTGCAAGAACTGCATGTTAAAGATATGCTGCCTTCCCCCGTTTTAAAAATAAGAAATCTTGCCCTGGTCATTTCAGCTTTTCAGTTAAACTAAAGTTCTTCTGGAGGAAGAGATGTCCCAATTAAAAAACTTGAATGTTTCTCAGGCACAATATGAATAGTACACTTATATAAAACATTTTCTCACCTTCTTGAGATAGGTTGCTGCACATTCCACTCGAGTAACTGATAACTGCCAAGATTTTGAGGCAGCTGAACATGATGTTGAGTTAGGCGATAAATGATACCCTATCATATGTCAATGCAATAAATTAATCACTTTGTAAAGAAGAAAAACTATAATAGTCCACATAGGTGCAGGTCTAGATGCTACCATTGCTGTTGCATTAGACATAGCATTAGAAGATCCAGCGGGGGAAATATCCCATCTGATTAGAGTAGAGTTTCCTTGGCCTGTGACATTCATAACTCGAACCTATACAAGTAAAAAAAAGCAACTTAAAGTCAAATCCCCACAAAGCATGACCTAAAGAACTATTGAATTAGAGCAAAACTTTTATGTAAATACAAAGAACAGTTCTTACTCCTTATAAAAACGAATCATTCTGCAAACATAACTAGCACAATCATAGGGTCATATTATGTTTTACCCTTACCTGACGGGAATCAATCTCCAGCTCTTTAGCTAACAGCTCAGCCAGCTCATGGAGGTGTGGTTTCAGGTTTGGGTAAGTAACATTTATCGACATATAGACAGTAATGAGGCCAACATCAAATTCTGCAATCAAAAGGACACAGATATGATAAATCAAGTGTACATACAATACCAAATAAATTATAGATAGAGAAACCATTCAGAGAATTAGATTGAGCAACTGCCACGTTTCTCACAAAATGTAAAGCCCTGCCAAATTAACTCGGAAGCATCAAATAGCTTCCCAACCGTGCAAGCAAAAAGAATGATACCTACAGCACAAACAACTACAGAAAGGCACAAACCTGGCAAACCACTAGGAGCAGGAGCTGGTGAAAAATCTGCTTGTGAACCTGGATCACTTGAAGGTGCTGGTGAAGGAGCTCCACCAATATGGAGCCTCTCCCACAACTCTGAACAGTTAGTTTTCCAAAATCCAATCTTATCATTGTGCCGGTCATAGGTTACAAGAGTATTACGAACAACGATACCTGCCAGAGAACATTACGTTAGCTACTCACAGGGACAGGTTTTTAAATTTAAAAAAATGATGTTAGAATGTTCCTAACGATACAGACAAACTAACAAACTAAAACTTGATCTGTTTTCACTTTAGCGTGAATCAAGATGCCTATAATGAAAATGGTGACTGATAAGATAATATATAGCAGCTAAGTTCTATTATGTCAAATATTATTCCTGTCATTACAAATAATATGAGTTATTGGTCCCATATTTCGTCTCGGTTTTCAGCTAGCAACAGCTGTTTGCAGGAGCTTCACCTGCAGGCTCAACTTCTGCCTAAACACTACATAAACACATGGCTCAAAGTTAACTGAAATCTGGAAGTGAGACTGTTTTGGTAGTTATTTTCTGGTTTCCTTGTGAACGTAGCAAGTTTAGAAAGAACAGACTGTTCCGTTTCTTTGAGCAAACAGGGACTTGTACCTTATTACAACAAAAGGAGTTTATATGGTCACCAGAAATTGTGCTATAAATTTGCATGCGCAGACTACTGAATGAATGGAATAAGTGATGCCACAAACAGCATCATGGAGGAATAAAAAGGCAGGTCAGACTGTTACTATTCATCTTTTAAAAGTTAAATAAATGGAAAGTACAGTAACTGGGAATATGGAGGTAATATTTAAGAAATTTCCCAAGTTAATAGTTAGTTTCAGCGATTTTATTACATACGAGTGCATAAGCTGGTTAGAGTACATGTGCACATACTTTTAGTTATTATATCCAGCATATACTAATAATCATTTTTAGGCCAAGGATGAGAAAATCAGAAAATATTACATATGGATGGCTTCAGTGTTTTCTAATTATAATTCTAATGCACAAAACAAAAACATAGTGAGCTTGTGTAAATTATAAGTCAGCACAGACGTACAGTAGCAAATTAGCAATATGAGAGCTGGTGGAACAGATGTACACAGAAACAAATTATGAACAGCATGCACAGATATTTGTCCAGGAGGACCACCAGTAAAGTGCACGGTAAACTATACATTGCAAATGAAGAAATAAGAAATGTAGGAGGAAGGCAAATTTCTTGAAACTCCTACTGAAGTTTAGTGTCTTACCCCCTAATAGAGTTGTTGGATCTTTCCCATTTTGGAATACACCCAAGCAATATGCCCCTTCGACTTTGGAGTGCTTTATTTCAAAATTGAGACACAATATGAGCAGATAGCACAAAAGAAGCAAAGTAAGCAAATGCTTCCTTAACTAAATTTAAAGGTTATAGCTTAGTAACTTACCCGGAATAAATAATTTTCAGGTGAAAGTGAGAGCTTCTGTCCATTTCCAAATACCATGTCAACATCTGGAAATACCTCGGATAACTTGGACACATTCCTAGAAGTAAGGTGGTGTATATTAAAACTCCACAAGAATGTTAGAGAGAACATGAGAAACATTTCTAATGAAAATAAATAATTTCTATTATCAGTGGAAAGTCACCTTCCAGCACCGGCAAAGCAGATGTCCTTGTAATTTGGGTCAGGGCCACGGACTTTCTTGAGCAGATGTACTTTGCTTGTCACCTATTGATTGAGAGCATAATCATTACAGCATTCTTTACCAAGAGCATTAGAGCAGAATCACCAGTTGTTCAGTTTCAAATAAGTTAGCATAGGACCACCAATAAATAAACTCTGTGCATGAGGTCAGAGATAAGATGAAAAGGCAAGGTGCAAGTGACAGTTGTTCCTTGTAAGCTTGAAAAAAATCACAGAGCAACAATTAAAAGAACAGAAGGAGAAATAGGAACCAACATATTGGTCTTGGTAAATAAAAAGTAGCTGGCGTCATGTGGGGAGTAACATTTTATTTATCCAGGGGATAATGATGGTTAAACTCCAGTGTGCAAGATTTTAAAGTAAAAAAAGATGGCATGTCCTCAACTACTGCTATTTATCATCGAAACCTTGAAAGATCCATTCATTAAATGGTAAACTGCAAAAGCAACAGAAAAATAGGTTCCATATAATGGAGAAATATCTATGGTAAAACAAATGTCCTACAAACTGTACAGTAAAATCCGTTAAAAAAAGTAGACTGGGGTTGGAGGATGAATCATCCCATCACTTACAGCATCTTTAAAAGCTAGAAAAGCTTGTTCTGGGAGGTATGCGTATGTCGTCCCACTATCCAAGACAGTCCCATGTTTGCCGTCGAAGACCCTTGGATCTACCCGCAATGCCTTTCCAGCAACATGTATTTCCTTCAACTCAATGTTGTAATATGGGCTGTTTCCATTTCGAGATTTGTTAATAAAGAGAGGATGTATCAAGATTACAATAGTGGAATTCCAAACGCACAAATGTAAAAAAAAAGGAACAAAAATCCATGTTAGTGTGCAGAACGACGTATGGTACCTGCGGACAGGGTCTGAACTTGAGAAAATCATGTCAGGAGGGGCAGGCATTGCACCAAGTACCATGGCACCACCACCAATATCCATTCCACCATAGCACATAGAGAATGAATCACCTATGACACCCTTCTCAACAAGCTGGTCCATTATGCTAAGTTTACCACGGCCCAGCCCCATTATGCCATCAGCATGCTGGCTGAACAAATCTCCAGTTTCTGAATTTTCACAGCCAAAAACAGCACGCTGTGGCTTAAGTTCACTTTCTGTGCCGAACGACACAATGTCCTCACCAAGCACCCCACTGCTGGAGCTCATTTCAGCATACTGCCTCTCATAAGTGCATTGGCTCTTATCATTATCACAATTACAATCAACATTACATTTTACTGGTGAATATGTACTGGAGAGGTCAGGTTGAAATCTTGGATCCTACATCAAGCAACACATTGGCATATTTTAAGTTAACTCACAGGTATTTAATAAAAATTTACAAGGATGCATGATGGTGATCTCCTAGACCAATAGAATGATTTTTTTTCCTGTATGGCATGATGTTTATGGCTGCATGCACATATTTACGTATTCTAAATTATAAAAATAGACCAAAACAGAAGAAATCAATGCAGAGTGGACACTCAACTTTTCGTGTACATATAAAAAACGTCTGAACATCAGTACAACAATAATGACATCTGCAAATTATGATTCATCATTAGATTGCTTCTTGCATCCAAAGTATTTCTAAACCAGCTGAGCTATAGATAATAGATATATAGTCTAATTATGTTTGCTTTCAGTGTTTCTGTTTCGTAACATATTACTTTGGCTTAAAGGTATCAAATGTACAAGACTTTCTTTTAGATGAAATGTACAAGACTTTGAAGGCCATGTTTGGGTTGTTTTATGTTTCTATTTACATCTCACTTATACCCTTTGCGTTGACTGACATCTTTAAATCTCACTTATACCCCTTTGCGTCTGCTAATATCACATTACCAATGGAATTTCCAGACTGAGAGTTAAACAAGACAAAAATCTTCTGGGATTCGGCTAGAGAATGTAGAAAAAAATACATTATAAGAATGGGAATAATTTTTTCACGTATAGGAGACTTGTTCTACATTCAGATAGTGACGGCATGGATTAAAAAAACAGCAATACTAGATCTAGAATGTGGTTATAGTTAGTGACTAAACAGGTGCCAAGGCAAATTATTTGGCGCTACAAACACATTGGCATGACCAAGGCAAACAAAAGCCTAATGCACTGTCAACTATTGGCAGCTCGCAAGAGACGTTGGACCAAGAACATAGAGAGAAAATCAACGGAAGTTGGCTAACATATATTTAGGACCAATAATACCAAAAACAATGTTTTGGCAGTCCAGTAGAGCAACTTTTTGCTGAAACAATGCCTACCAAACAAAAGCCAAATTACGTTTGTATTCATTGAGGAAAGCTGAACATGGTATTAATTTGAGTCATTAATGACTGGTCATTTAAAGAGCGGTTTTGCTAAACATCAGTCGACTGATAATTTTCTTAGGTCTCAGTCGATCGATTTGGTTATACGTGCGTCTTGCTGGGTTGCAGGTTACCCCGTAGTGGGCTTTTTTGGGCTGCTTTTCTGTCTGACTGGAGGTTTGTCTCCTGTTTCTTGTTTTTTCTTTTTGATTTTCTCTGTTATATGGGTCTCACTAGTCAGTGTCCCTTTTCTTTTCTTCTTTCTGGAAACGTCGTTTCATTCTAGAGGAGGAAAGAGAGGAACCAGGCGGAAGGAGTTGTGGAAATGGAGGTCGAGGCGGATGGTGAGGTCGTCGTCGTCGTCGCCGCTGGTGGTCTAGCCGGCGAAAGATCTATAGGTTTTCTCAGATTCACACACTCTTACGCAATCTAATCTGTAGAACGGGTGAACAAAATCAACCAGTGTTATTATTTCTTCCTGCAAAGCTCGTGTGGGGATTTCTTTGGGGTGCGTTGTTTTTAGGGTTTGCTTGATGTGTGAGCGTAGGTGAGGATGTTTTTGTCCGCCCGCGCAGCTTGATGATTCGACCGGACTCTTAGCATCAGGGGATGTCTGAATGTTCAAATGTCTGAATACATGCACGCGTTTAGAGAGCTAGGTGGGGGATAGGACGAGATCTATTTTTTAGGCCTCAAATTTGCATGTGCGGTACGCAGACTGTGTGGTCAGTGCTCCCTATTTGTGTATCTCTGTTGTGGTTTTGTGTTTATCTATAAAGATTGTGCTGGTCTTTGATTTATGATTCAGTTTTAGGTGTTCTTCTATTTCGTTCGTCTTTGATTGTGTGATCCATACAGTTTGTGCACCTCCGTGGATTCAACATGCTGCTGGCTCCCTGTGTATCGTGCGACATTCCGCTGTTGTATTTGGTTATTCAATTTTCCTTTAGGTTCTATTTTAAGGATTGCACTTAACTTGGAAAGAGCTGCAAGAAATCAGCTCATATATAGCTGCCTAGTAGGCAGTAAGCAATAGAAGAGGCTAGAATGTGAAGGTAGAGCAAATGCCTAACAGGAAAGCATAGTAGCTGTTGTGAGTGCTCTTCATGCTGGTTCTGTAACGATCAAATTGGTTCTGAACATCACTTTGTACACAAAGGTGAGTTGATAATATTTGTTCTGAATTGGGTTGTGTATGTGAACTGTATGTATGTTTTTGCTTGTTGATTTTTGGTCATTTAGCTTGTGATGTCATTCTCAAATAAGATGTCTCTCTCGCGTGTCTACCTTCTGCCAGTCCAATGAGATCTCCATGGTTGGGTTTGGAAGGTTTAGGTGGACTCTGTCGTTTTTGGTTGTTTGATCTGTTGCCATGGTTTAATGAGAACTTTTGCTACGAGAATGAATCAGCGAGTTTTCGCTATGGTGAATCATCTGTTAATGACTAATATGCTAGATTTTTACAGGATGGCTGGGAACAAAGATCCTGATTATTTGTTGAAATAGCACAAATCTGATAGCAGTGGAGAGGTAGAGATAGTCACCCTTTTTGTAGTTTGTTTTCTTCATTCCTTTTTTTTTTGGTTTTTGTAAGATGGACCGGACAGGATGATGAAACAATTGTTCTGAATGCGGTGAATTCAATTGTAAGTTTTATAAAAAATCCTCCGAAATTGTCTCAATACCTATAGAATTTTTCTTAGGCGGTGCATCTGTGATTAACAATTATTCGGTTAATTATTTGTCACTCCATAGTTTTTCTATACGAAAGTAACTTGTAAGTATATCTCGTATGTTGAACAGCTGTTTTTTTTTGAACATGAACATTAGGTTTTCTGAATGCTCAGCCAATCCCGATTTGAGTTCAGAGACAAGAATTCAAAGTCACTGTAGTAGTCAAGGATATGAAGGCCTTGACAACATGGCTATAGATGATTTCAAGGTGTGTTGCAAATATAAATCAATTTTTCTAGATTTTCTTACATTTAAAACTTGCAACTTTGTTACAGTAAGGTTAGAACTCGTGCTTACCTGCAAGCTTAAACTTTTTATATCATTTGTGCAAAAGGCAACTGGTGTCCGAGTTGCACCTTTCTCCTAGAAAGGCGCAACTCATGTCCATGTTGCACCTTTCTCCTAGAAAGGCACAACTTGTGTCCGTGTTGCACATTTCTCCAAAAGAGGCGCAACTCAACTCATGTCCGAGTTGCACCTTTCCCCTTGAAAGGCGCAACCCGTGTCCAAGCTGCACCTTACTCCTTAAAAAGCGCAACTAGTGTCCGAATTGCGTCTTTCTCCTCATGTCCGAGTTGCACCTTTCTACTTGAAAGGCGCAACTCGTGTCCAAGTTGCACCTTTCTCCTTTGAAAGGCGCAACTCGACTCGTGTTCGAGTTGCACCTTTCTCCTTGAAAGGCGCAACTCGTGTCCATGTTGCACCTTTCTCCTAGAAAGGCGCAACTTGTGTCCGTGTTGCACCTTTCTCTGAGAAAAGCGCAACTTGTGTTCGAGTTTCACATTTCTCCTAGAAAGGCGCAACTCGTGTCCGTGTTGCCCCTTTCTTCTAGAAAGGCGCAACTCGTGTCCGAGTTGCACCTTTCTCCTTGAAAGGCGGAAATCGTGTCCGAGTTGCCCCTTTCTCCTATAAAGGCGCAACTCGACTCGTGTCCGAGTTGTCCATATTGCACCTTTCTCCTAGAAAGGCAAAACTTGTGTCTGTGTTGCATCTTTCTCCGAGAAAGGCGCAACTCGTGTCCGAGTTGCACCTTTCTCCTAGAAAGGCTTAACTCGTGTTCGTGTTGCACCTTTATCCGAGAAAGGCGCAACTCGTGTCTGAGTTGCACCTTTCTCCTTGAAAGGCGCAATTCGACTCGTGTTCGAGTTCCCTTTCTCCTTGAAAGGTGCAGCTCGTGTCCATATTGCACCGTTCTCCTAGAAAAGCGCAACTTGTGTCCTTGTTGCATCTTTCTCCGAGAAAAGCGCAACTTGACTCATGTTCGAGTTGCACCTTTTTCCTAGAAACACACAACTTGTGTCCGTGTTGCACCTTTCTCCAAGGAAGGCGCAACTTGTGTCCGAGTTGCACCTTTCTCCTAGAAATGCGCAACTTGTGTCTATGTTGCACCTTTCTCAAAGGAAGGCGCAACTCATGTCTGAGTTGCACCTTTCTCCTTAAAAGGCGCAACTCGTGTCCGAGGTTCCCTTTTGTCCTAGAAAGGCGCAACTCGACTCGTGTCTGAGTTGAACCTTTCTCCTTGAAAGGTGCAACTCGTGTCCATGTTGCACCTTTCTCCTAGAAAGGCTTAACTCGTGTTCGTGTTGCACCTTTCTCTGAGAAAGGCGCAACTTGTGTCCAAATTGCCCCTTTCTTCTTGAAAGGCGCAACTCATGTCCGAGTTGCCCCTTTATCCTAAAAGGCGCAAATCAACTCGTGTTCGAGTTGCCCCTTTCTCCTTGAAAGTTGCAACTTGTGTCCGTGTTGCACCTTTCTCCAAGAAAGGCACAACTTGACTCATGTTCGAGTTGCACCTTTCTCCAAGGAAGGCACAACTCGTGTCCGAGTTGTACATTTATCCTAGAAAGGCGCAACTCGACTCGTGTCCGAGTTGCACCTTTCTCCAAGAAAGGCGCAACTTGTGTCCGAGTTGTGCAACTTCGTATTTTTAATGAAATGTACAATATTTTTCTTAACTAAATGGCTGACCAACTTTTTATTTTCTTCTTATTCCATGTCATAGATAGACGACAGTCGGGCGCCAATCTCCTTCATGGAAAGGTGGCTTGTGGCCCCAAGGAACCAGGTGAATGTTTTTTTTTTACCGTTTCCTGTAGCTATATGCTTATTCTAACCTTTTCACATCATAAAATATCCGTGCATATTCTTTTTCCCCGGCATTCAGTATCTTCCGCCATGGGCATACCATGTGCGGCTGCGTAGTGGTTTGAAGAAAGGAACTGGTCTGATCCTCTCTTTTCTTTCTTGTAGGAATGGTCACGTTCCTTGCATTTTCGTCAGGTGTTTTCGTGTCTTTTAGCCAAAACCAACAGAAGCTCACTTTTAACAGAACAAAAATGACAGAAGCCCACATTTACAGATCATAGGAGGCCTAATAGGAAACAAAAGCCCACATTTGACTGATGATATTGGGCTGGACAAAACAGGAAGCGGACACAAACACAATTGCGGACGATACAAACAAGTTGAAATCCACGACACAACACATCGACTGAGACTTAAGGAATTATCAGTCGACTGTGCACTAGGCACTCCCTTTAAAGAGACCATCTTGCTGGTTTAAGCTGCGTCAGTTTTACTACTCCCTGCGGGTTGAGGACCTGCCCTCTACCCCCATGAGATAACTAAACTTGAAATTACTAACCCATCTGCAAATTACATACTATACTGAATTCTGAGAATTAGAATCCCTACAGAATGATGCATGCAAAGTAGCGTCAGACACTTGTATCAGCTACAAAACCACAGATTCAATTACTAGCTAACTTCAATGGTTCGGCTACAGTTTCATTCACGTGTGGGCGTGAATATATCCATGTGCGGGAGCATCCAAATTAAATCTAATCATCATCACACAGAGTTTCAAAGTGGTAACTGAAGAGAGAAGCAGAGGAGGAGTGAAAGCCCACTGCACCTGATGGTTGCCGCACTGCTCGCAGGTGGCGCAGGGCACGTAGGTGACGGTGCTCCCGGAGTCGACGATCAGCGCGAACTCCTGCGGGGGCGTCCCGATGTACAGCCTCGTGGTGTAATACCTAGCCAAACACGAGAACAATCAGCACCTCTCAGATCCGGTAGAGCGTCCGACGAATTTGGTGGGAAGCCGCGAGAGTTGAATCCCGACTGTATACCGACCCGTTGGTGAGGAGATCGTCGTGGAGGCGCATGCGGGCGGTGGGGCGGCCTCCTTCGGCGAGCCCTCTCCTGGACCTGGAAGACGCCACCCGGCTCGCGTTGGGGTAGGAGAGCGTGAGCGGCAGCACCAGCGGCGGCTGCGAGGGGGCGGCCCGATCGGGGGATCCCGCTGCTCCGGCGGCGGCGGCGACGGCGACGGCGAGGAGAAGGAGGACCACGGCGAGGGGATGTAGCGGGCCGAGCCAACGGCGGCAGCCTCGGCTCGCCATGGTCGGGCCGCGCGAGGAATGGGGAGGGTTGAGGTCGTTGTGCCGAGGGGGACGACGAGGCCCAGGCCGAGGCCGGGGCGACGACTTGTTAGAGGAAGGGGGAGGGGCAATGTCGTAAATTCATGATTAACGGCGTCCCCGGCGGGGCCGTCCGGGTCGGATAATATTCGTTACCGCCTACCAATGGAGAAAGCCTCGTGGGGCCCACAGGCCGGTGGAGGAAGCTGACCCATGGTTCTCCCTGACAGGTGGGATTCCTAATCCTGGAGGGGCCCGCTGTCGGGGGCACTGGCATGGGACTGGATAAAGTTCCGTTGCTGCATTTTCCAGTGAGAATGGAGTGTGCTGCCGTCTCGCTGAACTTTCACCGACTTCTTCCTTTTTTTGACAGAACTTTCACGGCATCTTTGATGTATAAAGAGAAACTTAAACGTACAATACAATATAAAATCTGATTTGGTATCCCTCAAAAAAAAATCTGATTTGGTAAAAGTACCATCCTTATATAATCTAATTGTACGACCAAACAAAAGAGTGTGCAAATCTGAAATTTAAAAGGAGCTTGGGTGCCATATGAGGAGTGCAGCGTTTTGAGGACGAGCTACACGTAGCTCGGAATCACAGTCGTTGCTCGAGTACTAGGATTCTATTCTGTCAGATTGCAGCTGAAATACGTGAATTGTGAACAGTATGTTGGTCCATCTTTACGTTGGGCTGAAATATGGGTCGGTAGGAAAACTAATGTCATGTACATGTATCATGAAACCCATGAGCCAATAAATCAGCTCCTTTCTCATGGTCACCGCGAGGAGTATTATCTTTGCAATAATTTTTCCGGCTGCTATGTCCTCGACAATGGTGATTCATACTCTCGACTCCCCAGCAACATCGATCAAGTTGTTCGGTTATTTTGTCCTGACATATTGATGTTGGTACTCTTGTCGGTGTTGATTGACTACTTCAATGGCTACGCGCGTGCACGTAGCCTTGGCATTGCGGCTTAAATTAAAATTATGGGAGAATCTTCGTTTGTATTTATAGGTTTATGATTCGGTTTTATTCAGCTGCTTTCTGAAAAATACAAGATTATGTCATGGTAGAAGAAAGAGTTTGAAGACCTTAAAGATTTGCTTGTCTCTTTTAGACTTTATTTTATAATTACTGGATACAGCTTATATATCTCTACTATGTACTATTTACTCTTATAAATATCTACCATGTACTATTTACTCTTATAAATATATGTGGTATTTACTGTCAAAAAAAATCTTTGCACGGCTGCCCACCATATCGCCTCCCCCACTGCCCACTGCCATGGCCTGCCTACTCTGGCGAGAGGCACAAGGTCCCGTCCACCACAGAGAAAAGGGCCTAGAAAACAACACATGTGGCTGGGAGAGGTTGCCACCACGATAGAATGGAGATCCAAGAAGTAGGCCTCTCACCATCTTTTCTTCCTGTGGTCAGTGGCGAGTTCAATGTCAGCCGACGCCTGGGAGGACTGCAATAGTGCTCCTCGCTTTTGGTCAGATTTCTTGTTTGTTTTTGGTGATTTTCCTTCTCCGTGAATGGCCCTGGGAGATGATTTTGGGGGGTTTTCCTCTTGTGTTCTTGATTCATGAATTTGGTGCCAGATTTCTTTGTCAGCGTCATGCAAATGATACTATTTTTGTATTTGGGTGACCTTTAGATTTTAAATCCCAATTATTTGTTAAATGAATATATGTGATCTGAATCATGGAAAGATGGTGTGATTGTGTTTATTTTGATGCCTTTGTGCTAGGTCCATTTAGGATGTAAGCTATTGGATTCCTTAAGAGTTCAATTCCAATTTCTCAGTTGTGTTTATAATTAGCACAATTATCATTTAAAAGAAAAGATTAGCAGGGTTACTTTGACTTTACTAACACTTACGTGTTGGGGATTAGTCTACACAGATGGTGTTAAAAGGTAGAAAATTTTGTGATGAATCATTCTTTTCTTAATCAATTTTAATATAGCATTGCCACCCAGAACCGTCGAAGATAAATTAAAAAATTGAAGGAAAGATAATCAATTCTATGATGTAATTTTTGTTAGTGAATTGTCCATTCTGATGTAAAAGTATCATCTGAAGAATATTTGGCTGGTTCAATCTATGATAAAAAAATCATGGGTAAAATATGGCGACTTTCACGGAAGAATTAGTACTTGGTATGTTGATATATGTGATACGTCTCAAACGTATCTATAATTTTTGATGCTCCATGCTTATTTTTACACCATTTGCTTTGAGTTTTGTTACACTTCATGGCGTTTTTATGCATTTTCCGAAACTAATCTATTAACAAGATGCCACAGTGTCAGTTCCCTGTTTTCTGCTGTTTTTGTGTTTCAGAAAAGTTACACAAGAAATATTCTCAGAATTGGGCGAAACAAAAGCCGAACCTCCTATTTTTACCGAAGCTTCGCGAAGACCGAAGATGAGATGGAGGGGGGGCAGGGGCCAGCCTCACCACGAGGGGGCGCGGCCCAGCCCCTGGCCGCGCCCACCTGTGGTGAGACCACCTGGTCCACCTCCTGACGCTGCCCCTTCGCCTATAAAGTCCCCTCGACGGGAAAAACCTAAGGGACGGATCGCTTTTCCTCGAAACATACTGCAAGCCGCCGTCGTCGTCGAAATGAGATCGGGAGGATTCAGGAGCTCTTCCCGGCACCCTGCTGGAGAGGGGAATCCCTACCGGAGGCCTTCTCCACCATCATGGTCACCTCCGGAGTGATGTGTGAGTATTCTACCTTGGACTACGGGTCTATAGCAGTAGCTAGATGGTTGTCTTCTCCACTATGTGCTTCATGTTTAGATCTTGTGAGCTGCCCTACATGATCAAGATCATCTTTATGTAATCATACATGTTGTGTTTGTTGGGATCCGATGAGTATTGGTACTATGTCAAGTTGATGTGCTAAATTATATATCTTATGTTATCTCTATGTTGTTTATGATCTTGCATGCTTTCCGTTGCTAGTAGCTATCTTGGCCGAGTAGATGCTAGTGACTCCAAGAGGGAGTATTTATGCTCGATAGTTGGGTTCATGCCTCTATTTAATCTGGGGGAGTGACAGAAACCTCTAAGGTTGTAGATGTGTTGTTGCCACTAGGGAGAAAACAACATTCTTGTGTCCAAGGACATTTGCTTTGTTTACATTACGCACTTTGCTTAATGCAATTATCTGTTGTTCGCAACTTAATACTCAAGGGGTACTCGGACGACTCCCCGCGAGTGGATTTTTAGTCATAGATGCAGTTGGATGGCGGTCTATGTATTTTGTCGTAATGCCCAGAGTAAGCCTCATAGTGATCCTCGTGATGTATATACGTTATCTTTACTCTATCAATTGCCCAACTGTAATTTGTTTACCCAGCATGCTTTTATTTATCTTATGGAGAGACGCCACTAGTAAACTGTGGACCCCGGTCCAATTTCCTTTACATTGCTTTACCATTTTACTTTACTCGCACTGTTTACTTTACTTGCATTACTATTATCATTTTACCACTCGATACGCTCAATTCTTTGTTTACAGCAAACCGGTGAGATTGACAACCTCATTGTAAGTTGGGAGCAAAGTACTTGTTTGTGTTGTGTGCAGGTTTCATGTTGCTGCTGGGGGAAGACACGCCGATAAGCAGTTGATCTGGCGCCCTTGTCCGGAGTGTCACGAATCTAGCAAGCATCACCTTCTTAAGTTTGGTTCTTTCTCCTACTAGTTCGATAAACCTTGGTTTCATAACTGAGGGAAGACTTGCTGTTATGCTTATCACACCTTCTCTTGGGGTTCCCAACTGGTCGGTCATCTATATCATCAACACCGCACCATCAACAAGTTTTCTGGCGCCGTTGCCGGGGAACAAAGAAGAAGAAGAAGGTCCCATGTCAACTAAGCGCCAGCAAAACATCAACAAGTTTTCTGGCACCGTTGCCGGAGAAAAAGAAGACTTCTGCAAGGAGAGTCTCTGTAATATCCCAGCATTTAGGATCAAACGAAGGGTAGAAATAGGACTTTTGTGCATTCATGCATCTAAAAACCTGAGTAAATTTTTCGCAAATTCAAAAACCTGAGAGAGCAAAGCTTCTATCTACTCACCTTTAGATTTAGAGGTCATTAGAATGTTATGGGCTTTGCCATGATCTCTTGATGATGTTGTTTAAGTGATTTTGGAATTTCATTTTGATTGTTGAATATTCTCAAATTAGAATTATTAATCATTAATAAAGAAATAACTCAATTATAAATTGAGTTGGATAAAAGAAATGGAATAAGTAAATAAGTAAGCTGAAATGTTACTTTATTTATATTAAACATATATACAATGTCTTTACATCTTAGAAAACTGAAAAAAAGATTACAACTGTGAAAAATAAAAAAGAAACCTAATTCTAAACTATCTACAATAATCTTCATGATCTCCATCTTGATCATATAACCTGCAAAAGAAACATAAAACAAAAAGAAGAAGAGAATGTGTTAGGGTTAGTATGGAATTACTCTCAGACTTTGGCAATTAGATTGCCATTTGCATCATTGAGTTTAAATTGATCAAGTGAGGTATCTGTTCTTAAAAAGCTGGTACAAAACATTGTGCACCCAACACTTTGGTATTTCCAG
This sequence comes from Dactylis glomerata, assembly GCA_007115705.1. Classification (NCBI taxonomy): domain Eukaryota; kingdom Viridiplantae; phylum Streptophyta; class Magnoliopsida; order Poales; family Poaceae; genus Dactylis; species Dactylis glomerata. The sequence continues at coordinate 1,133,433 of QXEO01001542.1, forward strand.
CGTCACAGAGAGGGTTGTGAGGATCAGATCAAGCATGGGTGACAATCAGAGCAGTTGCTTACAAGCAGCTTAGTCACAATGACTGGGGTGTGGTGTTGTCAACACCACAGCAACTCAGTGAAGCAGCTGGAGAAGTAGATCAGCTCGGCCAGGAGCTAGCAGCTCTCAGTCGACAGGCATAGCACCAGCATAAAAGAACTCAGTTCTTTTCACAGCACCAATTAGCACCTAACAAACAAACCCAGGGATTGAATTCCTGGAAGTTGAAGAAGGTGGCAAGGTGAAGCAGCCCTGACCAGGAGGAGAAGGGCAGGCACTAGAAGCTTACCAGGAGGAGAAGGGCAGTCAGGGGTCGACCCAGGAGGAGAAGGGCAAGCTAGGAGCAAACCACAACTCTACAGCAAGCAGCAGCAGTTCAAACACCAAGACCTCAACTGCAAAACTCCAGCCAATAGGTGAATACCTTTGCATCTCATACTTCACTGCCAGTGCATGAAAATCATGCATGGTTGGGTGCTGTAGAGTATCCCTCAGACTTGCAAAGTGGTGCTTTGCTAAGTTCATCATTGGGGGTGTGATTTAAGCCAAATAGAAATAACCAGGGTAGCAACCTCAGCTTGTGCTTCACTGGCAAGCTTAGCTTAGCAAGAGTTGAGCATGCACATGATCTGGTTGTGTTGGGAACATATCCAATAGGATATGCACCTCAGTCACACAACAAGACCCATATCACAATCAAATCACAAAACTCTGGTTAAATAAGCAAGCAAATCATCTCACAAGTTTGTGAGTGGCCTCAGACCAGCATCACAGGCCTGTAAAACAAGGTAAGTTTCACCAGTAGTTAGCCAGTTCAAGAACTTGTTGCTGGGCACATGACAAAAGTGTCATACACCTCAAACACAACACATTCATTGAATTTGAGAGCCACCAGAGAGGAACCCAGTTGTATCATTTTCCAAAGTTTCTACTAGGAATCAACAAGCATTAGTAGCAGTAGCTAGGTGATGGGATTCAGTTAACATAACTGAATCTCTGCTAACAGAGCATCACAGCATCCCATTTAGAACTAGGGAAACATTGTTCAAATCATTTTCCTAAGCTATTTAGCTAGGAATCATTAACTTATCTATCAACAGATAATTGAATCTTTGCAAACATTGCAAGATTCATATCAACATTCTTGTCATTACCAAAACTTTGACAGAGGAGTCAACAACACAGCATAATCACCACCTGACCAAGTATAGAATTTAACTGAATTTAGAAATTCAGTGATCTACACAAATAACTCTGACAGCATGGCATCATATGAATCAGGGAGTGACTTAGCAAGCTACAGGTGTTAACTGAATCTTGCAACAGGGCAAGATTCAGCATAACTATTCTGTCAAAGAATTCACTGACAGAGCAAAGGACACAGCAGACAATCACTAATCAAGCATAATATCACTGAACTAAAACCACAAGACAAGCTAGCATCAGCTAACAGCTGCACAGAATCCATCTGTGAGCTTGGCTCACTGGCCTTGGCCAGATCGCCAGAGACCATGGCCGGAGAGGAAAGAGAGGGGTAGAGAGGTGGATGACACACTACCAAAGGCCAGAGACGGCATGGCAGGGCAGTGCCCGCGCGGCCGGCCAGAGGCTGCCCGAGGAAGTCTTCACCCCGGCACACCAGGAGCACCACATCACCCGCATGCTCACGCACCCGAGGATCTCCTCGGAGAAGCACCGCAAGCATCATAGAGAGCCGGCGAGGTGTCAAGGTCAGGGGCAACAGAGAGGCGATTCCCGAGTGAGATCTAGCCCTGGATCTTCTCGGAGAGTAGGTGGCCGGCGAAACCATTTGGTGGAGGTGAAAGAGGGCTCATAGGTGAGCAACTCGCCAAGGTGGCGGCGGCAGAACTCGCCGGAGTCGGCCGGATCGTCAGGCGACGGCGGGGGCGACTAGGGTTCACCAGAGAGGACACATGAGCGAGAGAGAGAGAGAGAGGGGAGAAAGTGAGAGGGGGGCGTTTGGGTTGGGTCGGTTTGACCGACCCAGACCCGAGCCTGATGGGCCAGTAGGATAGGTGGGCTGGCTTGGCCTCTGGGCCAAGATCCTGTCCTGTTTCTTTTCTTTTTCTCTTTATTTCTATTTTTTAATCTGAATTAAAAGAGTTGTGAAATTCTATTTTCTTTAAAAATTTCAAATTCAAATCAAATTTAAATTTGAATAAATTAAACTCTAGGAAACAACCCTTTATTTCAAAATGAAATGTCAAATTGGTTATCAAATTCAAAGAAGCATTATTCCTTTATTATCAAACTCTAAAATTCTTAATTTTTAATTAGAAAAATAAAAATTAAGTCTTTTCTTTATTAAATTGAATCCTTTTCTCTTCAAACAACCTTAACCAAAGTTTTATAATTTCAAATTGCTTCCAAACCCTAATTGATGGTTTGAATTACCATGTCTAGGTTAAAACACACCAATGGAACCTTGTGTTATATTAAAACACATTAACCATACCAAGTCTTGGATAAAACACACAAATAAGAAAACAAAGACAATGAATCACCATGCATTGCATATCATTGCACATAGCATCCATTTGTTTCTTAAAACATTGTCCTTACCGGACAATGATTGGATTTTTGTAGAACAAGGAGATCAGGAGTATCGCCAAGTATTCGACTGCACTACCTTTCAGTCACAAGGCAAGTTTATCTTGCTCATATCTCTTGATTGCACTGGTTTTGAAACTTCTTGCAAAGTGTTGACTTCAAACTCTAACATTTCAAAAAGGATGGAAAACCTATTTTCATAAGTAATATGACTAGTGGTTATCGACCAGTGGTGATAACCTAGGATGGCTGGCAGGTGGAACCACGGTAAGATTGTGGTGGTGGAGGTTCCACTTGCACGGGAAAGTAAACCTAGGACTAACTACCAATGCCACAGTTATTCTGGCGCCGTAAAAACCGTGTCATCCAAGAGACTTGGAATGGGACGGGAAAGTCAGCTGTATCTTCTCTCGTTCGCATGTCAACGGACACTCAGCTACCGTTCACCGTATGTCTTGCGAGAATACGTGCACATGGGTGGGACCCCTTAGTGCCCACGGCCACTGGTGTCTATGATGGTCCGCAAGGGATGCCTAGGTACTTCATCATTGGGGGTGAATATCAGGGGCACAACCTGCTTGCATGAATTGGGTGGGCATGCGTTGTACGGAGAAGGCAGTGATTGGCTTGGATCAATGACTGGGCCCCACACCATGGAAGTGTGGACGGGAATGTATGCCCGGTTGTGCAGCAAGGCTTTGATCTCTTTTGGAAGGACACACCTGTGCAGAGTGTAAAAAGATGTGACATGTTACCCCTTGTTCCGGGAAGGAGCTGCGAAAGCGGCAGGAAAGGTGCTCTCAAGGCATTAATACCCTGTGTTGGCTGTTGGGCATAGTTTTCTTAAGTAAAAGCAATCTTTCGAGAAACCTTTGATAAAACCCTGCATTGGCCTATGACTCTTTTGGGTCCATGGCTGTAGATAGTGCATATCCCACAAATTCTTTCTAAAGAAACTTGCTGGGTAACGCTCGTTACTCACCCCAATCTCTTAAACCCTTGCTAGACTATGAAGAGCTTGATGAGGCAACTCTGAACACCATCGGAGGCCAGCAGGACATCTTCTACGAGGAGCCAGATCTTTCTCACGGAGTCGAAGGCGTGGATTACTTCATACGCTACGGAGTGTCTTCCGACGAGGACTCGGGATGAAGAAAGACTAACTAGTAGCATAGTATCGTAGTCGAGGAACCGAGCAACTGTAGAATAGGAATAAGTTGTTGAGTTCTTCACATGTTTAATTATTTGAAGCTTTCCAGTTGTTGTAAACACTAAGCACTTGAGGTGTTCTCTCATGGGAAGCATTTCATTATCATCACGCTTTGGTTTGTAATAATATGAAGTTCAGTTTGTATTTGGGCCCGCAATGTTTCTGCTGTACCATTCTGAGGGATGTAATATTTGTGGAGGCTTGTTCCGCAAGTGTTATATCAACGACTTGCATACTACAACATGCAGTGGTATGTTGGGTCACTGCAGCTGGTATCAGAGCAATTGCTTTGACCTTAGGTTGGAAACCTAGTAAAGGGATAGATCATGTAGGAGTTTAGTAGCAACGGTAAAGAGTTCTCTAAATTTATGATGGTTATTCACTTGGGAATAACATAGTCATATTTTTAGTGTTACAATTCTTTATTATGATGCATCATACTAATTCTATATCCTATTCTTGTAACAGCTATTATGGCATCGAGAGTTCCAGCACGTACCGTTTGGTCACAGAGGAAGACTCTGGAAGACTATGAGGGAACCTTGACAGAGCGGTTAGGATCACTGCTATGGGCTTTTGGACTCAGCACCGACATCCCTATTAAGACCTATACTTACAAGGATGATGGGACTGTGGTCAAGTACCATGTCGTGATCATGCTACCAGATGGATTAGCACCTAGTCTAGTGCAGCCTTCCGGAGAAGGAAGAGGAGAGACTGCAGCTTATCCCGAGGTGGTAGTGCGAGCTATTGTGACTATCAGGGAGTACAGAGCGGTGGAGTTAGCAGGTACCACTTTTACCGCTATTCCTCATGACTCACTGATACGTCTCAAACGTATCCATAATTTTTGATGCTCCATGCTTGTTTTTACACCATTTGCCTAATGTCTCGTTACACTTCGTGGCACTTTTGTGCATTTTCTGGAACTAACCTACTAACAAGTCGCCACAGTGCCAGTTCCCTATTTTCTGCTGTTTTTGTGTTTCAGAAAAGCTACACAGGAAATATTCTCGGAATTGGACGAAACCAAAGCCAGTCGCCCAGAATTTTACCGAAGCTTCCAGAGAATCGAAGAGGAGACGGAGTGGGGCCACGAGGTGCCCTCACACCAGGGCGGCGCGGCCAGGGGCTGGGCCGCGCCCCCTATGTGTGAGACTGCCTCGGTCCACTTCTGATGATGCCCCTTCGCCTATAAAGACCCCCTGACGAGAAAAACCTAAGAACCCGATCAGTTTTCTAGAACACATCGCGATCCGCTGCCGCCGTCGACCCGAAGATCGGGAGGGTCCAGAAGCTCTTCCTGGCACCCTGTCGGAGAGGGGAATCGCCACCAGAGGTCTTCTTCATTGCCATGCTTGCCTCCGGAGCGATGAGTGAGTAGTCTACCTTGGACTATGGGTCCATAGCAGTAGCTAGATGGTTGTCTTCTCCACCATGTGCTTCATGTTTAGATCTCATGAGCTGCCCTACATGATTGAGATCACCATTATGTAATTCTACATGTTTGGTTTGTTGGGATCCGATGAATATTGGTGTTATGCTTGAGTTGAAGTACTAAAATTTATCTTATGTTATCTCTATGTTGTTTATGATCTTGCATGCTCTCCGTTGTTAGTAGCTATCTTGGCCGAGTAGTTGCTAGTGACTCCAAGAGGGGGTATTTATGCTCGATAGTGGGTTCATGCCTCTATTTAATCTGGGGGAGTGATAGAAGCCTCTAAGGTTGTAGATGTGTTGTTGCTACTAGGGGAAAACAACATTCATATGCTCGAGGGCATATGCTTTGTTTACATTACACACTTTGCTTAATGCAATTATCTGTTGTTCGCAACTTAATACTCATGGGATGTTCGAACGATATCCCCGTGAGTGGATTATTAGTCATAGATGCAGTTGGATGGCGGTCTATGTATTTTGTTGTAATGCCCAGAGTAAATCTCATAGTGATCCTCTCATCATATGCACGTTGTCTTTATTCTATCAATTGCCCAACTGTAATTCGTTTACCCAGCTTGTATTATTTTATCTTATGGAGAGACACCACTAGTGAACTGTGGATCCCGGTCCTATTTCCATTATATTGCTATCACCTGTTTACTTTACTCGCACTGTTTACGTTACTCGCATACTATTATCACTTTCCACTCGATACGCTCATACCCTTTGTTTCAAGCAAACCGGTGAGATTGACAACCTCATCGTAAGTTGGGAACAAAGTATTTGGTTGTGTTGTGTGCAGGTTCCGCGTTGCTATTGGTTGAAGACGAGTCAACAAGTGTCGTAAACGGCACCCTTGTTGGAGTGTTATTAGGCCAGTCAGCATCACCTTCAGACGTTTGTTTGCTCCTCTCCTGATCGACATACCTTGGTTTCTTAACTGAGGGAAAATCTTGCTGCTATATTCATCACACCTTCCTCTTGGGGTTCCCAACGGGCTGGTCATTCAACTAGGCACCAGCTAATTTCTGGCGCCATGAACCAGCAATCAAGCTCTTTTCTAGCGCCGTTGCCGGGGAGGAAGTAGAAGACTTCTGCAAGGGGAGTTTTTCGCATGCACATCCTTTACTTTGTTTATTAGTTTTGCTTTACTTTATTTATTTTACTTGCATCGTTTTATCAAAAACCCAAAAAAAATTAGAATCCTTGGTAGTTGTTTTTACTTGACTGCTTTTAGTTTGCTAAAATGTCTACTCCTGAAAACACCAAGTTGTGTGACTTTACTAGCACGAACAATAGTGATTTTATCTGCACTCCTATTGCGCCACCTGCTCCTGCTGCAAATTTTTATGAGATTAAGCCTGCTTTGTTGAACCTTGTTATAAAAAAGCAAATTTCTGGTGCTAGTACTGAAGATGCTGCAGCTCATCTCAACAATTTTGTTGAGCTATGTGAGATGCAGAAATATAAGGATGTTGAAAGTGATATTATTAAGCTTAAGTTGTTTCCTTTTTCTTTGAGAGGAAAAGCTAAGGATTGGTTGCTCTCTTTGACTAAGAATAGTATTGATTCATGGGCTAAGTGTAAGGATGCTTTTATTGGTAGATATTATCCTCCTGCTAAGATTATATCTTTGCATAGCAATATTATGAAGTTTAGTCAGTTTAATAATGAACATGTTGCTCAAGCTTGGGAAAGAATGAAAGCTATGATAAAGAATTGTCCCACTCATGGACTGACTACTTGGATGATTGTTCAAAAAAATTATGCAGGACTGAATTTTTCTTCGAGGAACCTACTTGATTCAGCTGCTGGAGGCACTTTTATGTCCCTTACCTTGGGCGCCGCAACAAAGCTTCTCGACAATATGATGGTAAATTACTCTGAATGGCACACAGAGAGAGCTCCACAAGGTAAGAAGGTAAATTCTGTCGAGGAAACCTCTTCCTTAAGTGATAAGATTGATACTATTATGGCTATGCTTGCTAATGATAGGACTCATGTAGATCCTAATAATGTTCCTTTAGCTTCTTTGGTTGCTCAAGAAGAGCATGTTGATGTAAACTTCATTAGAAACAATAATTTTAACAACAATGCTTATAGGAACAATTTTGCTAGTAACAATTATAGGCCGTATCCTTCTACCAATGGTAATGGTTATGGTAACTCTTATGGTAATTCCTCCAACAACACTAGGGCCGCGCCCTCCGAGCTTGAGATAATGCTCAAGGACTTCATCGGTAAGCAAAATGCTTTTAACAAGTCTGTTGAGGAAAAGTTAGGCAAAATTGATATTCTTGGTTCTAAAGTTGATAGCCTTGCGCATGATGTTGAACTTCTAAAATTAAAAGTGTTGCCTAATGATGTGAAAGAGAACAATGTTTTTGCTACTGCTAATGCTATCCAAGTTAGAATTGATGAAAATGTTAGGATGCTAGCAGAATTGCATGCCAGGTGGGAAAGAGAAGATGAGATGGCTAGAGAGATAAAGGTATGTACCATTACTACCTCTAATGATGTTGCTCCTAATGCTAGCAATCCTCTTACTTTGATTTGTGTAGAGAAAACTCCCACTCCTTGTGTTAAAAAGCCTAAAACTGCTAAAACTTTTTCTCAAAAGAGTGCTGGAATTTTTCGGAGTGTAGGAGATGATAGCTCTATTTCCTTTAATGATTTTGATGTTGATAGCTGCAATATATCTGAAGTTATTTTGTTCTTGCAAAAGCTTGCTTTGACTCCCAATGCTAGTTCCTTAAATGTTGCTTTTACTAAGCATATTACCAATGCTCTCATGGAAATTAGGGATGAAAAGTTGAAGCAAAAAGCTTATGTTCTCAAGAAGTTAGAAGATGGTTGGGAACCCATCATTGATATGCATGTTAATGGTTTCGATTGCCATGCTTTATATGATCTAGGTGCTAGTATTTCTATCATGCCTAGAAAGATTTATGATATGCTTGATTTGCCACCGCTTGAAAGGTGTTATTATGATGTTCCTATTGCTGATGTTGCTAAGAAGAAACCTTTGGGAAGGATTAATGGTGTTATTATTATGGTTAACAATAACCTTGTTCCCATTGATTTTCTTGTCATGGATGTTGAATGCAATGCTTCATGTCCTATTATTTTGGGAAGACCTTTTCTTCGAACTGTAGGTGCCATCATTGATATGAGGGAAGGCACCATCAAATATCAATTCCTACTCAAGAAAGGTATGGAACACTTCTCAAGAAAGAGAAATAAATTAGTGTTTGACTCTATTCTTAGAGCAAATTATGAGCTTGATGCTTCATCACTTGATATTACTTGATTCGCAATTTTCTGCGCCTAGCTCAAAGGCGTTAAAGAAAAGCACTCTTGGGAGATAACCCAATGTTTTTAAGTTCAGTTCCTTTTATTTTATTTGAGTCTTGGAAGTTATTACTACTGTAATTACCTCTCCTTATCCTTTTTATTTCGTTTTTGTGCCAAGAGAAGCCTCTAATTTGAGTGAGGTAAGATTTGGGGATGTTGCTGTCCTGAAACTGTTTTCGGTGCTGCACCGTAAAAATTCATGAAAATTCTCTATATATATTTTGGACCTGAAATTTCTTGTGCATATGCCCCAGGTTATATCAAAACTTTCATTAGTAGAACACTTTTTGATTTGAGCAACAAAAAACCCCTCAAAAATTCTACCTTTGTCAGCTGTTCGGTTTTGACATATTTCTGCCAATATTTGTGTTTGCCGCTTTATCGCTTTATTTTTGAGTTCTTTTGATCATGGAACTTTTGGGGAAGTTGCTACAGTAGTATATGCTTAATATGTAGTGGTTTTGGGTTGAAACCTGAAGCAAAAAAGAGGTTGATTCTATGTTATGCTTACACTAATGTTGCTAATAGATTTGTGTTTAGTTTTGTATGAAGGAAGTTTTCAAGTGTAGGGATCGAAGAGTGATGAGATGAGTTGAAGAATGGACAAAAGCTCAAGATTGGGGATGCCCATGCATCACCCCAAGAAATATCCAAGAAGTACAAGCGTCAAAGCTTGGGGATGCCCCCGAGGCACCCCTTCTTCATCGGCAAAAATCAGGTCACCTTTCAAGACACTATATTTTTATTGCTTCATGCATTATGCGTTTTTCTTGGAGCGTCAGTTGTTTTTAGTTTTCAGTTTAGTTTAGTTTTGTTTGCTATAATAAATGGTTGGACCCCAACAAATTTCTTTTGGAGAAGTTGCCTTGCTTTTCATTTGCCAAGATCACTCTGTTTTTCACTCTATTCGTTTCAACGAGTGTTCTTCTTTTTCTAGAACTGCGTTTAGTTTTCGTTTTCGCCTTGATTTGTGTTCAGATCTTGCTATATCTCTTCATCAAGGTGTATTTTTGCCTCTGATCTTTATTGGTTTTCATCAAAAGAGGTGTTTATAAAAAGTTCGAATGGTGTTGGAAAAGAGAAAAAGCTTTATGCAAAAAAAAGTGGTACAACAGGAGCTTATGCAGACTGCGTCTTAGGCTTTTGCATGTCGTGCTTGATGTCTTTTTGATAGTATGCTTATCTATCAACAGATAATTGAATCTTTGCAAACATTGTAAGATTCATATCAGCATTCTTGTCATTACCAAAACTTTGACAGAGGAGTCAACAACACAGAATAATCACCACCTGACCAAGTATAGAATTTAACTGAATTTAGAAATTCAGTGATCTACACAAATAACTCTGACAGCATGGCATCATATGAATCAGGGAGTGACTTAGCAAGCTACAGGTGTTAACTGAATCTTGCAACAGGGCAAGATTCGGCATAACTATTCTGTCAAAGAATTCACTGACAGAGCAAAGGACACAGCAGACAATCACTAATCAAGCATAATATCACTGAACTAAAACCACAAGACAAGCTAGCATCAGCTAACAGCTGCACAGAATCCATCTGTGAGCTTGGCTCACTGGCCTTGGCCAGATGGCCAGAGACCATGGCCGGAGAGGAAAGAGAGGGGTAGAGAGGTGGATGACACACTACCAAAGGCCAGAGACGGCATGGCAAGGCAGTGCCCGCGCGGCCGGCCAGAGGCTGCCCGAGGAAGTCTTCACCCCGGCACACCAGGAGCACCACATCACTGGCATGCTCACGCACCCCAGGATCTCCTCGGAGAAGCACCGCAAGCACCACAGAGAGCCGGCGAGGTGTTAAGGTCAGGGGCAACAGAGAGGCGATTCCCGAGTGAGATCCAGCCCTGGATCTTCTCGGAGAGTAGGTGGCCGGCGAAACCATTTGGTGGAGGTGAAAGAGGGCTCGTAGGTGAGCAACTCGCTAAGGTGGCGGCGGCAGAACTCGCCGGAGTCGGCCGGATCGTCAGGCGACGGCGGGGGCGACTAGGGTTCACCAGAGAGGACACAGGAGCGAGAGAGAGAGAGAGAGAGAGAGAGAGAGAGAGAGAGAGAGAGAGAGAGAGAGAGAGAGAGAGGGGAGAAAGTGAGAGGGGGGCGTTTGGGTTGGGTCGGTTTGACCGACCCAGACCCGGGCCTGATGGGCCAGTAGGATAGGTGGGCTGGCTTGGCCTCTGGGCCAAGACCCTATCCTGTTTCTTTTCTTTTTCTCTTTATTTCTATTTTTTAATCTGAATTAAAAGAGTTGTGAAATTCTATTTTCTTTAAAAATTTCAAATTCAAATCAAATTTAAATTTGAATAAATTAAACTCTAGGAAACAACCCTTTATTTCAAAATGAAATGTCAAATTGGTTATCAAATTCAAAGAAGCATTATTCCTTTATTATCAAACTCTAAAATTCTTAATTTTTAATTAGAAAAATAAAAATTAAGTCTTTTCTTTATTAAATTGAATCCTTTTCTCTTCAAACAACCTTAACCAAAGTTTTATAATTTCAAATTGCTTCCAAACCCTAATTGATGGTTTGAATTACCATGTCTAGGTTAAAACACACCAATGGAACCTTGTGTTATATTAAAACACTTTAACCATACCAAGTCTTGGATAAAACACACAAATAAGAAAACAAAGACAATGAATCACCATGCATTGCATATCATTGCACATAGCATCCATTTGTTTCTTAAAACATTGTCCTTACCGGACAATGATTGGATTTTTGTAGAACAAGGAGATCAGGAGTATCGCCAAGTATTCGACTGCACTACCTTTCAGTCACAAGGCAAGTTTATCTTGCTCATATCTCTTGATTGCACTGGTTTTGAAACTTCTTGCAAAGTGTTGACTTCAAACTCTAACATTTTAAAAAGGATGGAAAACCTATTTTCATAAGTAATATGACTAGTGGTTATCGACCAGTGGTGATAACCTAGGATGGCTGGCAGGTGGAACCACGGTAAGATTGTGGTGGTGGAGGTTCCACTTGCACGGCAAATATCAGGTCACCTTTCAAGACACTATATTTTTATTGCTTCATGCATTATGCGTTTTTCTTGGAGCGTCAGTTGTTTTTAGTTTTTAGTTTAGATTAGTTTTGTTTGCTATAATAAATGGTTGGACCCCAACAAATTTCTTTTGGAGAAGTTGTCTTGCTTTTCATTTGCCAAGAACACTCTGTTTTTCACTCTATTCGTTTCAACGAGTGTTCTTCTTTTTCTAGAACTGCGTTTAGTTTTCGTTTTCGCCTTGATTTGTGTTCAGATCTTGCTATATCTCTTCATCAAGGTGTATTTTTGCCTCTAATCTTTATTGGTTTTCATCAAAAGAGGTGTTTATAAAAAGTTCGAATGGTGTTGGAAAAGAGAAAAAGCTTTATGCAAAAAAAGTGGTACAAGAAGGAGCTTGTGCAGACTGCGTCTTAGGCTTTTGCATGTCGTGCTTGGTGTCTTTTTGATAGTATGCTTAGTGATTTTAGCTGTAGCATGACTTGTCTCAAATAACTGAGATTGCTTAATGAGCCTTTGAAAGAATCATGCGTTGTTTTTATCGTTTGGAAGCATTATTTTGGTTTTCTCCTTGATGCTTTATTTGGGTTGACTTGGCGCATGCTCACACATGTTAGACTCATCCAAAGTCGCCAATAGCCTCTATGATCATTTAGTTTTTGACTTTTGATGCCATCTTATGCTTCTTTTAATGTCGCTTTGTCGCTTTGCATGATTATGGCCGTTATTGCTCTCTTAGTTGGTCGCTCCCAGTCTTTTGCTAGCCCTCGCCTTGTACTGAGTATGAGCTCTACTCGTGCATCCAACTCCTAAAAACCAAGTTTTCCATTGTGTCCACCATACATACCTATTAGCAATTTTCTATTCCAAAGTACATTTGACTTGCTTTTATCTACTCTTCAAATTAAACTCTTACCAGTGTTATGCGAAAATTGGTCAGTAAAGCTCTCACGAACCGGAAGGCACACTTTACTTTTTCTCGTTCTTAAAATTTTGACATTGTGGTCTCTTATGTTGAGTTGTTATGCTTACAAGTTGTAAGTTGGGAACTAGCCCAGCCATGCCGTCATGGGGCAAGCTTTCAACATTGCACTTCTTATTTGAGTTGATATCGTGATCTTTTGTTTATGGATACTCGCGGTGTGAAATGAATTGGGAATCTTGCGGGATCATGGAGTTTGTATATGTGTTAGGGAAATGCCTGGGCCGCCAATCTAAGCCATGCATAATTCATGGTGGAAATTTGCAGCATACCCATAGTGGACATTCGACGACGCATCTCAAAATAAAAAGCTAAACAAATGGTAAATAAAAGAGATGTCGAGGTGTTCATTGTCTACTTGTCCTGTCATTTTGATGTGGGCTTGTTCCATGTCATCGGGCACAAAGGTACCCCATTGGCGGTTCTCGATGATACATATATACTTACAATGACAAGAGCCTTGCTTGGGACTCTAAGTAAAGTAGCATGAGGTTTGGGTACTCGTATTCACGGGACACGAGGTTTTCAACTTATGATTTGTCAAGCATATGCATCATAATTGTTCTCACATTAACTTTAACCATTCAAGATGCTTATGATGGGGGCAATGAGAGCTCAAAGCCGGTAAGTACCATAATTTTTGAAGGTCTATAAAACTTGCAAACACTGCTTTCCTCCGCGAAGGGCCTTTCTTTTACTTTTATGTTGAGTCACCACCTTCTACCTTTATGCACCATTAAGAGAGCATAGTTGTCATTCTTAGTATAATGTGCATTGTCCCAAAGTTTTCATTGATTGATTCATATTGTTGATTTCACTTGTTCTCAAATTATTTGTGTCTAGTCGCCCTCTTAAACTTGAAGGTATCCTATGCATTTATGTTTTGCTCTCCATGAAGGACAAGCTGAAAACCATTTGTATGTTTTTCCTTATGATTTGAACACACGATTGACTTTCATTGTTTCATTTTCATGATCTTTTGTTTGTGTTCATTTTCATGTTATAACATGGTTGCTAAGTTTCTTCTATCAAGATTATGTCTTTCATGCGCATGTTTTAAGTTCTTTTGATCCCAGCTCACAACGCTTACATACATGATCAAGATTGTGTAGGTTTATGTCACCTCAAAAATTATTTCTTTTGTTATTACTTACCTACTCAAGGACGAGCAGGAGTTAAGCTTGGGGATGCTGATACGTCTCAAACATATCCATAATTTTTGATGCTCCATGCTTGTTTTTACACCATTTGCCTAATGTTTTGTTACACTTCGTGGCACTTTTGTGCATTTTCTGGAACTAACCTACTAACAAGTCGCCACAGTGCTAGTTCGCTATTTTCTGCTATTTTTATGTTTCAGAAAAGCTACACAGGAAATATTCTCGGAATTGGACGAAACCAAAGCCAGTCGCCCAGAATTTTACCGAAGCTTCCAGAGAACCGAAGAGGAGACGGAGTGGGGCCACGAGGTGCCCTCACACCAGGGCGGCGCGGCCAGGGGCTGGGCCGCGCCCCCTATGTGTGAGACCGCCTCGGTCCACTTCTGACGATGCCCCTTCACCTATAAAGACCCCCTGACGAGAAAAACCTAAGAACCCGATCAGTTTTCCAGAACACATCGCGATCCGCCGCCGCCGCCGACCCGAAGATCGGGAGGGTCCAGAAGCTCTTCCTGGCACCCTGCCGAAGAGGGGAATCCCCACCGGAGGTCTTCTTCATCGCCATGCTTGCCTCTGGAGCGATGAGTGAGTAGTCTACCTTGGACTATGGGTCCATAGCAGTAGCTAGATGGTTGTCTTCTCCACCATGTGCTTCATGTTTAGATCTCATGAGCTGCCCTACATGATTGAGATCACCGTTATGTAATTCTACATGTTTGGTTTGTTGGGATCCGATGAATATTGGTGTTATGCTTGAGTTGAAGTACTGAAATTTATCTTATGTTATCTCTATGTTGTTTATGATCTTGCATGCTCTCCGTTGTTAGTAGCTATCTTGGCCGAGTAGTTGCTAGTGACTCCAAGAGGGGGTATATTTATGCTCGATAGTAGGTTCATGCCTCTATTTAATCTGGGGGAGTGATAGAAGCCTCTAAGGTTGTAGATGTGTTGTTGCTACTAGGGGGAAAACAACATTCATATGCTCGAGGGCATATGCTTTGTTTACATTACACACTTTGCTTAATGCAATTATCTGTTGTTCGCAACTTAATACTCATGGGGTGTTCGGACGATATCCCCGTGAGTGGATTATTAGTCATAGATGCAGTTGGATGGCGGTCTATGTATTTTGTTGTAATGCCCAGAGTAAATCTCATAGTGATCCTCTCATCATATGCACGTTGTCTTTATTCTATCAATTGCCCAACTGTAATTCGTTTACCCAGCTTGTATTATTTTATCTTATGGAGAGACACCGCTAGTGAACTGTGGATCCCGGTCCTATTTCCATTATATTGCTATCACCTGTTTACTTTACTCGCACTGCTTACTTTACTCGCATACTATTATCACTTTCCACTCGATATGCTCATACCCTTTGTTTCAAGCAAACCGGTGAGATTGACAACCTCATCGTAAGTTGGGAACAAAGTATTTGGTTGTGTTGTGTGCAGGTTGCGCGTTGCAATTGGTTGAAGACGAGTCAACAAGTATCGTAAGCGGCGCCCTTGTTGGAGTGTTATTAGGCCAGTCAGCATCACCTTCAGTCGTTTGTTTGCTCCTCTCCTGATCGACATACCTTGGTTTCTTAACTGAGGGAAAATCTTGCTGCTATATTCATCACACCTTCCTCTTGGGGTTCCCAACGGGCTGGTCATTCAACTAGGCACCAGCTATTTTCTGGCGCCATCAACCAGCAATCACTCACTGATGGATGAGCCTAGAATGGATCACGATGTTCTGGTAAAGAAGAAGCCGAAGTTGGCAGCCAGACTCCTTGATAGGTATAGGAAGATGGTGGGATCACTGTATAACACCCACCAGGTCATTGTGGAGGACAAGGCGGAGATGCTTGATGACCTCACAGACACTACTAGGAGGCAGGATCGAGCACAGATGACTAGGCAGGAGTCGGAGGGATCACACTTCTCACCGGTTGTGGGAACACACCGTTACCCGACACAGCCTGGACCTTCCAGGTATTCACCCACTCCAGAACCTATACATTACCCGGTTATCACTTCTAGTTTGGAGGCGCAACAGGGTCTCAAGGGGGTCTCGGAGTCCGAGCTTCCCATTGAGAACTCTGATGGGTGGAGGTTTGACTGGCTGGGAGATGGTCAGCAGTATACGAGCTCGTATGGAGGGACAGCTCATGCGGTAGGAGGAGGAGATGCCGTAGTCACTCCTGTTGCATCTGTTGAGGAGGAGGATCCTATGGAGGTTTAGTTTGAGAGTCAGGAGCCGGTTGAGACACCTATGGAGCAGGATGCACCGTTTGACCACACCTACTGCACCGAGAGTGTGTGTTATGGAGAGGCGGAGCCTTTCCCGACTATGACTGCTCACGAGACCAGGGTGTACTTTGAGAGCTACCTCGGACTGAATGGACTCTTGTTGAGTGATACCTCTACTATGGACACTTCTGACTCGGACTATGTTCTGGACGGTAGGCCGTTCGTTCCAGAGACTGTGCGCTGGACTACACGCCAGCACGGGTGGACTCCGGGCATGTACTATGAGCCGTGAGACCAGGACATGATGTCAAGACCAAGTCAGAAGCTTAGTTGTATCTGTGAATGCAGCTAGTGCTAGTAGTATGTTGTAATAATAAGAGAGACGGTAGAACTTTCCAGTCTCGATCCATGAGTGTACTCCACCTGTGAGAGTACGTGTTGTAATAATGACTATGTATCGGTTTGTATGTGTTGTATAATATGTACCTTGTATTTGGTTTTCTTGCGATCTTCCATTTGGAGTTGGATTTCTATTTTCCATTGTGTGACTAGTTCTGGGCATGAAGTGAAGCTCAGAAAGCATGGGCATGGTGTAATTATGAGATCTTCGCTTGATGTTACAGGACTAGAGGGGCTATGGATACGGGTGTAGCTGCCGAAGCCGAAGATCAGCGCTTGGCACAAGAAGCTCAAACGGAGGCAATGAATGACCAGCAGGCAGAAAGGGAAGCCAAAGCTAAGGCTGATCAAGAAGTTCAAGATCATTTACCACCACCACCATTCAGACCTTTGGCGGAGCAAAGCTTTATGCAGTATATGCAGTTCATGCAAGAGACACAGAACAAGTTTATGCAAGAGCTCATGGGGCAGGTTGGAGCCGGAAGGATTCCAGAAGCGAGGGGGTAAGTCTTTCTGACTTCCTCAATGCAAAACCACTTCCCTTTGCTTCCGCGGTGGAACCAATGGATGCAGAAGACTGGCTTATGGACACGGAGAGAAAGTTAAAGGTTGTGGGAGCCAATGACGAGGAGAAGGTTCGTTATGCTGTACACCTTCTATCTGGACCAGCCGCAGCATGGTGGGATAATGAAGTGACACTTCAACATCCGGAGAAGGTATTCTCTTGGGAAGAGTTTAAGGAAAATTCCGTACTTTCCATGTGCCAGAAAGTGTTGTTGAGCTCAAGAGGAGGGAATTTGAAGACCTCAAGCAGGGGAGTGCAACAATGATGGCTTATATCAAGGAGTTCACGAGACTCTCTTGTTACGCAAGTGACAAGGTGAGTACTGACAGCAAGAGGATGAAAAGGTTCCTCAGGGGACTGGATCCATACGCGGCAATGCAGATGAAGTTGGCTAAGCCGCATAACTTCCAAGAATTGATGGATACAGCCATCACATGGGAGAATGATTACAAGTTGGTTCAGATAAGCCGAATTAAGAGGGCCAAGACTGAGGCCGAGAGAGTACAACCAACTCGAAGTACTCCAAATCCGAGTTTCAAACCCAAGGTCAGGACAGGAGGAGTTCTACCCAATCGGAAGATGTTCACACCAAAAGGTCAGATCATCTGTCATAATTGTGGACTTCCAGGACATTTCAAGAGTGAATGTATGAAGCCAAGGATTATATGCCACGCTTGTGGAAAAGAGGGGCACATTTGGCCTGATTGTCCTAACAAACCAGCCGGAGGTTGGCCAGCTAACAGTGGAGGCAAGACAGGAGGAGGCGGACGACCCGCATCTGGAGGTGGCAGTAGCAGCAAGAATGGAAATGGGAAAAGAGGTCGGACTTTTGGGAAGCTGAATTGCACATCTCTGGAGGAAGCTAACAACTCTGAAACAGCGGTCATAGGTACGCTCAGCATCCTTACTCATCTCGGCAAAGTTCTTTTTGATACCGATGCCACTACATCATTCATTTCCAAAGATTTTGTCGAAAAATATGGGTTAAGGTGTCAGGCGATAGCTCATCCTATGACTGTGGTGACGGCCGGGGGTAAACTTTTAGTATCCCAATTCAAACCAGACCAGGTCATTACAATCTGTGACTGTCCTTATTTTGCCGATCTCTATGTTCTTCCACTTAAAAACATTGAAGTTGTTCTGGGTATGGATTGGATGTCCGATCATGGAGCACACATTGATTGTGAAGAAAAGACTGTGTCAATCCGGAAGCCTGGAGGTGGAAGGATCACTTATCAAGCAGATAAGCACACCCATGTAGAGATTGGGATTCAACTCAATTCTCTGAAGGAGGCCAAGTTAGAGGATATTCCAGTGGTTAACGAGTTCATGGATGTATTTCCCCAAGAATTACCGGGAATGCCATCGGATCAGGAGATAGAATTCACTATTGATCTGAAGCCAGGTACTGCACCAATTTCTCAAGCACCCTATAAAATGGGTCCTAAGGAGTTGAAAGAACTGAAGGAGCAGCTAGATGCGCTAGAGAGTAAGGGATTTATCCAAGAAAGTATATCACCTTGGGGTTCGCCAGTTATATTTGTTGATAAAAGAGATGGAGGCAGAAGAATGTGTGGGGATTTCAGGAATTTGAACAATGTCACCATCAAAAACAAGTATCCTTTACCAAGGATTCAAGATCTGTTTGATCAAGTTCATGGAGCTGGGGTTTTCTCCAAGATTGACCTGAGATCTGGATATCATCAAATTAAAATCAAACCAGAAGATGTACCAAAGACTACATTTGTCTCAAGGTATGGACATCACGAATACTTAGTTGTTCCTTTTGGTTTGACCAATGCTCCAACAATTTTCATGAATTTGATGAACAAGATTTTCATGCCATATCTGGACAAGTTTGTGATAGTGTTCATTGATGACATTCTGATATACTCTAAGAATAAACAGGATCATGCTAAACATCTCAGAATAGCATTGCAAGTGCTAAGGGAACATCAGCTATATGCTAAGTTTAGTAAGTGTGAATTCTGGTTGGATCAAGTGGAATTTCTTGGTCATGTCATTAGCAAAGAGGGGATTGCCGTGAATCCAAGCAAAGTTCAGTCAGTTTTGGATTGGCAAGCACCAACCAATGTGAAGGAAATTAGAGGATTTCTGGGAATGGCCGGATACTATCGGAGATTCATTGAAGGATTTTCGAAGATAGCAGGGCCGATGACAAAATTGTTACGGAAAAACACTCCATTTGAGTGGTCTGAAAAGTGTGAAGAGAGCTGTCATGGGGATGACTAATGGGGCATGCCACGGGCCGAGCTATCTGCCGGCTGGCGTCCCAGGAATCTCCACGGCTCAAAGATGAGAAGACCGGCTCCGCCCGGAGGGCCGGCTACGCTAGCAGCCGGCTGGCGACTCCACCGAGGAGAGCCGGAGCCGGGCGATGAAGACAAAAGCCTCCCAACGGCTGTTTCACCAAAAGTGGGCTGGCCCCGACAAGAACGACAGAGGCAAAGGACGGGAGTGACGAGCGCCACGACCGGACCCAGCCAATCAGCGATCAAGGACCCTTCCCCACGACAGGATCCGAGGCAAAAGGGAGGGCATATGCCTCCCAGATGCCGGTCCAGGGGAAAAGGCGCTTTATAAAGCGCCTTCGTCAGAGCAGGGCCAGAGGATCACGCCGAAGACGTGACCACGGAGGAGCCGGCAGCCGGCCAAATCGCTACCTAACCTGTAACCAGGCCCCCGCCTATATAAGGGGGCCTGGACCCTTAGTCTGGGGAGATCTGATCTTCTTCTTCCTCCTCTAGCCCAAACAGCTCGAGGAGCACTGTAATCGCTACTGTCCAGATAATACGAAGCAGGCAGGAAGTAGGGGCTTTACCTCCACCCGGGAGGGCCCTGAACCTGGGTAAACCGAGGTATCTCCATTGGCATAATCCCAAGCCGGACCCATCGTCACCACCGTCGAGCCCCCTCGATAAGCCACCCCATGGCTACTGTCTCTAAATTCCCACGACAGTTGGCGCCCACCGTGGGGCAAAGCGCGGCGGCGAGCGGAGTCAAGTTCTGGCCGGGACCCTCATCGGCTCTCGGTGAGAAGGTCGCCTCCGGCCTTGTCTGGAGATTCGGCACCTTTGACTGCGTCAGCGATAACTTGGCCCACTTCGAAAACGGCTTCGGCAACAGCGGCTCCTTCCTCGACGTCGGCAGCCACCGCTTCTACGTCGCCAAGCCCTTCCCGGAGGAGGTGACCGATGTCTTCGACCCTCTCTGCGACGGAGGCTCAAGCTGCGGTGAAAGCAGTTGACTTGGCGCCATGGTCGAGGTGATGGCCCTGGGAGAAGAGGAGGGCGGCGACTCCTTGCGCCCCGAGCGCCCGTCGCCCGAACGCTTTCTTCCGCGGGAGCAGGATGCTCCGCTCCTAGAGCAGGACACCCCAGACGTCTCCGTGGTGGACCTGTGCGCACCCCTCAGCCACGTCATCGACCCCGCCCGGGTCGCCGAGGCCCTGGAGCGGACGCGTCTCGTCCTCCTCAGCAAGGTGGCTGAGGACGAGGCCAACCGGTGCCGCGCGAGCACCACGCTCAGCGAGTTCTACGATGTGCATGGAGACGCACCGATCGAGCTCGCTCATGATCTGCGGCGTAGCCTCGCCACCGCGGGCCCCGGCTAGATCCAGCGGTCGCCAGCGGCAAGCCGAGGCCACGGAGGGCGCGGACAGGGCGGCCGTGCTCCGAGCGGCAACGCCCAAGGCCGCCTCGCTCAGCAAGGTGGCGGAGCGAGCAGGCCATGCCAGATCCCGGTGCCAGTGTGATACGTCCATTTTGCATCACTATTTTGTATCATAATTTACTGTTATTCATTGATATATTTCATATTTAGAGTTGATACTTATGTTATTTCCCTTGTTTTCACATGTTTGATGATCATTGGAGGATTTGCTGCCGGAGTCAGGATTCTGCTAGAAAAAGGACCATCAAGGGACCATATTTTGAAGATCAGGAAAATTCCAGAAAAATACCAGGAAATTATATTTTCCCAGAAGACTCAGGAAGCCAGAAGGAGGAGTCGAGAGGAGCCAGGAGGGGCCCTCACGCCAGGGTGGCGCGGCCTGACCCCTGGCCGCGCCAGCCCTGTGTGAGGCCACCCTGGCCCACTTCTGCCATCGCCCCTTCGCGTACTTCATCGTCCCCGAAAACCTAAGTCAAGGGGGGGCTCAGAGTTAGACACCACCGCCTCTGCGGGGCGGAAAACACTAGAGAGAGAAAAGCTCTCCGGCAGGCAGAAATCTGCCGGGGAAATTCCTTCCCGGAGAGGGGAGATCGTCGCCATCGTCATCACCATCGCACCGGACTTCATCGGGATCATCATCATCTCCATCACCAGCACCTTCATCTCCACCATCACCACGCCATCCCGCTGTAACATCTTGAGTTGGATCTTGCTATATTCATAGGGGAAACTTTCCCGGTGTTGATTACTCTTGTAGTTGATGCTATTGAGTGGAACCGTTGAATTAAGGTTTATGTTCAGATTGTTATTTACCATTATTTCACCTCTGATCATGATCAATATGATGTCTTGTGAGTAGTTCGTTTAGTTCTTGAGGACATGGGAGAAGTCAAGATGTTAGTAGTGAATTATTGTTGAGAAATATTTAATGGTTTGATATTGTTGTGGTGCTATTTCACTAGTGGTGTCATGTGAATGTCGACTACATGATACTTCACCATTTATGGGCCTAGTGAGATGCATTGTGTATTTGACTACCAATTGTGGGGTTGCTGGAGTGACAGAAACCTAAACCTCCGTTGGGAAACCTTTGCATCAGGGAGCGTAGGATCTTAGAGTTTAAGGCTGTGGTTAGATTTATCTTAATTACTTTCTTGTATTTGTGGATGCTTGCAAGGGGTATAATCACAAGTGTGTATTTATCCTAGTAAGGGTAGTGCGCTAGCACAGGTTCACCCCCATAACACCTATCAAACCAATAAAGACTATTGGCTTTATGAAGCGAAAGCTCTTGACAGAAACTCCCGTGTGTCCTCGAGAACGTTTGGTTATTATAAGTTACACAACTGGCTTGTCCTTTGCTAAAGAAAGGATTGGGCCACTTGCTGCAATTGTTACTACTGTCCTTTATTTACTCGCACTTTATTTACTCGTATTACCAAATACCCCTGAAAACCTGTTTGCTAGTATTTACAATGAATCCTTGATCAAAACCACTCATCAACACCTTCTGCTCCTCGTTGGGTTCGACACTCTTATTTATCAAAAGTACTACGATACACCCCCCTATACTTGTTAGTCATCAAGACTATTTTCTGGCGCCGTTGCGGGGGAGTGTAGCGCTATTGAATAGTGGAATTGGTAAAGGTAACCGTCACTGTGAGTATTGTTTTTTCTTGTTTTTTATTTTTATTTTACTCTGCAATGGAGAACTCTCCATTTGGTTTCCTATTTGGAAACACATCTACTACTACTGCTGCACATGTGGATGAACCACCACCGCCACCACCTGCTGAAATTGATCCTTTTAAAATACCTATGAAAATTGTTGGGCGTATTATGGATAACTGCTATTCAGGAGATGGAACTGTCCATCCGGGTGATCACTTATTATTTATACATGAATTATATGAGTTGTTCAGATGTGTAGGTATTTCACCAAGCCAAGTCAAGAAGAAATTATTCTCATTATCATTGAAAGGCAGAGCTGAAGAGTGGTATCGACTACTCCAAGATGGTCCATCTATGGCATGGGAGGATATTGTACCTCTCTTTTATTCCAAGTTTTATCCTCCAAGTGAAATTCATAAAGACCGTAACCGGATATATAATTTTTGGCCTCATGATGGAGAGAGTATTGCCCAAGCGTGGGGGAGATTGAAGTTACTAATGCTCAAATGCCCCATTCATGAGCTCCCCAATAATATTGTTATTGATAATTTTTATGCGCGGCTTACTCTTCCTGATAAGGATTACTTGGATGCTTCTTGCTTTGGATCAGTTACTCATATGAAAGAAGATGCTAAGTGGAAACTTCTTGACCGTATACAAGAGAATGCTGAAGGTTGGGAAAATGACAAAGGTAGGAAGTCAGGTATAAACTATGATTATGAATGCATTAAATCTTTTATGGGAACCGATGACTTCCATAGTGTTAGCACTGCTTATGGTCTTGATTCACAAATACTTGCTAATTGTCTTAAGGCCTTTGCCTCTTATCTTGATGTTCCAAAGAAAGATTGGAACAAATATCATGCGCCTTATAAAGATTCTATTAGTCATATACCTGCTGCAGCTACTAAAGTTTGTACTGTTGATAGCATTGTGCCTGAGCCTTATTTTGAGAAGACACCTTTCCCTGCTAAGGTAAAGAAGTATTCTACTTTGGTAAGTGTGTCTAATAAAAGTACTAAGAAAGTTGCAGAACCTGATGAGCAAATTACTATTAAGTCTCCTGTAGCTATATTGAAGGATCTTGTTACTAAAGATGTAGGGGATGAATATATTCTTTTTTGTGAAGATGCTTCTAACATTCTCTCACATCCTAAAAAGCATAGGAAAACAAGTGTTCCTGTTATTTCTGTCAGGATTGGAGATCATTGCTATTATGGTTTATATGATATTGGTGCTAGTGCAAGTGCTATTCCTTTAGAGCTTTACAAAGAAATTATGCATGAGATTGGCGCTTGTGAACTTGAAGATATTGATGTGGTTGTTCAGCTTGCTAATAGAGAGACTGTTTGGCCTCTTGGTATTGTTCGAGATGTGGAAGTTCTTTGCGGTAAGACTAAATACCCTACTGATTTTCTAGTACTTGGTAAGGAGGCTAGTAAAACTTGTCCTATTATTTTTGGTAGACCATTTTTGAACACTTGTGGCGCTGTGATAGATTGTAAGAAGGAGAATTTTTTTACTAAGTTTAATGGAGAGTCTTATGAGTTTAATTTTTCCAAGTTTGCTAAGACTTCTTATGAAAATGACACGCCTAATGAAAATTTTCGAGTTGAACAGCTTGCTTCTATTGCTCTTGCTCCTAATAATGCCTTGCAGCAATTCATGGAAGATCACGAAAGTGATGTTTTCAGCAAGGAAAGAGAAGAGATTGACGACATTCTTCTTCGTCAACCACCATTAATCAAGCATAATCTACCTGTGGAGGATCTTGGTACCACTTTGCCACCTAAGGAAGATCCTGTGTTCGAATTAAAGCCTTTGCCTGATAATCTTAAATATGCTTATATAGATGATAAGAAAATATATCCTGTTATTATTAGCTCTAAACTTTTAGGAAAGGAAGAAGAAAGACTATTGGAGATATTGGGGAAACACCGAGGAGCTATGGGATATACTCTTGATGATTTAAAAGGGATTTCTCCCACTTTATGTCAGCATGCCATTAATATGGAGAAAGACGCGAAGCCAGTCGTGGAGCATCAACACCGCCTAATTCCCAAGATGAAGGATGTGGTAAGAAATGAGGTATCAAAGCTCCTTGATGCTGGTATTATTTATCCTATTGCTGATAGTAGATGGGTTAGTCCTGTTCATTGTGTTCCTAAGAAAGGAGGTATGACTGTTGTGCCTAATGAGAATAACAAGCTTATTCCTCAAAGGGTAGTAGTTGGTTATAGAATGTGCATTGATTATAGGAAGGTAAACAAAGTTACTAAGAAAGATCATTACCCTTTACCGTTTATAGATCAGATGTTAGAAAGGTTGTCTAAGAAGACTCATTTTTGTTTCCTTGATGGTTATTCTGGTTTTTCTCAAATTGCTGTTAAGAAGGAAGATCAAGAGAAAACCACTTTTACTTGTCCTTATGGAACTTATGCTTATAGATGTATGCCGTTTGGTTTATGCAATGCTCCTGCTACTTTTCAAAGATGCATGTCTGCTATTTTTCATGGCTTTTGTGAAGAAATTGTGGAGGTCTTCATGGACGATTTCTCCGTCTATGGAACTTCTTTTGATAATTGTTTGCACAACCTTGATAAAGTTTTGCAGAGGTGCAAAGAAACTAACCTTGTTCTTAATTGGGAGAAATGCCACTTTATGGTGAATGAAGGAATTGTCCTTGGACATAAAATTTCTGAAAGAGGTATTGAAGTTGACAGAGCAAAAGTGGATGCAATTGAGAAAATGCCCTGTCCCAGAGATGTTAAAGGTATTCGTAGTATTCTTGGTCATGCTGGTTTCTATAGGAGGTTTATTAAAGAT
Source organism: Dactylis glomerata (assembly GCA_007115705.1). Lineage (NCBI taxonomy): Eukaryota > Viridiplantae > Streptophyta > Magnoliopsida > Poales > Poaceae > Dactylis > Dactylis glomerata. Next base: position 1,158,606 of record QXEO01001542.1, read on the forward strand.
TTCTCTAAGATTTCAAAGCCTCTTACTAATCTTCTTCAAAAAGATGTACCATTTGTCTTTGATGATGATTGTAAGGAAGCTTTTGAAACTCTTAAGAAGGCTTTAACTACTGCTCCTATTGTTCAACCACCTGATTGGAATTTACCTTTTGAAATTATGTGTGATGCTAGTGATTTTGCTGTTGGTGCTGTTCTTGGACAGCGCGTAGATAATAAGTTGAATGTTATTCATTATGCTATTAAGACTCTTGATACTGCTCAGAAGAATTATGCTACTACTGAGAAAGAGTTTCTTGCTGTTGTTTTTGCATGTGATAAGTTTAGATCTTACATTGTTGATTCTAAAGTTACTATTCATACTGATCACGCTGCTATTAGATATCTTATGACTAAGAAGGATGCTAAGCCTAGGCTTATTAGATGGGTGTTGCTTTTACAAGAATTTGATTTGCATATCGTAGATAGGAAAGGTGCTGAAAATCCTGTGGCTGACAACTTATCTAGATTGGAAAACATTTCTTTTGATCCTATTCCTGTTAATGATAGTTTTCTAAATGAACAGTTGGCTGCAATAAATGTAACTTTGCGAGACCTTCCTTTGTATGCTGATTATGCTAACTTTATTGTTTCCAAGTATTTCCCTCCAACTTTTACAGCTCAGCAAAGAAGAAAATTCTTTTATGATTTGAGGCATTATTTTTGGGATGACCCACACTTATATAAAGAAGGAGTTGATGGTATTATGAGAAGATGCGTACCGGAATATGAGCAATAAGAGATATTAAGAAAATGCCATAGCAGCGCCTATGGAGGGCATCATGCTGGAGATAGAACCGCGCAAAAGGTTCTACAATCAAGTTTTTATTGGCCAACCCTCTTGAAAGATGCCAGAAGGTATGTTTTATCTTGTGATGAATGTCAAAGAGTTGGTAATATTTCTAGACGCAATGAAATGCCTATGAGTTACACTCTTCTTATTAAACCATTTGATTGTTGGGGATTTGACTTTATGGGTCCTTTTCCTCCTTAAAAAGGCTATACCCATATACTTGTTGCTGTTGATTATGTTACTAAATGGGTAGAAGCCATACCTACAAAGAGTGCCGATGGTGAGACTTCATTAAAAATGCTCAAGGATGTTATTTTTCCTAGGTTTGGTGTGCCTAGATATCTTATGACTGACGGAGGTTCTCATTTTATTCACGGTGGTTTTAGAAAAACTCTTGCTAAATATGATGTCAATCATAGAATTGCTTCTGCTTATCATCCCCAAACTAGTGGGCAGGTAGAGCTTTCTAATAGAGAAATCAAGTCTATCTTGCAGAAGACTGTCAATAGATCTAGGAAAAACAGGGCTAGTAAGTTAAACGACGCTTTATGGGATTATAGAACTGCTTATAAGAACCCCATGGGTATGTCTCCTTATAAGCTGGTTTATGGGAAAGCGTGTCACTTACCCTTAGAATTAGAACACAAAGCTTTTTGGGCAGTGAGAGAGCTTAATAGAGATTTTAAACTAGCCGGTAAGAAGAGGTTGTTAGATTTGAGTTCTTTAGATGAGTGGAGAAACGAAGCGTATGAGAATGCCAGGATTTTTAAAGAGAAAGTCAAGCAATGGCATGATAAGAGAATTCTTAAGAGAGAGTTTCATGTTGGTGAGAAAGTTCTATTGTATAGGTCTCATCTCAGATTTTTTGCAGGAAAATTACTTTCAAAATGGGAAGGACCATATGTTATTGTGGAAGTGTACCGCTCAGGTGCTATTAAGATTGCTTCATTGAAAGATGACTCTACACAAGTGGTGAATGGGCAAAGACTCAAACATTATATTTTTGGAGATTCTTATAATGAAGATGTTGATGTTATTGAAACAGTTTCTCCGGAAGAATTCATCCAAGACAAATTGCAGGTACCTGCAAAATTTGTTTTCGAATAAGTAACAGTTCTAGTCAGAGAAGTTTCGCTAAAAGCTCTTCCTTTAATATTTTTGCTATTTTTACTAAATATGAAAAATCACGAGACGAAAACGGGCAGGAAAAGGAGTCTATGTGCTTCTCACACATAGGTGGCGCGGGCCCACCCCTGGCCGCGCCACCCAGGTGTGAGAACACCCCGGAACTCGTTTCCATCCCGGTTTCCTCCTATAATTTCGTTTCAATGTATAATTTTCGCCTATTTAACCCCCCGGAGTCCCCGAGGTTTGTATATCGTTTTCTCATCGTGTTTTGTTTCGAGCTGTTTCTGTCAGGAGTTGATCTTAAGCTTGGGGGAGCCATGGCCTCTTCAAGCGATGACAAGGAGAAGACTCCTCCGGAAGATGACACCAAAGACTTTCAGCTGAAAGAAGAGGTTGAAAGTGAAGACAAGGAGGAAGATCAAAGTTCAAGGCCAAACACCATGATTGCCAGCATAGGGGTGGTGACAGATCATGACAAGTTCAAGAAGAGTGCTCGCATAAGGACCGGAGGGGGTGTGCCGCGTCACACCTTAGCTCCACGGACATCTCCGTCAGGCCAAAATCCTTTCCATACTCTAATTCATGAACATCAGGTTCAAAAGGTGCCCAGATCACGATTACCCTCTGGCTGGGTTATAGATCGTTCTAACAATGCAGGAATAGAAAGCTCCAAGAGTGAAGAAGGATGGGGAAATAATTCCAAGAGCTGGGATTCTCTTGCTGACAGGTTCATGAACCGTATTGAGCACAATTCTGAGATGATCCGTAATCTCAGTGACAAGATTAATGATCTGAAAGATTTGATTGAGAAGCTTATTAAAGATTATCCACCGCCACCGCCAAAGGAGTAATTCATCATCGGTATAGGCATCCCCTTGGCTTGTTTCAAGCTTGGGGGAGTGCCGCGGTATCACATCATTACCTTTTGCTCATTTACTTTTCAAGTAGAGTCATATCATGAATAGAGAAGTTATCTTATAGAATAGTTTGCAGTTTGGAAGTATCCTCCTTAGTTGGTTATCTATGTATCCCTTGGTGTGAGTTGCGGTAATAAAATATGAATGAGAAGTTTTATCGTTTACTTTCCGCACACTTTATGTTAGTTTGCAATCTCTCTTGTATGACTAGTCTTGTTGATTGGTATTGGTATCACTTTGGGAGCATGAGTAAATTTAGTTGGTTTTGGCAAACCTAGCTTGGTCAGTAGCAACTTTACCTTGAGGTTTGAGTAGAAAAGAATAAAGAAGTGCTTGTAGTTACATCACTTCAGTTTTTCCTTTATGTTTGGCTTATAAGCATTATTATTCCTAAAGTCAAAATCGTTGTGCCTTCAAGGGAGTTTGCATGATTGTTCTTATTATATGTATGTTTGTCTGTTTCATGCAACTTTTATGCTTGCTACCCAACCTTGCTAGCCAAAAACCTGTACTGAGAGGAAATACTTCTCGTGCATCCAAATCCCAAAGCCAAGTCACTTCCAAAGAGTCCACTATAAATTCCTATGCATGGTATTTCAAGCCATTCCAAGTAAATTTTCATGTGCTACCTTTCAAAAACCTTCAAACACTTCTCATTTTGTGCAACTGTTTTTAGCTCATGAGGACATAGTGGATGGGTTTGTTATCTTCCATACCAAATTAAGTACCCCTCGACTAGGCAGCTTCATCTGCTCGTCATTAATTTTGCAAGGGAGCTGGTCAGACCATTATAATCTCAAAAAGAAAAGAAAGAAAAGAGCACTCCTCCATGGTATGTGAAAGTTGGTTGGCACCCGATGGAATCGGTTAGCCATGGTTTGAGAAAGGAAAAAGGTGGGGAGGAGTGCAAAGTTATAAAAGATCACCAATGTGCCAATTAATCAATCATCTCAGAACCGCTCTCACTTGTTTAGTATGGAAGATATCAAGAACTCCGTTGCTAGTCGTTGACAAAAGCAACCACCTCTCAAAAACAATTTTTACCTCTGTTTTACAAATGAAACGCTCTAGCACATGTTTAATCCCTGCTTCCCTCTGCGAAGGGCCTATCTTTTACTTTTATGTTGAGTCAACCTATTTCCCCTCTATCTCAAGCAAGCATTTGAGTTGTTATGTTTCACTCATCCATATGTTGATTCGTTTAATCATGTTTACTATCTTCCTTGTTTTGTACAATGCTTTTGTCTGAAGGAATATATCTTTGAAAGCTTTCTATGAATGCAAAAGTTTATTTTGTTGAGCATATGGTCTTTGCTATATTAGCTCTGTTTTTAAAAGGCTCTGTTTAAAAGAAAGAATAGCTTGTTCATCATTCTTTGACCAAGAACTAATGTTTGCCATTGCCAATTATAGTTTACCTTGTGCACCTTTACATGTGATTCCCTTTTACCTATTGCAAGTCTATATCTTATAAAGGGAAGTTGCTGTCTATTATAATTTGTGCCTTGGTGAATGTGATGCTTCTTGTCCGTATTTTGATTATCGACACTTCACTCCATAAACCTGTGGTCATGTTTACCGAGTTTAGTTTTCGCTTGGGGACAAGCGAGGTCTAAGCTTGGGGGGGTTGATACGTCCATTTTACATCACTATTTTGTATCATAATTTACTGTTATTCATTGATATATTTCATATTTAGAGTTGATACTTATGTTATTTCCCTTGTTTTCACATGTTTGATGATCATTGGAGGATTTCCTGCCGGAGTCAGGATTCTGCTGGAAAAAGGACCATCAAGGGACCATATTTTGAAGATCAGGAAAATTCCAGAAAAATACCAGGAAATTATATTTTCCCAGAAGACTCAGGAAGCCAGAAGGAGTCGAGAGGAGCCAGGAGGGGCCCTCACGCCAGGGTGGCGCGGCCTAACCCCTGGCCGCGCCAGCCCTGTGTGAGGCCACCCTGGCCAACTTCTGCCATCGCCCCTTCACGTACTTCATCATCCCTGAAAACCTAAGTCAAGGGGGGGGCTCAGAGTTAGACACCGCCGCCTCTGCGGGGCGGAAAACACCAGAGAGAGAAAAGCTCTCCGGCAGGCAGAAATCTGCCAGGGAAATACCTTCCCGGAGAGGGGATATCGTCGCCATCGTCATCACCATCGCACCGGACTTCATCGGGATCATCATCATCATCTCCATCACCAGCACCTTCATCTCCACCATCACCACGCCATCCTGCTGTAACATCTTGAGTTGGATCTTGCTATATTCATAGGGGAAACTTTCCCGGTGTTGATTACTCTTGTAGTTGATGCTATTGAGTGGAACCGTTGAATTAAGGTTTATGTTCAGATTGTTATTTACCATTATTTCACCTCTGATCATGATCCATATGATGTCTTGTGAGTAGTTCATTTAGTTCTTGAGGACATGGGAGAAGTCAAGATGTTAGTAGTGAATTATTGTTGAGAAATATTTAATGGTTTGATATTGTTGTGGTGCTATTTCACTAGTGGTGTCATGTGAACGTCGACTACATGATACTTCACCATTTATGGGCCTAGTGAGATGCATTGTGTATTTGGCTACCAATTGTGGGGTTGCTGGAGTGACAGAAACCTAAACCTCCGTTGGGAAACCTTTGCATCAGGGAGCGTAGGATCTTGGAGTTTAAGGCTGTGGTTAGATTTATCTTAATTACTTTCTTGTATTTGCGGATGCTTGCAAGGGGTATAATCACAAGTGTGTATTTATCCTAGTAAGGGTAGTGCGCTAGCACAGGTTCACCCCCATAACACCTATCAAACCAATAAAGACTATTGGCTTTATGAAGCGAAAGCTCTTGACAGAAACTCCCGTGTGTCCTCGAGAACGTTTGGCTATTATAAGTTACACAACCGGCTTGTCCTTTGCTGAAGAAAGGATTGGGCCACTTGCTGCAATTGTTACTACTGTCCTTTATTTACTCGCACTTTATTTACTCGTATTACCAAATACCCCTGAAAACCTGTTTGCTAGTATTTATAGTGAATCCTTGATCAAAACCACTCATCAACACCTTCTGCTCCTCGTTGGGTTCGACACTCTTATTTATTGAAAGTACTACGATACACCCCCTATACTTGTGGGTCATCACAGTGCCAGGGTCGGAGTCCCAGACTCGCCCGCTGGCGCTGCACATCCACCTGTGGCTTGACCACGTCGAGGCGTTCCCCAGAGGATCTGCTAGCTCAAAGCGAGCGGCTTCTGACCAAGGAGGCCCAGGGGCTGCCGGCGGCGGTCAGGGGCGCAAAGAGGGCAAGTACACCCTCGATGCTGCACTTGACCAGCCGTGCAAGTTCCACACCTCCCCGGGCAGGGAAGCGACCCACTCCACGCGTCAGTGCCGGTTCATGAGAAAGCTGGAGCAGCGCGCTCGACAGATCCCTGGAGCGTCGCAAGCGCAGCTGGCTGGAGGTCAGGAGGACCAATAGCGCGACCCGGCTGGAGGCGAGCCGGATCAAGATGATGACTTTCCAGCGGATGTTGAGCAATATCACATCTTTACTACCCCTGGCAAGGATAAAAAGAACGACCTTTGGCATGAGGCAGAGGTGAACGCTGTAATGCCCGCAGAACCCCAATTCATGCATTGGTCTGAGGCGGCTATCACCTGGGGGCGCGAGGACCATCCGCGGCTTATGCCTAGCCCTGGGGAATACGCCCTGGTTCTGGACCCTGTTGTGTGCTCCGATACGCACATGTGCCGGTTCTCCCGCGTGCTCATCGACGGCGGCGGCAGCATCAACCTGCTTTACCGAAGCTCTCTGGAGAAGTTGGGCATCCCGCTTGCTCAGCTGAAACCAAGCCGGCTCACCTTCCATGGCATCGTGCCTGGGCATTCTTGCACCCCTTTGGGCAAGGTGCAGCTGGAGGTTCTCTTCGGAAAGAAACGAAACAGCCGCCGCGAGCCCATCTGGTTCGAGGTGGTGGACATTAGCAGTCCCTACCATGCGCTGCTTGGCCGTTCGGCCTTGGCCAAGTTCATGGCGGTGCCGCATTATGCCTACCTAAAGATGAAGCTCCCAGGACCCAGAGGTGTAATCACAGTCTCGGGAAGCTTCAAGAAGTTCCTGGCCTACACAAAGGAGAGCTCGCAGCTGGCAGAGGCACTGGTCATCGCCGAGGAGAAGCGGCAGCTTCTACAATTGCGTGGAGCTCGCCCAGCAAGATGTGCCGGTTCGCCAGTCGCTAGTGGAGCAGTTCAAGCCGGCCAACGACACCAAGAAGATCCTGCTCGACGAGAGTGATCCCACCAAGTACGTCATCATCGCCACCGGCCTTTCTGCTAAATAGGAAAGCGAGCTCACCAGCTTCCTCCGTGAGAATCGGGACATCTTTGCATGGTCTCCAAAGGACATGCCAGGTGTGCTGAGGGAGCTGGCTGAGCACTCACTCAACGTCCGGCCGGATGCCAAGTCGGTCAAGCAACCGCTGCGGCATTTTGCGAAAGAGAAAAGGAAAGCTATTGGCGAGGAGATAGCCTGGCTCCTTGCAGCTGGCTTTATCATGGAGGTATTTTACCCTGATTGGCTTGCGAACCCAGTCTTGGTTCTAAAGAAGAATAACACTTGGCGAATGTGTATCGACTACACCAGCCTCAACAAGGCTTGCCCCAAGGATCCTTTTGCGCTACCACGCATCGACCAGGTAATCGATTCCACAGCCGGCTGTGACCTACTGTCCTTCCTGGATGCCTATTCAGGCTACCACCAGATCCCGCTCTTCCAGCCGGATCAGATCAAGACGTCCTTCATCACCCCATATGGAGCCTACTGCTATGTTACCATACCATTCGGCCTGAAGAATGCTGGAGCCACTTACCAGTGAACCATGCAGTGATGTCTGCAAGGGCAGATTGGGAGAAACGTGCACGCTTATGTGGACGGCGTAGTGGTGAAGACCAAGCAGAGCGGCACACTCCTGGACGATCTCAAGGAGACCTTTGCCAACCTGCGGCGCTATCGCATGAAGCTCAACCCGGAAAAGTGCACCTTTGGCGTGCCGGCTGGACAGCTCCTAGGTTATATCATTTCCCAGCGAGGGATCGAGGCTAACCCCTCGAAGATAAAAGCCATCGAGGCCCTAGAGCCGCCCACCCAGCTCAGAGACGTGCAGAAGTTTGCTGGTTGCTTGGCCTCGCTCAGCCGGTTCGTCAGCCGGCTCGGGGAGAAGGCCATGCCGCTGTACCAGCTGATGAAGAAGATGGACCATTTCGTTTGGTCCCAGCGCGCTGATGATGCCTTCAACGATCTCAAGCGGGCCTTGTCCACCACGCCAGTCTTGGCTGCGCTGGCTCCGCGAGAGCCAATGCTGCTCTACATCGCAGCTACTCCGCGAGTCATCAGCATTGTGATCGTGGTGGAGCACACCGAGGAAGGCAAGGAACTGCCGGTTCAGCGCCCGATGTACTACCTGAGTGAGGTGCTCACTCTCTCTAAGAAAAACTACCCGCACTACCAGAAGGTCACGTACGGCGTGTACATGGCGGCCAAGAAGCTGAAGCACTACTTCGAGGAGCACCCTATCACGGTGGTGAGTACCACTCCGCTCTCGGAGATCATCGGGTGCAAGGATGCGTCAGGAAGAGTGGCCAAATGGGCTATTGAGCTCGCTACTCATACCATTCAGTACAAGCCCAGGACGACGATCAAGTCGCAGATCATAGCGGATTTCTTCGCTGACTGGGGAGAGCACCAGTACCTGCCGCCGGCTCCGGACTCCACCCACTGGCGCATGCACTTCGATGGCTCCAAGTTGCTCGGGGGCTTGGGAGCTGGTGTCGTCCTCACCTCTCCTAAGGGAGACAAGCTGCAGTACGTGCTGCAGATTTACTTCCGTGCGTCGAACAACGTCGCCGAATACGAAGCCCTGGTACATGGGCTCAAGATGGCCAAGGAGATTGGCATCTGGAGGATCCTCTGCTTCGGAGACTCCGACCTGGTGGTGCATCAGGTTTCGGGGGATTGGGACACCAAGGACGCCAACATGGCCTCCTACTGCTTCTACGTGCAGCAGCTCAGCGGATTCTTCGAGGGCTACGAGTTCCACCATGTCCCCAGAGCAAACAACGACGAGGCGGACCGACTATCCAAGATCGGCTCCACCAAGCAGGATATCCCAGCTGGGGTGTCACTGGAAATCATCCGCAAGCCGTCCATCAAGCCCTCGCCGGAATCTATGTCCATCTACGTGCCTGGAGACCCCGCCCTGGCTCAGGTCCCACCACCAGACCCGGGGGCTGCCGCTTCGGGACTGAAGGAAGCAGCCGGCCAGCCCAGCGCGGCCGGCTCGACGAAAGACTCGGGGGCTGCCGGCTCCATGCCAGCCCTCCCAGCCAGCCAATCAGACGAAGCCGGCACGACGATGGACCTGGGGGCTGCTGATCCCCTAGTCGCCAGTGTCTTCCACATACGGGAGATACCATCATGGGCAGAGCCATTCTCCAACTACCTCATCACTGGGGACTTGCCGAAAGACGAAGTGGAAGCTAGGCGACTTCAGCGCCGCGCGGGAGCATATACAATCATCAACAGTGAGCTGTATAAGCGCAGCGTGTCAGGAGTCTTCCAGAAGTGCATCGAGCCGGAAGAAGGGATAGAGCTCCTGAGGGAGATACACCAAGGGGAGTGTGGACACCACGCTTCCTCCAGAGCTTTGGTAGCCAAGGCTTTCCGCCATGGTTTCTACTGGCCAACAGCCCAGAAGGACGCATAGCAGCTAGTGAAGCAGTGCAGCGGCTGCCAGCGCTTCTCCAAGCATCAAAATACTCCAGCGGCAGCCCTCAAAACCATCCCGCTCACCTTGCCGTTCGCTGTCTGGGGCCTGGACATGGTAGGGCCATTCAAGACCGCACCCGGGGGCTTGACGCATCTGCTGGTAGCTGTGGACAAGTTCACCAAGTGGATCGAGGCCAAGCCAATCAAAAAACTCGATGGCTCATCCACCATCAAGTTCTTCAACGAGATCATCACAAGATATGGTGTTCCCCACAGCATCATCACTGACAACGGGACGAACTTTGCGAAGGGAGTCTTTGCTGAGTACTATGGCAAGAAGGGCATCAGGTTGGACTTAGCATCAGTGGCACACCCTCGGACAAATGGGCAAGTGGAGAAGGCAAATGGGCTGATCCTGGCTGGCATCAAACCGAGGCTGGTCGAGCCTCTTGAGCGCTCAGCCGGCTGTTGGGTCGAAGAGCTACCCTCAGTGCTCTGGAGCCTGCGCACCACTCCAAATCGTTCTGTTGGCTTCATACCTTTCTTCCTGGTCTATGGAGCAGAAGCGGTGCTGCCCACTGATATCGAATTCGCTGCGCCCAGAGTTGTCCAGTACACGGAGAAGCAAGCAAAAGAAGCTCGCGAAGATGGAGTCGACCTCCTCGAGGAGGCGCGAGAACAGGCTTTGGCTAGATCAGCGCTCTATCAGCAGCTGCTGCGACGATACCACAGCCGGAAAATCCGCCCGCTCGCGTTTCGCGAAGGAGATCTCGTACTCCGGCTGATCCAGAACACCAAAGGCATGCACAAGCTATCCTCTCCTTGGGAAGGACCATTCATTGTCAGCCGGGTGCTGGGCAATGGGGCTTACTACCTCATCGACGCACAAGAGCCCAGGAAGAACAAGGCAGATAACTCTGACAAGGAGACGGAGCATCCCTGGAATGTCAGTCTCCTAAGACCTTTCTTCTGCTAAGGCAAAAGCTTATACCCTGAAAAGCTTGTCAATGAATAAAGGATGACGGAGCGGCCAGTTACGGCCGGCTCCGAGGAAAACACTTCGTGTATGTTTTGCTTCCTGCGTTATTCACTTGACCGGCAGCCGGCTCCGGGCACCGAGCCACAGCCGGCAGCCCTAAAAAACGATCGATTCCTCATCAGCCGGATGAGTACTACGCATGAAGAAGGTCTTGAGCCCAACCTCCACCTTCCGGCTCCGCGCAACCGGATGGGTAGGAGCCGGCAAGCCAGATGCGAATGAAAGCCGCAGAGAGAAACCGTAAACGATAGAAAACTGCTCAACCAAGCGTGGGAAGCAGTGTTCATTAACCATGCGTTGGCTTGCACGAGTTGGGTGCCCGATAAACCAAAGTACTAGTTCTCACTCCACGGCACGCTCCCACCCTAGGCCGGCATTTGGCTACCGTCCCAAGGGAGACCAACCGGCACCAGGGTGCCAGTTGGGGGTAGAAGGGCCGAAGGGTGGGAAGATTAAGGAAAAAGTTGAGGGAACCAGACTAAGGCAAGCCAGCGAATGGTTGATGATCATAGTCTCTTGATGTTTGGGTTCAGTAGCCATGTCAGGGAGGTTCGAAGCTAGAGCTGCCTCGCTCGACGTTGGCACCGTACGCGGAAAAGTTAGTTTCGAGCCAGCTGTCAGTCTAGCTACCCCAAAACTCGGGGGCTAGGGGGAAAGGGAACTGGCCCTCAGAAGTAGGCCGGTTCCAGTACCTCGCCAGCTGTCCGCTCAGCTGACGCTGTGATATGATTAGCAAATGAGCGACGAAATCGAAACCTAACGCCCGCAAAGTAATGGCTAGAGCCAGAAACTTGGAGATTTACTCCATCCGTGGCGAGGGACGTGTGAGGGCCTGGGAAGGGAGACGTGCCGACTCCGGCCCCGCTCGAACCGGCACAGGACTCAACTTCCACTCTAATCCCTCCGAGCCGGGGTGAGTTCGCATTTCCCAGAGCCGGCCAGCAGAGGCATTGCTCCCTCTGCGCCGAAGCCGGAGGACCTTCGCCAGAAGCGTTTGCGAAGTTAGTGGCTATCGTAGCCCCTACCTACAGATTCGCGCAGCAACGGTTTTGCCGTGGGAAGAGCCCCAGCCGGGGAGTCATCACAGCGCGACGATGTAAACAGAAGACATTTGCACGATGGCAAAACACGCAGCAAATGAAGAAAGACAAGTTTTCATTAAAGCAGAAGTCTGACGATTACAAAAGCTCCCTAAATCACTACCCTAAGAGTGCCAAGGATCCCTCGCCTGGGTGGCACTCGCCTTCCTCGGCCTGACGCGAGCGCCGCATGGACTTCGCCCCAGAGAAGCCCGCGATGGAGGTCGACGAAGGCCGCCCTTCACGGCTGGGCGGCGAAGGTACGGGCGGAGAGGGTGCCGTCGAAGAGGCAGACGGTGAAGTCCTTCTTCCCATCATGGCGGGTGAGGAGGATGAACCAACCCTCGTGCACGCCGTAGTCGATGAAGAACTTCGACCACCCGTCGCGAAAGTAGCACACCCCCTGGCCGTCGTAGTAAACCTCGACGCGGTACGTGGGCTGGCCGCCGCTACATTCCCGCAGCTTGGCGTGAGCCATTTCCTGGCCTTCCATCGAGTCCGTAAACTTGGACGGAAGGCGGAGGAGGTCCCGGGCCCCGGCAAGCACAGGGATGATGTAGGTGGACCATCCGTCGACCGAGATGTAAGCCGGCGGTTGGAGTGCCGGTTTCTCCAACCAGGGCCGCGACGGGCCCAATGGAGGAGAAACCGTCGCGCGGGGCCTCGCGGAAGTGGAGGCAACGGCCCCGAGGGCAGCAGGGGCCTTCTTGTTCTTGTTGCCCGGTGGCCGTCCGCGGCGGCGAGACGATGAAGGAGCAGCGGCCGCTGCGGGAGTGGTTTTCCTCCCGCTCCCCTTTGGACGGCCGGGCCCCCGCTTCTCTGGGACGCCCGCATCGCCAGGAGCCCCAGTTGCCCAGGGCGCGACAGAAGCGGAAGGAGCAGCGGTGGCCGTTGCCACGAAAGCCTCCAAGGTCTTCTTGTTGCGGCTCCCCTTCGGGTGACCGCGCTTTCAAGATGCAGGAGGCGACATCTTCGGCGCCTTGTCCTCCTTCTCGCCCTCTGTCGGGACCTTGTCGCCACCGACGGCGGAACCGCTGAGGGAGGACATGGCTGAACTGGGCTCAAAAAGGCGAGACTCGAGGCGAGGGAAGAAGTGGGGATGCGCCCTTGGCCACGGACGCGCCTAGTATTTAAAGGGAAGCGGTGAAGGGGAAAACCCCCGACGTTTCACTAACCAACCCCACATCATGTGCAGCTGCTGCGGTTGCCGCAGTGGATCGTGGGAGGAACTGATGGGACGCGTTGCTGACGTGTGCCAGTCCGCCCCACATGATGACTCGGGAAGTTATGACGGTGGTGATTCCAAAGTCAAGATGATAAGACTGGCCACTGGCGCACTGCGCCGGCCGTGTCGTGGGATCAAGACCCAAAGTGGCACGAGTTCCAAGGGGGCAGTGTACCAGCTCGCGACCGCCAAGCGGGTGCCAGCTGGATTGGACCTGGGGCCGGCACGTCTCGAGACGGCTGGAGGGGTTCCGCGTGACTTGGCTTTGAAACCAGCGACCTCCGGACCAGACAAAGAATCCTGGGACTTCGACGGAAACGAACAAGACTTCTGCGAAGAAAAGAACCCGCCGAAGCCCCATGCTAACCCATGAGACTTCGCCAGTTTCGGGGGCTAGTGTCATGGGGATGACTAATGGGGCATGCCACGGGCCGAGCTATCTGCCGGCTGGCGTCCCAGGAATCTCCACGGCTCAAAGATGAGAAGACCGGCTCCGCCCGGAGGGCCGGCTACGCTAGCAGCCGGCTGGCGACTCCACCGAGGAGAGCCGGAGCCGGGCGATGAAGACAAAAGCCTCCCAACGGCTATTTCACTGAAAGTGGGCTGGCCCCGACAGGAACAACAGAGGCAAAGGACGGGAGTGACGAGCGCCACGACCGGACCCAGCCAATCAGCGATCAAGGACCCTTCCCCACGATGGGATCCGAGGCAAAAGGGAGGGCATATGCCTCACAGATGCCGGTCCAGGGGAAAAGGCACTTTATAAAGCACCTTCGTCAGAGCAGGGCCAGAGGATCACGCCGAAGACGTGACCATGGAGGAGCCGGCAGTCGGCTGAATCGCTACCTAACCTGTAACTAGGCCCCTGCCTATATGAGGGGGCCTGGACCCTTAGTCTGGGGAGATCCGATCTTCTTCTTCCTCCTCTAGCCCGAACAGCTCGAGGAGCACTGTAATCGCTACTGTCCAGATAATACGAAGCAGGCAGGAAGTAGGGGCTTTACCTCCACTCGGGAGGGCCCTGAACCTGGGTAAACCGAGGTGTCTTGATGACCCACAAGTATAGGGGGTGTATCGTAGTACTTTCGATAAATAAGAGTGTCGAACCCAACGAGGAGCAGAAGGTGTTGATGAGCGGTTTTGATCAAGGAATCACTGTAAATACTAGCAAACAGGTTTTCAGGGGTATTTGGTAATACGAGTAAATAAAGTACGAGTAAATAAAAGACAGTAGTAACAATTGCAGCAAGTGGCCCAATCCTTTCTTCAGCAAAGGACAAGCCGGTTGTGTACTTATAATAACCAAACATTCTCGAGGACACACGGGAGTTTCTGTTAAGAGCTTTCGCTTCATAAAGCCAATAGTCTTTATTGGTTTGATAGGTGTTATGGGGGCGAACCTGTGCTAGCGCACTACCCTTACTAGGATAAATACACACTTGTGATTATATCCCTTGCAAGCATCCGCAAATACAAGAAAGTAATTAAGATAAATCTAACCACAGCCTTAAACTCTAAGATCCTACGCTCCCTGGTGCAATGGTTTTCCAATGGAGGTTTAGGTTTCTGTCAACTCCAGCAACCCCACAATCGGTAGCCAAATACACAATGCATCTCACTAGGCCCATAAATGGTGAAGTATCATGTAGTCGACGTTCACATGACACCACTAGTGAAATAGCACCACAACAATATCAAACCATTAAATATTTCTCAACAATAATTCACTACTAACATCTTGACTTCTCCCATGTCCTCAAGAACTAAACGAACTACTCACAAGACATCATATGGATCATGATCAGAGGTGAAATAATGGTAAATAACGATCTAAACATAAACCTTAATTCAATGGTTCCACTCAATAGCATCAACTACAAGAGTAATCAACACCGGGAAAGTTTCCCCTATGAATATAACAAGATCCAACTCAAGATGTTACAGCGGGATGGAGTGATGATGGTGAAGATGAAGATGCTGGTGATGGGGATGGGGATGATGATGATGATCCCGATGAAGTCCGGTGCGATGATGATGACAATGGCGACGATCTCCCCTCTCCGGGAAGGAATTTCCCCGGCAGATTTCTACCTGCCGGAGAGCTTTTCTCTCTCTGGTGTTTTCCACCCCGCAGAGGTGGCGGTGTCTAACTCTGAGCCCCCCCTTGACTTAGGTTTTCGGGGATGATAAAGTACGCGGAGGAGCGAGACCAGAAGTGGGCCAGGGCGGCCTCACACAGGGCTGGCGCGGCCAGCGGTCAGGCCGCGCCACCCTGGCGTGTGGGCCCCTCCTGGCTCCTCTCGACTCCACCTTCTGGCTTCCTGAGTCTTCTGGGAAAATATAATTTCCTGGTATTTTTCTGGAATTTTCCTGATCTTCAAAACATAGTCCCTTGATGGTCCTTTTTCCAGCAGAATCCTGACTCCAGCAGCAACTCCTCCAAAGATCATCAAACATGTGAAAACAAAGGAAATAACATAAGTATCAACTCTAAATATGAAATATATCAATGAATAATAGTAAATTATGATACAAAATAGTGATGCAAAATG
Organism: Dactylis glomerata; assembly: GCA_007115705.1. Lineage (NCBI taxonomy): Eukaryota > Viridiplantae > Streptophyta > Magnoliopsida > Poales > Poaceae > Dactylis > Dactylis glomerata. The sequence goes on from QXEO01001542.1 coordinate 1,174,131, forward strand.
GACGTATCAACCCCCCCAAGCTTAGACCTCGCTTGTCCCCAAGCAAAAACTAAACTCGGTAAACATGACCACAGGTTTATGGAGTGAAGTGTCGATAATCAAAATACGGACAAGAAGCATCACATTCACCAAGGCACAAATTATAATAGACAACAACTTCCCTTTATAAGATATAGACTTGCAATGGGTAAAAGGGAATCACATGTAAAGATGCACAAGGTAAACTATAATTGGCAATGGCAAACCTTAGTTCTTGGTCAAAGAACAATGAACAAGCTAATCTTTCTTTTAAACGAAGCCTTTTAAAACAGAGCTAACATAGCAAAGACTATATGCTCAACAAGGTAAACTTTTGCGTTCATAGAAAGCTTTCAAAGATATATTCATTCAGACAAAAGCATTATACAAAACAAGGAAGATAGTAAACATGATTAAACTGATCAACATATGGATGAGTGAAACATAACGACTCATATGCTTGCTTTAGATAGAGGGAAATAGGTTGACTCAACATAAAAGTAAAAGATAGGCCCTTCGCAGAGGGAAGCAGGGATTAAACATGTGCTAGAGCTTTTCATTTGTAAAACAGAGGTAAAAAGTTATTTTGAGAAGTGGTTGCTTTTGTCAACGACTAGCAACGGAGTTCTTGATATCTTCCATACTAAACAAGTGAGAGCGGTTCCGAGATGTTTGATTAAATGGCACTTTGGTGCTCTTTTATAGCTTTTCACTCCTCCCCACCTTTTTCCTTTCTCAAACCATGGCTAACCGATTCCATCGGGTGCCAACCAACTTTCACATACCATGGAGGAGTGCTCTTTTCTTTTCTTTTCTATTTGAGATTATAATGGTCTGACCAGCTCCCTTGCAAAATTAATGACGAGCAGATGAAGCTGCCTAGTCGAGGGGTACTCAATTTAGTATGGAAGATAACAAACCCATCCACTACGTCCTCATGAGCTAAAAACAGTGGCACAAAATGAGAAGTGTTTGAAGGTTTTTGAAAGGTAGCACATGAAAATTTACTTGGAATGGCTTGAAATACCATGCATAGGAATTTATAGTGGACTCTTTGGAAGTGACTTGGCTTTTGGGAATTGGATGCACGAGAAGTATTTCCTCTCAGTACAGGTTTTTGGCTAGCAAGGCTGGATAGCAAGCATAAGAGTTGCATGTAACAAACAAACATACATATAATAAGAACAATCATGCAAACTCCCTTGAAGGTACAACGATTTTGACTTCAGGAATAACAATGCTTATAAGCCAAACATAAGGAAAACTGAAGTGATGTAACTACAAGCACTTCTTTATTCTTTTCTACTCAAACCTCAAGGTAAAGTTGCTACTGACCAAGCTAGGTTTGCCAAAACCAACTAAATTTACTCATGCTCCCAAAGTGATACCAATACCAATCAACAAGACTAGTCATACAAGAGAGATTGTAGACTAACATAAAGTGCGCGGAAAGTAAACGATAAAACTTCTCATTAATATTTTATTACCGCAACTCACACCAAGGGATACATAGATAACCAACTAAGGAGGATACTTCCAAACTGCAAACTATTCTATAAGATAACTTCTCTATTCATGATATGACACTACTTGAAAAGTAAATGAGCAAAAGGTAATGATGTGATACCGCGGCACTCGCCCAAGCTTGAAACAAGCCAAAGGGATGCCTATACCGATGACGAATCACTCCTTGGGTGGTATTGGTAGCAGCCTTGGATTAATGAAGTATTCCAGCATCTGGCGAAGCCTAAGATTTTCTTCTTGCAGCATCTCTACCTCCCTTTTCAAAGCTTGATATTGAGCACAAAACCCATAAGTGACCAGCATACCCTCTTCTATCACGGGCATGGAGTTAAGATCCAAAACATGATATGTTGGTCCCTCCAAATCATGAGAAAAGATACGTCTAGCTTTCGTTGGTCCTTCAAAAGCAGGGTTCTTGGGCCTTGCTCTCCCTGAACCTTGCTCTTTCTTCCACTTTTGGCGCTGGTGATCATCTACCCAGGGTCCTTTGCCCTTGTTGTCACTTGAAGAGGCCATGGTTCCCCCAACCTTAAGATCAACTCCTGACAGAAACAGCTCAAAACAAAACACGACGAGAAAATGATATACAGACCTCGGGGACTCCGGGGGGTTAAATAGGCGAAAATTATACATCGAAACGAAATCACAGGAGGAAACCGGAACGGAAACGAGTTCCGGGGTGCTCTCACACCTAGGTGGCGCGGCCAGGGGTGGGCCCGCGCCACCTGTGTGTGAGAGGCACACAGACTCTTTTTCTTGCCCGTTTTTGTCTCGTGATTTTTAATATTTAGTAAAAATAGCAAAAATATTAAAGAAAGAGCTTTTTGCGAAACTTCTCTGACTAGAACTGTTACCTATTCGAAAACGAACTCTGCAGGTACCTGCAATTTGTCTTGGATGAATTCTTCCGGAGAAATTGTTTCAATAACATCAACATCTTCATTATAAGAATCTCCAGAAATATAATGTTTGAGTCTTTGCCCATTCACCACTTGTGTAGAGTCATCTTTCAATGAAGCAATCTTAATAGCACCTGAGCGGTACACTTCCACAATAACATATGGTCCTTCCCATTTAGAGAGTAATTTTCCTGCAAAAAATCTGAGACGAGACCTATACAAAAGAACTTTCTCACCAACATGAAACTCTCTCTTAAGAATTCTCTTATCATGCCATTGCTTGACTTTCTCTTTAAAAAGCCTGGCATTCTCATACGCTTCGTTTCTCCACTCATCTAGAGAACTCAAATCTAATAACCTTTTCTTACCAGCTAGTTTAAAATCTCTATTAAGCTCTCTCACTGCCCAAAAAGCTTTGTGTTCTAATTCTAAGGGCAAGTGACACGCTTTTCCGTAAACCATCTTATAAGGAGACATACCCATGGGGTTCTTATAAGCAGTTCTATAAGCCCATAAATCGTCGTTTAACTTACTAGCCCAGTTTTTCCTAGATCTATTGACAGTCTTCTCCAAGATAGACTTGATCTCCCTATTTGAAAGCTCTACCTGCCCACTAGTTTGGGGATGATAAGCAGAAGCAATTCTATGATTGACATCATATTTAGCAAGAGTTTTTCTAAAACCACCGTGAATAAAATGAGAACCTCCATCAGTCATAAGATATCTAGGCACACCAAACCTAGGAAAAATAACATCCTTAAGCATTTTTAACGAGGTCTCACCATCGGCACTCTTTGTAGGTATGGCTTCTACCCATTTAGTAACATAATCTACAACAACAAGTATATGGGTATAGCCTTTTGAAGGAGGAAAAGGACCCATAAAGTCAAATCCCCAACAATCAAACGGTTCAATAACAAGAGTGTAACTCATAGGCATTTCATTGCGTTTAGAAATATTACCAACTCTTTGACATTCATCACAAGATAAAACATACCTTCTAGCATCTTTAAAGAGAGTTGGCCAATAAAAACCTAATTGTAGAACCTTCTGCGCGGTTCTATCTCCAGCATGATGCCCTCCATAGGCGCTGCCATGACATTTTCTTAATATCTCTTGTTGCTCATATTCCGGTACGCATCTTCTCATAATACCATCAACTCCGTCTTTATATAAATGTGGGTCATCCCAAAAGTAATGCCTCAAATCATAAAAGAATTTTCTTCTTTGCTGAGCTATAAAGGTCGGAGGCAAATACTTGGAAACAATAAAGTTAGCATAATCAGCATACCAAGGAAGGTCTCGCGAAGTTACATTTATTGCAGCCAACTGTTCATTTGGAAAACTATCGTTAACAGGAATAGGATCAAAGGAAATGTTTTCCAATCTATACAAGTTGTCAGCCACAGGATTTTCAGCACCTTTCCTATCTACGATATGCAAATCAAACTCTTGTAAAAGCAACACCCATCTAATAAGCCTAGGCTTAGCATCCTTCTTAGTCATAAGATATCTAATAGCTGCGTGATCAGTATGAATAGTAACTTTAGAATCAACAATGTAAGATCTAAACTTATCACATGCAAAAACAACAGCAAGAAACTCTTTCTCAGTAGTAGCATAATTCTTTTGAGCAGCATCAAGAGTCTTACTAGCATAATGAATAACATTCAACTTATTATCAACACACTGTCCAAGAACAGCACCAACAGCAAAATCACTAGCATCACACATAATTTCAAAAGGTAAATTCCAATCAGGCGGTTGAACAATAGGAGCAGTAGTTAAAGCCTTCTTAAGAGTTTCAAAAGCTTCCTTACAATCATCATCAAAGACAAATGGTACATCTTTTTTAAGAAGATTAGTAAGAGGCTTTGAAATCTTAGAGAAATCTTTAATAAACATCCTATAGAAACCAGCATGACCAAGAATACTACGAATACCTTTAACATCTCTGGGACAGGGCATTTTCTCAATTGCCTCCACTTTCGCTCTGTCAACTTCAATACCTCTTTCAGAAATTTTATGTCCAAGGACAATTCCTTCATTCACCATAAAGTGTCATTTCTCCCTATTAAGAACAAGGTTAGTTTCTTCACACCTCTGCAAAACTTTATCAAGGTTGTGCAAACAATTATCAAAAGAAGTTCCATAGACGGAGAAATCGTCCATGAAGACCTCCACAATTTCTTCACAAAAGCCATGAAAAATAGCAGACATGCATCTTTGAAAAGTAGCAGGAGCATTGCATAAACAAAACGGCATACGTCTATAAGCATAAGTTCCATAAGGACAAGTAAAAGTGGTTTTCTCTTGATCATCCTTCTTAATAGCAATTTGAGAAAAACCAGAATAACCATCAAGGGAACAAAAATGAGTCTTCTTAGACAACCTTTCTAACATCTGATCTATAAACGGTAAAGGGTAATGATCTTTCTTAGTAACTTTGTTCACCTTCCTATAATCAATGCACATTCTATAACCAACTACTACCCTTTGAGGAATAAGCTCGTTATTCTCATTAGGCACAACAGTCATACCTCCTTTCTTAGGAACACAACGAACAGGACTAACCCATCTACTATCAGCAATAGGATAAATAATACCAGCATCAAGGAGTTTTAATACCTCATTTCTTACCACATCCTTTATCTTGGGAATTAGGCGGCGTTGATGCTCCACGACTGGCTTCGCGTCTTTCTCCATATTAATGGCATGCTGACATAAAGTGGGAGAAATCCCTTTTAAATCATCAAGAGTATATCCCATAGCTCCTCGGTGTTTCCTCAATATCTCCAATAATCTTTCTTCTTCCTTTCCTGAAAGTTTAGAGCTAATAATAACAGGATATATTTTCTTATCATCTATGTAAGCATATTTAAGATTATCAGGCAAAGGTTTTAATTCAAACACAGGATCTTCCTTAGGTGGCAAAGTGGTACCAAGATCCTCCACAGGTAGATTATGCTTGATTAATGGTGGTTGACGAAGAAGAATATCGTCAATCTCTTCTCTTTCCTTGCTAAAAACATCACTTTCGTGATCTTCCATGAATTGCTGCAAGGCATTATTAGGAGCAAGAGCAATAGAAGCAAGCTGTTCAACTCGAAAATTTTCATTAGGCGTGTCATTTTCATAAGAAGTCTTAGCAAACTTGGAAAAATTAAACTCATAAGACTCTCCATTGAACTTAGTAAAAAAATTCTCCTCCTTACAATCTATCACGGCGCTACAGGTGTTCAAAAATGGTCTACCAAAAATAATAGGACAAGTTTTACTAGCCTCCTTACCAAGTACTAGAAAATCAGTAGGGTATTTAGTCTTACCGCAAAGAACTTCCACATCTCGAACAATACCGAGAGGCCAAACAGTCTCTCTGTTAGCAAGCTGAACAACCACATCAATATCTTCAAGTTCACAAGCGCCAATCTCGTGCATGATTTCTTTGTAAAGCTCTAAGGGAATAGCACTTGCACTAGCACCAATGTCACATAAACCATAATAGCAATGATCTCCAATCCTGACAGAAATAATAGGAACACTTGTTTTCCTATGCTTTTTAGGATGTGAGAGAATGTTAGAAGCATCTTCACAAAAAAGAATATATTCATCCCCTACATCTTTAGTAACAAGATCTTTCAATATAGCTACAGGAGACTTAATAGTAATTTGCTCATCAGGTTCTGCAGCTTTCTTAGTACTTTTATTAGACACACTTACCAAAGTAGAATACTTCTTTACCTTAGCAGGGAAAGGTGTCTTCTCAAAATAAGGCTCAGGCACAATGCTATCAACAGTGCAAACTTCAGTAGCTGCAGCAGGTGAATGACTAATAGAGTCTTTATAAGGCGCATGATATTTGTTCCAATCTTTCTTTGGAACATCAAGATAAGAGGCAAAGGCCTTAAAACCATTAGCAAGTATTTGAGAATCAAGACCATAAGCAGTGCTAACACTATGAAAGTCATCGGTTCCCATAAAAGATTTAATGCATTCATAATCATAGTTTATACCTGACTTCCTACCTTTGTCGTTTTCCCATCCTTCAGCATTCTCTTGTATACGGTCAAGAAGTTTCCACTTAGCATCTTCTTTCATATGAGTATATGATCCAAAGCAAGAAGCATCCAAATAATCCTTATCAGGAAGAGTAAGCCGCGCATAAAAATTATCAATAACAATATTATTGGGGAGCTCGTGAATGGGGCATTTGAGCATTAGTAACTTCAATCTCCCCCACGCTTGGGCAATACTCTCTCCATCATGAGGCCAAAAATTATATATCCGGTTACGATCTTTATGAATTTCACTTGGAGGATAAAACTTGGAATAAAAGAGAGGTACAATATCCTCCCATGCCATAGATGGACCATCTTGGAGTAGTCGATACCACTCTTCAGCTCTGCCTTTCAATGATAATGAGAATAGTTTCTTCTTGACCTGGCTTGGTGAAATACCTGCACGTCTAAACAACTCGCATAATTCATGTATAAATAATAAGTGATCACCCGGATGGACAGTTCCATCACCTGAATAGCAGTTATCCATAATACGCCCAACAATTTTCATAGGTATCTTAAAAGGATTAATTTCAGCAGGCGGTGGTGGTGGTGGTTCATCCACATGTGCAGCAGTAGTAGTAGATGTGTTTCCAAATAGGAAACCAAATGGAGAGTTCTCCATAGCAGAGTAAAATAAAAATAAAAATAAAAGACAAAATAAAAATGATACTCACAGCGACGGTTACCTTTACCAATTCCACTCTTCAATAGCGCTACACTTCCCGGCAACGGCGCCAGAAAATAGTCTTGATGACCCACAAGTATAGGGGGCGTATCGTAGTACTTTCGATAAATAAGAGTGTCGAACCCAACGAGGAGCAGAAGGTGTTGATGAGCGGTTTTGATCAAGGAATCACTGTAAATACTAGCAAACAGGTTTTCAGGGGTATTTGGTAATACGAGTAAATAAAGTACGAGTAAATAAAAGATAGTAGTAACAATTGCAGCAAGTGGCCCAATCCTTTCTTCAGCAAAGGACAAGCCGGTTGTGTACTTATAATAACCAAACGTTCTCGAGGACACACGGGAGTTTCTGTCAAGAGCTTTCGCTTCATAAAGCCAATAGTCTTTATTGGTTTGATAGGTGTTATGGGGGCGAACCTGTGCTAGCGCACTACCCTTACTAGGATAAATACACACTTGTGATTATACCCCTTGCAAGCATCCGCAAATACAAGAAAGTAATTAAGATAAATCTAACCACAGCCTTAAACTCTAAGATCCTACGCTCCCTGGTGTAATGGTTTTCCTACGGAGGTTTAGGTTTCTGTCACTCCAGCAACCCCACAATCGGTAGCCAAATACACAATGCATCTCACTAGGCCCATAAATGGTGAAGTATCATGTAGTCGACGTTCACATGACACCACTAGTGAAATAGCACCACAACAATATCAAACCATTAAATATTTCTCAACAATAATTCACTACTAACATCTTGACTTCTCCCATGTCCTCAAGAACTAAACAAACTACTCACAAGACATCATATGGATCATGATCAGAGGTGAAATAATGGTAAATAACGATCTGAACATAAACCTTAATTCAATGGTTCCACTCAATAGCATCAACTACAAGAGTAATCAACACCGGGAAAGTTTCCCCTATGAATATAACAAGATCCAACTCAAGATGTTACATCGGGATGGAGTGGTGATGGTGAAGATGAAGGTGCTGGTGATGGGGATGATGATGATGATGATCCCGATGAAGTCCGGTGCAATGATGATGACGATGGCGACAATCTCCCCTCTCCGGGAAGGAATTTCCCCGGCAGATTTCCACCTACCGGAGAGCTTTTCTCTCTCTGGTGTTTTCCGACCCGCAGAGGCGGCGGTGTCTAACTCTGAGCCCCCCCTTGACTTAGGTTTTCGGGGACAATAAAGTACGCGGAGGAAACTCACCGATGGCCAGAGACCATGGCCGGAGAGGAAAGAGAGGGGTAGAGAGGTGGATGCCACACTCACCGATGCCCAGGTGCTCGTCTGGATGGCATGGTAGGGCAGTGCCCACGCGGCAAGCCAGAGGCTGCCCGAGGAAGTCTTCACCCTGGCACACCAGGAGCACCACATCATCGGCATGCTCACGCACCCCAGGATCTCCTCGGAGAAGCACCGCAAGCACCATAGAGAGCTAGCGAGGTGTCAAGGTCAGGGGCAACAGAGAGGCGATTCCCGAGTGAGATCCAGCCCTGGATCTTCTTGGAGAGTAGGCAGCCTGTGAAACCATTTGGTCGAGGTGAAAGAGGGCTCATAGGTGAGCAACTCGCCAAGGTGGCGGTGGCAGAACTCGCCGGAGTCGGCCGGGATCGTCAGGCAACGGCGGGGGCGACTAGGGTTCGCCAGAGAGGACACGGGAGCAAGAGAGAGAGAGGGGAGAAAGTGAGAGGGGGCCGTTTGGGTTGGGTCGGTTTGACCGACCCTGACCCGGGCCTGATGGGCCAGTAGGTTAGGTGGGCTGGCTTGGCCTCTGGGCCAAGACCCTGTCTTGTTTCTTTTCTTTTTCTCTTTATTTCTATTTTTCTAATCTGAATTAAAAGAGTTGTGAAATTCTATTTTCTTTAAAAATTTCAAATTCAATTCAAATTTAAATTTGAATAAATTAAACTCTAGGAAACAACCCTTTATTTCAAAATGAAATGTCAAATTGGTTATCAAATTCAAAGAAGCATTATTCCTTTATTATCAAACTCCAAAATTCTTAATTTTTAATTAGAAAAATAAAAATTAAGTCTTTTCTTTATTATATTGAATCCTTTTCTCTTCAAACAACCTTAACCAAAGTTTTATAATTTCAAATTGCTTCCAAACCCTAATTGATGGTTTGAATTACCATGTCTAGGTTAAAACACACCAATGGAACCTTGTGTTATATTAAAACACTTTAACCATACCAAGTCTTGGATAAAACACACAAATAAGAAAACAAAGACAATGAATCACCATGCATTGCATATCATTGCACATAGCATCCATTTGCTTCTTAAAACATTGTCCTTACCGGACAATGATTGGATTTTTGTAGAACAAGGAGATCAGGAGTATCGCCAAGTATCCGACTCCACTACCTTTCAGTCACAAGGCAAGTTTATCTTCCTCATATCTCTTGATTGCACTGGTTTTGAAACTTCTTGCAAAGTGTTGACTTCAAACTCTAACATTTCAAAAAGGATGGAAAACCTATTTTCGTAAGTAATATGACTAGTGGTTATCGACCAGTGGTGATAACCTAGCATGGCTGGTAGGTGGAACCACGGTAAGATTATGGTGGTGGAGGTTCCACTTGCACGAGAAAGTAAACCTAGGACTAACTACGAATGCCATAGTTATTCTGGCGCCGTAAAAACCGTGTCGTCCAAGAGACTTGGAATGGGACGGGAAAGTCAGCTGTATCTTCTCTCGTTCGCATGTCAACGGACACTCGGCTACTGTTCGCCGTATGTCTTGCGAGAATACGTGTACATGGGTGGGACCCCTTAGTGCCCACGGCCACTGGTGTCTATGATGGTCCGCAAGGGATGCCTAGGTACTTCATCGTTGGGTGTGAATATCAGGGGCACAACCTGCTTGCGTGAATTGGGTGGGCATGTGTTGTGCGGAGAAGGCAGTGATTGGCTTGGATCAATGACTGGGCCCCACACCATGGAAGTGGACGGGAATGTACGCCCGGTTGTGCAGCAAGGCTTTGATCTCTTTTGGAAGGACACACCTCTGCAGAGTGTAAAAAGATGTGACATGTTACCCCTTGTTCCGGGAAGGAGCTGCGAACACGGCAGGAAAGGTGCTCTCAAGGCACTAATACCCTGTGTTGGCTGTTGGGCATAGTTTTCTTAAGTAAAAGCAATCTTTCTCGAAACCTTTGATAAAACCCTGCATTGGCCTATGACTCTTTTGGGTCCATGGCTGTAGATAGTGCATATCCCACAAATTCTTTCTAAAGAAACTTGCTGGGTAACGCTCATTACTCACCCCAATCTCTTAAACCCTTGCTAGACTATGAAGAGCTTGATGAGGCAACTCTGAATGCCATCGGAGGCCAGCAGGACATCTTCTACGAGGATCCAGATCTTTCTCGCAGAGTCGAAGGCGTGGATTACTTCATACGCTACGGAGCATCTTCCGACGAGGACTCAGGATGAAGAAAGACTAACTAGTAGCATAGTATCGTAGTCGAGGAACCGAGCAACTGTAGAATAGGAATAAGTTGTTGAGTTCTTCACATGTTTAATTATTTGAAGCTTTCCAGTTGCTGTAAACACTAAGCACTTGAGGTGTTCTCTCATGGGGAGCATTTCATTATCATCACACTTTGGTTTGTAATAATATGAAGTTCAGTTTGTATTTGGGCCTACAATATTTCTGCGGTACCATTCTGAGGGATGTAATATTTGTGGAGGCTTGTTCCGCAAGTGTTATATCAACGACTTGCATACTACAACATGCAGTGGTATGTTGGATCACCGCAGTCTCGCACGCACAATCTTTTACTTTGTTTTTAGTTTTGCTTTACTTTATTTGTGCTTGCATCTTTTTATCAAAAATACAAAAAAATTAGTTTCTATTTCAAGTTGCTTTTTATGTCTAGTTTAGTTGCTGCTACTATGTCACTCGAGGAAATGATCTTCACTTTCAAACAAAAGAGTAAGGAGAGTTTCAAAGAAGCTTGGTCTAGAATTTATGATTGGCATGGAAAAACTGAACCAAAAATGACTTTGAGTTTGCTTCTTAGTAGCTTTTACTTTGGACTTGCTCTTCGTTATAGATATGCTTTGGATGCTTCAGTAGAAGGAGATTTCCTTCATTGTGATGGAGATCAAGCTTTCAGTATTATAAAAAAGTTGATTACTATTTATAGCATGCCAACTGATTTCTATTCCTCTCTTGTGAGCATTTTTGCTAGACTTAATACTCTTGAGACTCACACTGCTTGTTTGGGTAATTGCTATAGTACTTTGCGCGAGCATTTTGATTATGTGCCAACAAATTCTGAACCATCAAGTTGGTTCCCTACGGTGAAAATGACCATTAATGGTGAAACTTATCATGCTCGTTGTGATATTATGTCTGAATTTTGTCTTATGCCAAAGGATGTTTTTGAATCTTTGAGTATTTGGAAACTTTCTGAGGGGGGAGAAGAAAATCCTCTTACTAATAATGCCACTATATTTCCTGTTGGAATAGCTAAAGGATTTTATACAGAAGTCCTAGGAAGAATGGTATCTACTGATTATCTTGTTATTGAATGTGTAGGACAAGGACAAATCATGCTTGGAAGGTCTCTACTGAAGCTCCTGGGCGCCATTATAGATGTGGGAAAAGGCACCATAAGATTCATCTCTCCACCTTGCAATAGTCATGTATTTCCTAGAGTCAAGAGCAAGGGTAAGAAAGGAAGATGTAAGGCATCCGTTGATCCTAATGCTTCATCGCTTGATATTACTTGATTTCCACTTTCTGCGCCTAGCTTAAAGGCGTTAAAGAAAAGCACTCTTTGGAGATAACCCATTGTTTTCTTTTTAGTACTTTTTCTTTTATTTGAGTCTTGGAAGTTATTACTACTGTAATAACCGCTCCTTATCCTTTTTATTTCGTTGTTGTGCCAAGAATAACCTCTAATTTGAGGGAGGTAAGATTTGGGGAAGTTGCTGTCCTGAAACAGATTTCAGTGCTGCACCGTAAAAATTAGTGAAAATTCTCAGAATATCTTTTTCACCTGCGATTTCTTGTGCATATGCCCCAGGTTATATCCAAACTTTCATTATTTTTGCACTTTTTGATTTGAGCAACAGAAGGTCCTCGAAATATTCGACCTTTGACAGCTATTCTGTTTTGACAGATTTCTGCCATTATTTGTGTTTGCCTCTCGATCGCTTTCTTTTTGAGTTCTTTTGATCACGGAACTTTTGGGGAAGTTGCTACAGTAGTATATGCTTTATATGTGGTGTTTTTTAGTTGAAACCTGAACCAAAAAGGGTTGATTTACTATTTTGTTTATGCTAATGTTGCAAATAGAATTGTGTGAAGTTTTGTATGAAGGAAGTTTTCAAGTGTAGGGATTGGAGAATGATGAGATGAGATGAATAATGGACAAAAGCTCAAGCTTGGGGATTCCCATATCACCCCAAGAAATATCCAATAGGTACAAGCGTCAAAGCTTGGGGATGCCCCCGAGGCACCCCTTCTTCATCGGCAAAAATCTGCACCTTTCAACACACTATATTTTTATTGCTTCATATTCTATGCATTTTTCTTGGAGCGTCTTTACTTTTGTTTTCAGTTTTATTTTGTTTTGTTTGCTGAAATAAATGGTTGGACCCCAAAAAATTTCTTTTGGAGAAGATTTACTTGCTTTTCATTTACCAAGAACACTCTAGTTTTCACTCTTATCGTTCAACGAGTGTTCTCTTTTTCTAGAACTGCGTTTAGCTTTCATTTTTCGCCTTGATTTTTGTTCAGATCTTGTTTTATCTTTGCATCAAGGAGTATTTGGACCTCTGGTTTATGTTGGTATTCATCAAAAGAGTTGTCTCAAAAAGGTTTGAATGGTGTTGGAAAAGAGAAAAAGTTTCATGCAAAAAGTGGTACAAAAAGCAGCTTGTTTAGACTGCGGCTTAGACTTTTTCATGCCATGCTTGATGTCATTTTGATAGTATGCTTAGTGATTTTTGCTGTAGCATGACTTGTCTAAAATGACTGGGATTTCTTAATGATCCTTTGAGAAAAATCACGCGTTGTTTTTATTATACGGAAGCATTTATTTTGTTTTCTCCTTGATGCTTTATTTGGGTTGACTTGGCGCATGCTTACAACATGTTTGACTCATACAAAGTCGCAACAATCCTTTATGATCACTTGGTTTTTGAATTTTGATGCCATTTTATGCTTCTTTTAATGATGTTTTGTCGCTATGCATGATTATGGCCGTTATTGCTCTCTTAGTTGGCTGCTCCCAGTCTTTTGCTAGCCCTCATTTTGTACTGAGTATGAGCTCTACTCATGTATCCAACTCTCAAAAACCAAGTTATTCCAATGTGTCCACCATACATACCTATTAGCAATTTGCTATTCCAAAGTACATTTGACTTGCTTTTATCTATCCTTCGAATTAAACTCTTTTGGTGTTATGTGAAAATTAGCCAGTAAAGCTCTCACGAACCTGATGGCACACTTTACTTTTCTCGCTTTTAAAATTTTGACATTCTGGCTCTTTTATGTTGACGTTATGCTTGCAAGTTGTAAGTTAGAAATCAGCCAAACCATGCCGTCATGAGGTAAGATTTCAACATTGCACTTCTCTTATTTGAGTTGATATCGTGATCTTTTGTTTATGGATACTCGCGATGTGAAATAAGTTGGGAATCTTACAGGATCATGGAGTTTGTATACGTGTTAGAGAAACGCTTGGGCCGTTAATCTAAGCCATGCAGCATTCATGGTGGAAATTTACAGCATGCCCATAGTGGACATTCGACGACGCATCTCAAAATAAAAAGATATACCAATGGTAAATAAAAGAGATGCCGAGGTGTTCATTGCCTGTTTGTCCTATCATTTTGATGTGGGCTTGTTCTATGTCATCGGGCAAGGAGGTACCCAGTTGGCAGTTCTCGATGATACGTGTATACTTACAATGACAAGAGCTTGCTTGGGACTCTAAGTCGAGTAGCATAAGGTTTGGGTATTCGTACTTCACGGGACACGAGGTTTTCAACTTATGATTTGTCAAGATATACTCATAAACGTTCTTGCATTTACTTTAACCATTCAAGATGCCTATGATGGGGGCAATGAGAGCTCAAAGCTAGTAAGTACCATAATTTTTGAAGGTTTATAAAACTTGCAATCATTGCTTCCCTCTGTGAAGGGCCTTTCTTTTACTTTTATGTTGAGTCACCACCTTCTACCTTTATGCACCGTCTAAGAGAGCATAGTTGCCATTCTGAGTTTAATGTGCATAGTCCCAAAGTTTATAATTGATTGATTCATAATTATGGTTTCATTTGTTCTTAAATTATTTGTATCTAGTCGCCCTTTTAAACTTGAAGGTGTCCTATGCATTTATGTTTTTCTATTCCATGAAGGACAAGCTGAAAACCATTTGCTATATTTTTCCATATGATTTGAACACATGTTTGACTTTCATTGTTTCATTATTCATGATCTTTCGTTTGTGTTTCTTTTCATGTTATAACATGGTTGCTAAGTTCTTATTGTCAAGATTATGTCTTTTATGCCTATGTTTTAAGTTCTTTGATCCCAGCACTCAATGCTTACTTAGATGATCAAGATTGTGATGGTGCATGTCACCTCAAAAATTATTCTTTTATTATCACTTACCTACTCGAGGATGAGCAGGAGTTAAGCTTGGGGATGCTTGATACGTCTTAAACGTATCTATAATTGTTTATGCTCATGCTTGTTCTTACACCATTTGCTTTCAGTTTTGTTACACTTCGTGGCATTTTTATGCATTTTCCAGAACTAACCTATTAACAAGATGCTACAGTGCCAGTTTCCTGTTTTCTGCTATTTTTATGTTTCAGAAAAGTTACACAGGAAATATTCTCAGAATTGGACGAAACAAAAGCTGAACCTCCTATTTTTATCGAAGCTTCGCGAAGACCGAAGATGAGACGGAGGGGGGCAGGGGCCAGCCTCACCACCAGGGGGCGCGACCCAGCCCCTGGCCACGCCCACCTGTGGTGAGACCACCTGGTCCACCTCCTGACGCTGCCCCTTCGCCTATAAAGTCCCCTCGACGGGAAAAACCTAAGGGACAGATCGCTTTTCCTCGAAACATACTGCAAGCCACCGCCGTCGTCAAAACGAGGTCGGGAGGATCCAGGAGCTCTTCCTGGCACCCTGCCGGAGAGGGGAATCCCTGCCGGAGGCCTTCTCCACCATCATGGTCATCTCCGGAGTGATGTGTGAGTAGTCTACCTTGGACTACGGGTCCATAGCAGTAGCTAGATGGTTGTCTTCTCCACCATGTGCTTCATGTTTAGATCTTGTGAGCTGCCCTACATGATCAAGATCAGCTTTATCTAATCATACATATTGTGTTTGTTGGGATTTGATGAGTATTGGTACTATGTCAAGTTGATGTGCTAAATTATATATCTTATGTTATCTCTATGTTGTTTATGATCTTGCATGCTTTCCGTTGCTAGTAGCTATCTTGGCCGAGTAGATGCTAGTGACTCCAAGAGGGAGTATTTATGCTCGATAGTTGGGTTCATGCCTCTATTTAATCTGGGGGAGTGACAGAAACCTCTAAGATTGTAGATGTGCTGTTGCCACTAGGGAGAAAACAACATTATTGTGTCCAAGGACATTTGCTTTGTTTACATTACACACTTTGCTTAATGCAATTATCTGTTGTTCGCAACTTAATACTCATGGGGTGTTCGGACGATATCCCCGTGAGTGGATTATTAGTCATAGATGCAGTTGGATAGCGCTCTATGTATTACTCGATACGCTCAATCCTTTGTTTACAGCAAACCGGTGAGATTGACAACCTCATCGTAAGTTGGGAGCAAAGTACTTGTTTGTTTTGTGTGCAGGTTTCACATTGCTGCTGGGGGAAGACACGCCGACAAGCAGTTGATCTGGCGCCCTTGTCCGAAGTGTCACGAAGCTAGCAAGCATCACCTTCTTAAGTTTGGTTCTTTCTCCTACTGGTTCGATAAACCTTGGTTTCATAACTGAGGGAAGACTTGCTGCTATGCTCATCACACCTTCTCTTGGGGTTCCCAACTGGTCGGTCATCTACATCATCAACACCGCACCATCAATATGCACCAGTCAAGTGAGTACTCTAGCTAGGGAGAGCCAGCTGTGGATAAACATGTGCCGACTGACTATGTGTCTGACATGTGCTAGACCTATATGTCCTGTAATACAAATAGCCGCTGAACTCTCTAGGCTATATACAAAGCTTGAATACAAGGCAGGTACAGATCCCAACACGGTATTAATGGACTAGATACCGAGCTACATGTAGCTCGGCCTCCATATGGAGTTTTCGGCCATATGAGAATATTGTTGGACTATATGGGATGCAACCCAAGTAGATAGCCCCTATAATTCATGAGATCTCATGCCTTCTTTGATTTATAGGATAGGAAAATCAATGAAATAGGACATATAAATGATTGGAATAGCTTGCCCTATTAAATTATATGGACACAGCATAAGGCTATTTGATTGCCACAAAGGAGAACCACAAAAGCTCATGTCTTTCCACCAGGGTATTTTCTTGAGGTTCTAGCTAATGTTAGCTTTTTTATGAAAATACACTATGCAATTCCTACGGGAATAATTCCTATATGATACTATCCTGTGAATCAAACACCATTTAAAGGAAAAATTCCACATAAACTATATTCTACAAAATTTCTTTGAAGATCCTATAGATCAAAGGAGGCCTCAAGGCCTATCTATTATGGCAGACTTTAGAGGATGGTTGAAACTAAGTTTAGCCTCATAGTGCTAATTAGAAGAGAGTTAGCATGGTTTATAAGGTGAGCTCTTCTCCTACCACTGATGCGGCACGGTGTGTTGATGTAAATCACTGTCCAGTTGGGAACCCCAAGAGGAAGGTATGATGAGTACATCAGCAAGCTTTTCCCTCAGTAAAAAACCAAGGTTTATCATATCCAGGAAAAAGCCAAACTCAAGAAGGTGATGCTTGCTGATATGTCTCCAATGTATCCATAATTTTTGATGCTCCATGCTTGTTTTTACACCGTTTGCCTAATGTTTCATTACACTTCGTGGCACTTTTATGCATTTTTCGGAACTAACCTATTAACAAGTCGACATAGTGCTAGTTCCCTGTTTTCTGCTATTTTTGTGTTTCAGAAAAGCTACACAGGAAATATTCTCGAAATTAGACAAAACCAAAGCCAGTCGCCCAGAATTTTACCGGAGCTTCCAGAGAACCGAAGAGGAGTTGGAGTGGGGCCACGAGGGGCCCTCACACCAGGGCGGCACGACCCAGGGCCTGGCCGCGCCCCCTATGTGTGAGACCACCTCGGTCCACTTCTGACGATGCCCCTTCGCCTATAAAGACCCCCTGACAAGAAAAACCTAAGGACCCGATCAGTTTTCCAGAACACATCGCGATCCGCCGCCGCCGTCGACCCGAAGATCGGGAGGGTCCAGAAGCTCTTCCTGGCACCCTGCCAGAGAGGGGAATCGCCACCGAAGGTCTTCTTGATCGCCATGCTTGCCTCTGGAGCGATGAGTGAGTAGTCTACCTTGGACTATGGGTCCATAGCAGTAGCTAGATGGTTGTCTTCTCCACCATGTGCTTCATGTTTGGATCTCATGAGCTGCCCTACATGATTGAGATCACCGTTATGTAATTCTACATGTTTGGTTTGTTGGGATCCGATGAATATTGGTGTTATGCTTGAGTTGAAGTACTGAAATTTATCTTTTGTTATCTCTATGTTGTTTATGATCTTGCATGCTCTCCGTTGTTAGTAGCTATCTTGGCCGAGTAGTTGCTAGTGACTCCAAGAGGGGGTATTTATGCTCGATAGTGGGTTCATGCCTCTATTTAATCTTGGGGAGTGACAGAAACCTCTAAGGTTGTAGATGTGCTATTGCTACTAGGGGGAAAACAACATTCATATGCTTGAGGGCATATGCTTTGTTTACATTACACACTTTGCTTAATGCAATTATCTGTTGTTCGCAACTTAATACTCATGGGGTGTTCGGACGATATCCCCGTGAGTGGATTATTAGTCATAGATGCAGTTGGATAGCGCTCTATGTATTTTGTTGTAATGCGCAGAGTAAATCTCATAGTGATCCTCTCATCATATGCACGTTATCTTTATTCTATCAATTGCCCAACTGTAATTTGTTTACCCAGCTTTTATTATTTTATCTTATGGAGAGACACCGCTAGTGAACTGTGGACCCCGGTCCTATTTCCATTATATTGCTATCACCTGTTTACTTTACTCGCATACTATTATCACTTTCCACTTGATACGCTCATACCCTTTGTTTCAAGCAAACCTATGAGATTGACAACCTCATCGTAAGTTGGGAACAAAGTATTTGGTTGTGTTGTGTGCAGATTTCGCGTTGCAGCTAGCAAAGCAAAGCTTGGACGAGGCGCCCTATAAATTGTCCTGAGCTATCGCAAGCTAGCAAGCATCACCTTCAGTCGTTTGTTTGCTCCTCTCCTGATCGACATACCTTGGTTTCTTAACTGAGGGAAATCTTGCTGCTATATTCATCACACCTTCCTCTTGGGGTTCCCAACGGGCTGGTCATTTACCAGACATCAAGCAAAGTTTTCTGGCGCCATTGCCGGGGACTAAAGAAGAATACTTCCAAAGATTGAAGAAAACCTCCCGCGTCAACTTAGCGCCATCAAGCAAGTTTTCTGGCGCCGTTGCCGGGGAGGAAGTAGAAGACTTCTGCGAGGGGAGTTTTCACACGCACATCCTTTACTTTGTTTTAAGTTTTACTTTACTTTATTTTTACTTGCATCGTTTTATCAAAAACCCAAAAAAAAAATAGAATTCTTGATAGTTGTTTTTACTTGTCTGCTTTTAATTTGCTAGAATGGCTACTCCTGAAAACACCAAGTTGTGTGACTTTACTAGCACGAACAATAGTGATTTTATCTGCACTCCTATTGCGCCACCTGCTCCTGCTGCAAATTTTTATGAGATTAAGCCTGCTTTGTTGAACCTTGTTATGAAAGAGCAATTTTCTGGTGCTAGTACTGAAGATGCTGTAGCTCATCTCAATAATTTTGTTGAGCTATGTGAGATGCAGAAATATAAGGATGTTGAAAGTGATATCATTAAGCTTAAGTTGTTTCCTTTTTCTTTGAGAGGAAAAGCTAAGGATTGGTTGCTGTCTTTGACTAAGAATAGTATTGATTCATGGGCTAAGTGTAAGGATGCTTTTATTGGTAGATACTATCCTCCTGCTAAGATTATATCTTTGCGTAGCAATATTATGAAGTTTAGTCAGTGATACGTCTCCAACGTATCTATAATTTTTGATGCTCCATGCTTGTTTTTACACCATTTGCCTATTGTTTTGTTACACTTCGTGGCACTTTTAGACATTTTCCGGAACTAACCTATTAACAAGTTGCCACAGTGCCAGTTTCCTGTTTTCTGCTATTTTTGTGTTTCAGAAGTGATACACAAGAAATATTCTCGGAATTGGACGAAACAAGTTCCTGAAGTCTTATTTTACCCGGAAGCTTCCAGAGATCCGAAGGAGAGAAGGAGGTGGGCCACCAGGGGCCCACAGGCCTAGCTGGCGCGGCCAGGCCCCTGGCCGCGCGAGCCTGGCGTGAGGCCGCCTGGTCCCTCCTCTGACATCGCCCCTTCGCCTATAAAGACCCCCCGACGGAAAAAACCTAAGCACCCGATCACTTTTCCAGAACACATCGCGATCCGCCGTTGCCGTCGACCCGAAGATTGGGAGGGTCCAGAAGCTCTTCCCGGCACCCTGCCAGAGAGGGGAATCGCCACCGGAGGTCTTCTTCATCGCCATGCTTACCTCCGGAGCGATGAGTGAGTAGTCTACCTTGGACTATGGGTCCATAGCAGTAGCTAGATGGTTGTCTCCTCCACCATGTGCTTCATGTTTAGATCTCATGAGTTGCCCTACATGATTGAGATCACCGTTATGTAATTCTACATGTTTGGTTTGTTGGGATCCGATGAATATTGGTGTTTATGATTAAGTTGCTGTACTAAAATATATCTTTTGTTATCTCTATGTTGTTTATGATCTTTCATGCTCTCCGTTGTTAGTAGCTATCTTGGCCGAGTAGTTGCTAGTGACTCCAAGAGGGGGTATTTATGCTCGATAGTGGGTTCATGCCTCTATTTAATCTGGGGGAGTGACAGAAAGCTCAAAGGTTGTAGATGTGCTATTGCTACTAGGGAGAAAACAACATTCATATGCTCAAGGGCATATGCTTTGTTTACATTACACACTTTGCTTAATGCAATTATCTGTTGTTCGCAACTTAATACTTGTGGAGTTCTCGGATTGATTCACCACAAGTGGATTATTAGTCATAGATGCAGTTGGATGGCGGTCTATGTATTTTGTTGTAATGCCCAGAGTAAATCTCATAGTGATCTTCTTGACATATCACATTTATCTTTATTCTATCAATTGCCCAACTGTAATTTGTTTACCCAGCATGTGTTATTTATCTTATGGAGAGACACCACTAGTGAACTGTGGACCTCGGTCCTATTTCCATCATATTGTTATCACCTGTTTACTTTACTCGCATACTCTACTGTTTTCCACTCGATACGCTCATAACCTTTGTTTCAAGCAAACCGGTGAGATTGACAACCTCATCGCAAGTTGGGAACGAAGTACTTGGTTGTGTTGTGTGCAGGTTCCGCGTTGCAGCTAGCAAGCAAAGCTTGGACGAGGCGCCATATATAAATTGTCCGAAGCTGTGGCAAGCTAGCAAGCATCACCTTCAGTCGTTTGTCTCTCCTCTCCAAGAACGATAAACCTTGGTTTCTTAACTGAGGGAAAACTAGCTGCTATACTCATCACACCTTCCTCTTGGGGTTCCCAACGGGCTGGTTATTCACCACGCACAAGGACCGTCTGCTACACGCCAGCAGTCAGTTTGATAATGAACATGTTGCTCAAGCTTGGGAAAGAATGAAATCTATGATAAAGAATTGTCCCACTCATGGACTGACTACTTGGATGATTGTTCAAACTTTTTATGCAGGACTGATTTTTTTTTCAAGGAACCTACTTGATTCAGCTGCTAGAGGCACTTTTATGTCCCTTACCTTTGGCGCCGCAACAAAGCTTCTCGACAATATGATGGTAAATTACTCCGAATGGCACACCGAGAGAGCTCCACAAGGTAAGAAGATAAATTCTGTTGAGGAAACCTCTTCCTTGAGTGATAAGATTGATACCATTATGGCTATGCTTGCTAATGATAGGACTCATGTAGATCCTAATAATGTTCCTTTAGCCTCTTTGGTTGCCCAAGAAGAGCATGTTGATGTGAACTTCATTAGAAATAATAATTTTAACAACAATGCTTATAGGAACAATTTTGCTAGTAACAATTATAGGCCGTATCCTTCTACCAATGGTAATGGTTATGGTAACTCTTATGGTAATTCCTCCAACAACACTAGGGCCGCGCCCTCCGAGCTTGAGGTAATGCTCAAGGACTTCATCGGTAAGCAAAATGCTTTTAACAAGTCTGTTGAGGAAAAGTTAGGCAAAATTGATATTCTTGCTTCTAAAGTTGATAGCCTTGCTCATGATGTTGAACTTCTGAAATTAAAAGTGTTGCCTAATGATGTGAAAGAGAACAATGTTTTTGCAACTGCTAATGCTATCCAAGTTAGAATTGATGAAAATGTTAGATTGTTAGCAGAATTGCATGCTAGATGGGAAAGAGAGGATGAGATTGCTAGGAAAATGAAGGTATGTACCATTACTATCTCTAATGATGTTTCTCCTAATGCTAGCAAGCCTCTTACTTTGATTGGTGTAGAGAAAACTCCCACTCCTTGTGTTAAAAAGCCTAAAACTGCTGAAACTTTTTCTCAAAAGAGTGCTGAAATTTTTCGGAGTGTAGGAGATGATAGCTCTATTTCCTTTAATGATTTTGATGTTGATGGATGCAATATATCTGAAGTAATTTTGTTCTTGCAAAAGCTTGCTTTGACTCCCAATGCTAGTTCTTTAAATATTGCTTTTACTAAGCATATTACCAATGCTCTCATGAAAATTAGGGATGAAAAGTTGAAGCAAAAAGCTTCTGTTCCCAAGAAGTTAGAAGATGGTTGGGAACCCATCATTGATATGCATGTTAATGGTTTTGATTGCCATGCTTTATGTGATCTAGGTGCTAGTATTTCTATTATGCCTAGAAAAATTTATGACATGCTTGATTTACCACCTCTTGAAAAGTGTTATTATGATGTTCCTATTGCTGATGTTGCTAAAAAGAAACCTTAGGGAAGAATTAATGATGTTCTTATTGTGTTTAACAATAACCTTGTTCCCGTTGATTTTCTTGTCATGGATGTTGAATGCAATGCTTCATGTCCTATTATTTTGGGAAGACCCTTTCTTCGAATTGTAGGTGCCATCATTGATATGAGGGAAGGCACCATCAAATATCAATTTCCACTCAAGAAAGGTATGGAACACTTCCCTAGAAAGAGAAATAAATTGCTTTTTGACTCTATTCTTAGAGCAAATTATGAGCTTGATGCTTCATCACTTGATATTACTTGATTCGCAATTTTCTGCGCCTAGCTCAAAGGCGTTAAAGAAAAGCACTCTTGGGAGATAACCCAATGTTTTTAAGTTCAGTTCCTTTTATTTTATTTGAGTCTTGGAAGTTATTACTACTGTAATTACCTCTCCTTATCCTTTTTATTTCGTTTTTGTGCCAAGAGAAGCCTCTAATTTGAGTGAGGTAAGATTTGGGGATGTTGCTGTCCTGAAACTGTTTTCGGTGCTGCACCGTAAAAATTCATGAAAATTCTCTATATATATTTTGGACCTGAAATTTCTTGTGCATATGCCCCAGGTTATATCAAAACTTTCATTAGTAGAACACTTTTTGATTTGAGCAACAAAAAACCCCTCAAAAATTCGACCTTTGTCAGCTGTTCGGTTTTGACATATTTCTGCCAATATTTGTGTTTGCCACTTTATCGCTTTCTTTTTGAGTTATTTTGATCACGGAACTTTTGGGGAAGTTGCTACAGTAGTATATGCTTAATATGTGGTGGTTTTATGTTGAAACCTGAAGCAAAACGAGGTTGATTCTATGTTATGCTTACACTAATGTTGCTAATAGATTTGTGTTTAGTTTTATATGAAGGAAGTTTTCAAGTGTAGGGATCGGAGAGTGATGAGATGAGTTGAAGAATGGACAAAAGCTCAAGCTTGGGGATGCCCATGCATCACCCCAAGAAATATCCAAGAAGTACAAGCATTAAAGCTTGGGGATGCCCCCGAGGCACCCCTTCTTCATCGGCAAAAATCAGGTCACCTTTCAAGACACTATATTTTTATTGCTTCATGCATTATGCATTTTTTCTTGGAGCGTCAGTTGTTTTTAGTTTTTAGTTTAGTTTAGTTTAGTTTGCTGCAATAAATGGTTGGACCCCAACAAATTTCCTTTGGAGAAGTTGCCTTGCTTTTTCATTTGCCAAGAACACTCCGTTTTTCATTCTTACAATTTCAACGAGTGTTCTCTTTTTCTAGAACTGCGTTTAATTTTTGATTTTTGCCTTGATATGTGTTCAGATATTGTTATATCTTTTCATCAAGGTGTATTTTTGCCTCTGATCTTTATTGGTTTTCATCAAAAGAGGTGTTTATAATTTTTTTGAATGGTGTTGGAAAAGAGAAAAAGCTTTATGCAAAAAAGTGATACAAGAAGGAGCTTGTGTAGACTGCGGCCTAGGCTTTTGCATGTCGTGCTTGATGTCTTTTTGATAGTATGCTTAGTGGTTTTGCTGTAGCATGACTTGTCTCAAATAACTGAGATTGCTTAATGAGCCTTTGAAAAAAATCATGCGTAGTTTTAATTATTTAGACGCATTATTTTGGTTTTCTCCTTGATGCTTTATTTGGGTTGACTTGGCGCATGCTCATACATGTTAGACTCATCCAAAGTCGCCAATAGCCTCTATGATCATTTAGTTTTTGACTTTTGATGCCATCTTATGCTTCTTTTAATGTCGCTTTGTCGCTTTGCATGATTATGACCGTTATTGCTCTCTTAGTTGGTCGCTCCCAGTCTTTTTCTAGCCCTCGCCTTGTACTGAGTATGAGCTCTACTCGTGCATCCAACTCCTAAAAACCAAGTTTGACAAAGTGTCCACCATACATACCTACTAGCAATTTGCTATTCCAAAGTACATTTGACTTGCTTTTATCTACTCTTCAAATTAAACTCTTACCAGTGTTATGCGAAAATTGGTCAGTGAAGCTCTCACGAACCGGAAGGCACACCTTATTTTTCTCGTTCTAAAAAATTTGACATTGTGGTCTCTTATGTTGAGTTGTTATGCTTGCAAGTTGTAAGTTGGAGATTAGCCCAACCATGCCGTCATGGGGCAAGCTTTCAACATTGCACTTCTTATTTGAGTTGATATCGTGATCTTTTGTTTATGGATGCCCGCGGTGTGAAATGAATTGGGAATCTTGCGGGATCATGGAGTTTATATATGTGTTAGGGAAACGCCTGGGCCGCCAATCTAAGCCATGCATAATTCATGGTGGAAATTTGCAGCATACCCATAGTGGACATTCGATGACGCATCTCAAAATAAAAAGCTAAACAAATGGTAAATAAAAGAGATGTCGAGGTGTTCATTGTCTGCTTGTCCTGTCATTTTGATGTGGGCTTGTTCCATGTCATCGGGCACGGAGGTACCACATTGGCGGTTCTCGATGATACGTATATACTTACAATGACAAGAGCCTTGCTTGGGACTCTAAGTAAAGTAGCATGAGGTTTGGGTACTCGTATTCACGGGACACGAGGTTTTCAACTTATGATTTGTCAAGCATATGCATCATCATTGTTCTCGCATTAACTTTAACCATTCAAGATGCTCATGATGGGGGCAATGAGAGCTCAAAGCCGGTAAGTACCATAATTTTTGAAGGTCTATAAAACTTGCAAACACTGCTTCCCTCCGCGAAGGGCCTTTCTTTTACTTTTATGTTGAGTCACCACCTTCTATCTTTATGTACCATTAAGAGAGCATAGTTGTCATTCTTAGTATAATGTGCATTGTCCCAAAGTTTTCATTGATTGATTCATATTGTTGGTTTCACTTGTTCTCAAATTAATAGTATCTAGTCGCCCTCTTAAACTTGAAGGTGTCCTATGCATTTATGTTTTGCTCTCTATGAAGGACAAGCTGAAAACCGTTTGTATGTTTTTCCTTATGATTTGAACACACGTTTGACTTTCATTGTTTCATTTTCATGATCTTTTGTTTGTGTTCATTTGCATGTTTATAACATGGTTGCTAAGTTTCTTCTATCAAGATTATGTCTTTCATGCCCATGTTTTAAGTTCTTTTGATCCTAGCTCACAACGCTTACATATGTGATCAAGATTGTGTAGGTGCATGTCACCTCAAAAATTATTTCTTTTGTTATCACTTACCTACTCGAGGATGAGTAGGAGTTAAGCTTGGGGATGCTGATACGTCTCCAACGTATCCATAATTTTTGATGCTCCATGCTTGTTTTTACACCGTTTGCCTAATGTTTCGTTACACTTCGTGGCACTTTTATGCATTTTCCGGAACTAACCTATTAACAAGTCGCCACAGTGTCAGTTCCCTGTTTTCTGCTGTTTTTGTGTTTCAGAAAAGCTACATAGGAAATATTCTTGGAATTGGACGAAACCAAAGCCAGTCGCCCAGAATTTTACCGGAGTTTCCAGAGAACTGAAGAGGAGTTGGAGTGGGGCCACGAGGGGCCCTCACACCAGGGCGGCCCAGGGCCTGGCCACGCCCCCTATGTGTGAGACCACCTCGATCCACTTCTGACGATGCCCCTTCGCCTATAAAGACCCCCTGACGAGAAAAACCTAAGGACCCGATCAGTTTTCCAGAACACATCGCGATCCGCCGCCGCCATCGACCCGAAGATCGGGAGGGTCCAGAAGCTCTTCCCAGCACCCTGCCGGAGAGGGGAATCGCCACCGGAGGTCTTGTTCATTGCCATGCTTGCCTCCGGAGCGATGAGTGAGTAGTCTACCTTGGACTATGGGTCCATAGCAGTAGCTAGATGGTTGTCTTCTCCACCATGTGCTTCATGTTTATATCTCATGAGCTGCCCTACATGATTGAGATCACCGCTATGTAATTCTACATGTTTGGTTTGTTGGGATCCGATGAATATTGGTGTTATGCTTGAGTTGAAGTACTGAAATTTATCTTTTGTTATCTCTATGTTGTTTATGATCTTGCATGCTCTCCGTTGTTAGTAGCTATCTTGGCCGAGTAGTTGCTAGTGACTCCAAGAGGGGGTATTTATGCTTGATAGTGGGTTGATGCCTCTATTTAATCTGGGGGAGTGACAGAAACCTTTAAGGTTGTAGATGTGCTGTTGCTACTAGGGGGAAAACAACATTCATATGCTCGAGGGCATATGCTTTGTTTACATTACACACTTTGCTTAATGCAATTATCTGTTGTTCGCAACTTAATACTCATAGGGTGTTCGGACGATATCCCCGTGAGTGGATTATTAGTCATAGATGCAGTTGGATGGCGGTCTATGTATTTTGTTGTAATGCCCAGAGTAAATCTCATAGTGATCCTCTCATCATATGCATGTTATCTTTATTCTATCAATTGCCCAACTGTAATTTGTTTACCAGCTTGTATTATTTTATCTTATGGAGAGACACCGCTAGTGAACTGTGGACCCCGGTCCTATTTCCATTATATTGCTATCACTTGTTTACTTTACTCGCATACTATTATCACTTTCCACTCGATACGCTCATACCCTTTGTTTCAAGCATACCGGTGAGATTGACAACCTCATCGTAAGTTGGGAACAAAGTATTTGGTTCTGTTGTATGCAGGTTCTGCATTGCAGCTAGCAAAGCAAAGCTTGGACGAGGCGCCCTATAAATTGTCCTGAGCTGTCGCAAGCTAGCAAGCATCACCTTCAGTCGTTTGTTTGCTCCTCTCCTGATCGACATACCTAGGTTTCTTAACTGAGGGAAATCTTGCTGCTATATTCATCACACCTTCCTCTTGGGGTTCCCAATGGGCTAGTCATTTACCAGACATCAAGCAAAGTTTTCTGGCGCCGTTGCTGGGGACTAAAGAAGAATACTTCCAAAGATTGAAGAAAACCTCCCGCGTCAACTTAGCGCCATCACTTGCTAGCCTAGTGACTTCCAACAAGGGCACCGTTTACGATTCTTGTTAGTGCATCTTCAACTAGTAGCAACGTCGAACCTGCACACAACACAACCAAATACTTTGCTGCCAACTTACGATGAGGTTGTCAATCTCACCGGTTTGCTGTAAACAAAGGTATGAGCGTATCGAGTGGAAAGCAATAGTAGTATGCGAGTAAAGTAAACAATGCGAGTAATGTAAACAGGTGATAGTAATATAATGGAAATAGGACTGGGGTCCATAGTTCACTAGTGGTGTCTCTCCATAAGATAAAATAACACATGCTGGGTAAACAAATTACAGTTGGGCAATTGATAGAATAAAGATAACGTGATATGTCAAGAGGATCACTATGAGATTTACTCTGGGCATTACAACAAGATACATAGACCGCCATCCAACTGCATCTATGACTAATACTCCACTTGCGGGGAATCAATCCGTGAACTCCACAAGTATTAAGTTGCGAACAACAGATAACTGCATTAAGCAAAGTGTGTAATGTAAACAAAGCATATTTCCTTGGACATAAGAATGTTGTTTTCTCCCTAGTGGCAACAACACATCTACAACCTTAGAGGTTTCTGTCACTCCAACATTTTAAATAGAGGCATGAACCCAACTATCGAGCATAAATACCCCCTCTTGGAGTCACCAGTATCTACTCGGCCAAGATAGCTACTAACAACGGAGAGCATGCAAGATCATAAACTACATAGAGATAACATAAGATAATATTCAGCACATCAACTCAATCATAACACCAATATTCATCGGATCCGAACAAACACAACATGTAGAATTACATAAAGGTAGTCTCGATCATGTAAAGCAGCTCACGAGATCTAAACATGAAGCACATGGTGGAGAAGACAACCATCTAGCTACTGATATGGACCCATAGTCCAAGGTAGACTCCTCACTCATCGCACCGGAGGCAAGCATGGCGATGAAGAAGACCTCCGGTGGTGATTCCCCTCTCCGGCAGGGTGCCGGGAAGAGCTTCTGGACCCTCCCGATCTCGGGTCGACGACGGCGGCAGATCGCGATGTGTTTCTGGAAAATTGATCGGGTACTTAGGTTTTTCCTGCCAGGGGGTCTTTATAGGCGAAGGGGCAGCGTCAAAGGTGGACCAGGTGGGGCTCACCATAGGGCGGCGTGGCCAGGCCCTGGGCCGTGCCCCCTGGTGGTGAGACCACCTCCTGGCTCCGTTCCGTCTCCTCTTCGGTTCTCTGGAAGCTTCGGTAAATTTCTGGATGTTCGGCTTTTGTTTCGTCCAATTCTGAGAATATTTCCTGTGTAACTTTTCTGAAACAAAAAAATAGCAGAAAACAGGGAACTGGCACTGTGGCATCTTGTTAATAGGTTAGTTCCGGAAAATGCATAAAAATGCCACGAAGTGTAACGAAACACTAAGCAAATGGTGTAAAAACAAGCATGGAGCATAAAAAATTATAGATACGTTTGAGACATATCAGCATCCACAAGCTTAACTCCTACCCGTCCTCGAGTAGGTAAGCGATAACAAAAGAAATAATTTTTGAGGTGACATGCACCTACACAATCTTGATCATCTATGTAAGCGTTGTGCGCTGGGATCAAAAGAACTTAAAACATGGGCATGAAAGATATAATCTTGATAGAAGAAACTTAGCAACCATGTTATAACATGAAAAAGAACACAAACAAAAGATCATGAAAATGAAACAATGAAAGTCAAACGTGTGTTCAAATCATAAGGAAAAGCATACAAATGGTTTTCAGCTTGTCCTTCATGGAATAGCAAAACATAAATGCATAGGACACCTTCAAGTTTAAGAGGGCGACTAGATACAAATAATTTAAGAACAAGTGAAACCAACATCATGAATCAAACAATGAAAACTTTGGGACAATGCACATTATACTAAGAATGACAACTATTCTCTATTAGACGGTGCATAAAGATAGAAGGTGGTGACTCAACATAAAAGTAAAAGAAAGGCCCTTCGCGGAGGAAAGCAGTGATTGCGAGTTTTATAAACCTTCAAAAATTATGGTACTTACTAGCTTTGAGCTCTCATTGCCCCCATCATAGGCATCTTGAATGGTTAAAGTTAATGTGAATACACTTATGATGCATATGCTTGACAAATCATAAGTTGAAAACCTTGTGTCCCGTGAAGTACGAATACCCAAACCTCATGCTACTCGACTTAGAGTCCCAAGCAAGCTCTTATCATTGTAAATATATGTGTATCATCGAGAACCGCCAACGAGGTACCTCCTGCCCGATGACATGGAATAAGCCCACATCAAAATGACAAGACAAACAGACAATGAACACCTCTACATGTCTTTTATTTACCATTGGTATAGCTTTTTATTGTGAGATGCGTCGTCGAATGTCCACTATGGGAATGCTGTAAATTTCCACCATGAATTATGCATGACTTAGATTAGCGGCCCAGGCGTTTCCCTAACACATATAAAAACTCCATGATCCCGCAAGATTCCCAACTTATTTCACATCGCGAGTATCCATAAACAAAAGATCACGATATCAACTCAAATGAAATATAGTGCAATGTTGAAAGCTTGCCCCATGACGGCATGGCTGGGCTAATTTCCAACTTACAACTTGCAAGCATAACAACTCAACATAAGAGAGCCACAATGTCAAATTTTAAAACGAGAAAAGTAAAGTGTGCCATCAGGTTTGTGAGAGATTTACTTACCAATTTTTGCATAACACCAAAAAGAATTTAATTTAAAGGATAGATAAAAGCAAGTCAAATGTACTTTGGAATAGCAAATTGCTAATTGGTATGTATGGTGGACACATTGGAACAACTTGGTTTTTAGGAGTTGGATGCATGAGTAGAGCTCATACTCAGTACAAAATGAGAGCTAGCAAAAGACTGGGAGCGACCAACTAAGAGAGCAATAACGGCCATAATCATGCAAAGCGACATTAAAAGAAGCATAAGATGGCATCAAAAGTCAAAAAGCAAATGATCATAGAGGCTTATGGCGACTTTGTATGAGTCTAACATGTGTGAGCATGCGCCAAGTCAACCCAAATAAAGCATCAAGGAGAAAACCAAAATAATGCTTCCAAATAATTAAAACAACGCATGATTTTTTCAAAGGCTCATTAAGCAATCTCAGTCATTTGAGACAAGTCATGCTACAGAAAAACCACTAAGCATACTATCAAAAATACATCAAGCACGACATGCAAAAGCCTAGGCCGCAGTCTACACAAGCTCCTCTTTGTACCACTTTTTTGCATAAAGCTTTTTCTCTTTTCCAACACCATTCGAACTATTTTGAAACAACTCTTTTTATGAAAACCAACATGGACCAGAGGTCAAAATACACCTTGATATAAATATATAACAAGATATGAACACAAATCAAGGCAAAAAACGAAAACTAAACGCAGTTCTAGAAAAAGAGAACACTCGTTGAAACGATAAAAGTGAAAAACGGAGTGTTCTTGGCAAATGAAAAGCAAGGAAACTTCTCCAAAGGAAATTTGTTGGGGTCCAACCATTTATTGCAGCAAACAAAACTAAACAAAACTAAAAACTAAAAACAACTAACGCTCTAAGAAAAACGCATAGTGCATGAAGTAATAAAAATATAGTGTGTTGAAAGGTGACCTGATTTTTGCTGATGAAGAAGGGGTGCCTCGGGGGCATCCCAAGCTTTGACGCTTGTACCTCTTGGATATTTCTTGGGGTGCATGGGCATCCCCAAGCTTGAGCTTTTGTCCATTCTTCAACTCATCTCATCATTCTCCAATCCCTACACTTGAAAACTTCGTTCATACAAAACTAAACACAATTCTATTAGCAACATTAGTGTAAGCATAGCAATGAATCAACCCTTTTTGCTTAAGGTTTCAACTCAAAACCACCACATATAAAGCATATACTACTGTGGCATGTTCCCTAAAAGTTCTGTGATCAAAAGAACTCAAAAAGAAAGCGATCGAGCAGCAAACATAAATAATGGCAGAAATCTGTCAAAACAGAACAACTGACAAAGGTCGAATTTTTAGAGGGTTTTCTGTTGCTCAAATCAAAAAGTCTATAACTAATGAAAGTTTAGATATAACCTGGGGCATATGCACAAGAAATCGCAGGTCCAAAAGATATACAGAGAATTTTCACGAATTTTTACAGTGCAGCACCGAAATCTATTTCAGGACAGCAACATCCCCAAATTTTACCTCACTCAAATTAGAGGCTTCTCTTGGCACAAAAACGCAATAAAAATGATAAGGAGAGTTCATTACAGTAGTAATAACTTCCAAGACTCAAATAAAAGAAAAAGAACTGAAAGTAAAAATATTGGGTTATCTCCCAAGAGTGCTTTTCTTTAACGCCTTTGAGCTAGGCGCGGAAAGTGCGAATCAAGTAATATCAAGTGATGAAGCATCAAGCTCATAATTTTCTCTAAGAATAGAGTCAAAAAGCAATTTATTTCTCTTTCTAGGGAAGTGTTCCATACCTTTCTTGTGTGGGAATTGATATTTAATGGTGCCTTCCCTCATATCAATGATGGCACCTACAGTTCGAAGAAAGGGTGTTCCCAAAATAATAGGACATGAAGCGTTGCATTCAACATCCATGACAAGAAAATCAACGGGAACAAGGTTATTGTTAACCATAATAAGAACATCATTAATCCTTCCCAAAGGTTTCTTCATAGCAACATCAGCAATAGGAACATCATAATAACACTTTTCAAGCGGTGGTAAATCAAGCATATCATAAATTTTTCTAGGCATGATAGAAATACTAGCACCTAGATCACATAAAGCATAGCAATCAAAACCATTTACATGCATATCAATGATGGGTTCCCAACCATCTTCTAACTTCTTGGGAATAGAAGCTTTTTGCTTCAACTTTTCATCCCTAATTTTTATAAGAGCATTGGTAATATGCTTAGTAAAAGCAACATTTATAGAACTAGCATTGGGACTCAAAGCAAGCTTTTGCAAGAAAAAAATAACTTCAGATATATTGCAGCCATCAACATCAAAATCATTAAAGTAAATAGAGCTATCATCTCCCACACTCTAAAAATTTTTAGCACTCTTTTGAGAAAAAGTTTTAGCAGGTTTAGGCTTTTTAACACAAGGAGTGGGAGTTTTCTCTACACCAATCAAAGTAAGAGGATTGCTAGCATTAGGAACAACATCATTAGAGGTAGTAATGGTACATACCTTCATTTTTCTAGCCATCTCATCCTCTCTTTCCCACTTGGCATGCAATTCTGCTAGCATCCTAACATTTTCATCAATTCTAACCTGGATAGCATTAGGAGTAGCAAACGTATTGTTCTCTTTCACATCATTAGGCAACACTTTTAATTTCAGAAGTTCAACATCATGAGCAAGGCTATCAACTTTAGAAGCAAGAATATTAATTTTGCCTAACTTTTCCTCAACAGACCTGTTAAAAGAAGTTTGCTTACCGATGAAGTCCTTGAGGATGACTTCAAGCTCAGAGGGTGTAGCCCTAGTGTTGTTGGAGGAATTACCATAAGAGTTACCATAACCATTACCATTGGTAGAAGGATACGGCCTATAATTGTTACTAGCAAAATTGTTCCTATAAGCATTGTTGTTAAAATTATTATTTCTAATGAAGTTTACATCAACATGCTCTTCTTGAGCAACCAAAGAGGCCAAAGGAACATTATTAGGATCAACATGAGTCCTATCATTAGAAATCATAAGCATTATAGCATCAATCTTATCACTCAAGGAAGAGGTTTCCTCGACAGAATTTACCTTCTTACCTTGTGGAGCTCTCTCGGTGTGCCACTCAGAATAATTTACCATCATGTTGTCAAGGAGCTTGGTTGCGGCGCCCAAGGTACGGGACATAAAAGTGCCTCTAGCAGCTGAATCCAGTAGGTTCCTTGAAGAAAAATTCAGCCCTGCATAAAACGTTTGGACAATCATCCAAGTAGTCAGTCCATGAGTAGGGCAATTCTTTATCATAGATTTCATTCTTTCCCAAGCCTGAGCAACATGTTCATTATCAAACTGACTAAAATTCATAATATTGCTATGCAAAGCTATAATCTTAGCAGGAGGATAGTATCTTCCAATAAAAGCATCCTTACACTTAGCCCATGAATCAATACTATTTTTAGGCAAAGACAACAACCAATCCTTAGCTTTTCCTCTCAAAGAAAAATGAAACAACTTAAGCTTAATAATATCACTTTCTACATCCTTATATTTCTGCATCTCACATAGCTCAACAAAATTGTTGAGATGAGCTGCAGCATCATCAGTACTAGCACCAGAAAATTGCTCTTTCATAACAAGGTTCAACAAAGCAGGCTTAATCTCATAAAAATCAGCAGCAGGAGCAGGTGGCGCAATAGGAGTGCAGATAAAATCACTATTATTAGTGCTAGTAAAATCACACAACTTGGTGTTCTCCGGAGTACCCATTCTAGCAAAGCTAAAATCAGACAAGTAAAAACAACTATAAAGGAAACTGATTTTTTTGTATTTTTGATAAAACGATGCAAGTAAAAATAAAGTAAAGCAAAACTTAAAACAAAGTAAAGGATGTGCGTGCGAAACTACCCTTGCAGAAGTCTTCTTTTTCCCCGGCAACGGCGCCAGAAAAGAGTCTTGATGCGGCACAGTGTGTTGATGTAAATCACCGTCCAGTTGGGAACCCCAAGAGGAGGTATGATGAGTACAGCAGCAAGCTTTTCACTCAGTAAGAAACCAAGGTTTATCGTATCTAGGAAAAAGCCAAACTCAAGAAGGTGATGCTTGCTAGCCTAGTGACTTCCAACAAGGGCGCCGTTTACGATTCTTATTAGTGCGTCTTCAACTAGTAGCAACGTGGAACCTGCACACAGCACAACCAAATACTTTGCTCCCAACTTACGATGAGGTTGTCAATCTCACCAGTTTGCTGTAAACAAAGGTATGAGCGTATCGAGTGGAAAGCAATAGTAGTATGCGAGTAAAGTAAACAGGTGATAGCAATATAATGGAAATAGGACCGGGGTCCACAGTTCACTAGTGGTGTCTCTCCATAAGATAAAATAACATATGCTAGGTAAACAAATTACAGTTGGGCAATTGATAGAATAAAGATAACGTGATATGTCAAGAGGATTACTATGAGATTTACTCTGGGCATTACAACAAGATACATAGACCGCCATCCAACTGCATCTATGACTAATAATCCACTTGTGGGGAATCAATCCGAGAACTCCACAAGTATTAAGTTGTGAACAACAGATAACTGCATTAAGCAAAGTGTGTAATGTAAACAAAGCATATGTCCTTGGACATAAGAATGTTGTTTTCTCCCTAGTGGCAACAACACATCTACAACCTTAGAGGTTTCTGTCACTCCCCCAGATTAAATAGAGGCATGAACCCAACTATCAAGCATAAATACCCCCTCTTGGAGTCACTAGTATCTACTCGGCCAAGATAGCTACTAACAATGGAGAGCATGCAAGATCATAAACTACATAGAGATAACATAAGATAATATTCAGCACATCAACTCAATCATAACATCAATATTCATCGGATCCCAACAAACACAGCATGTAGAATTACATAAAGGTAGTCTCGATCATGTAAAGCAGCTCACGAGATCTAAACATGAAGCACATGGTGGAGAAGACAACCATCTAGCTACTGCTATGGACCCATAGTCCAAGGTAGATTACTCACTCATCGCGCCGGAGGCAAGCATGGTGATGAAGAATACCTCCGGTGGCGATTCCCCTCTCCACGAGGGTGCCGAAAGAGCTTCTGGACCCTCCCGATCTCGGGTCAACGACGGCAGCGGATCGCGATGTGTTTCTGGAAAATTGATTGGGTACTTAGGTTTTTCCCGCCGGGGGGTCTTTATAGGCGAAGGGGCAGTGTCAGAGGTGGACCAGGTGGGGCTCACCATAGGGCGGCGCGGCCAAGCCCTGGGCCACGCCCCTGGTGGTGAGACCACCTCCTGGCTCCGTTCTGTCTCCTCTTTGGTTCTCTGGAAGCTTCGGTAAATTTCTGGATGTTCGGCTTTTGTTTCGTCCAATTCCGAGAATATTTCCTGTGTAACTTTTCTGAAACACAAAAACAACAGAAAACAGGGAACTGGCATTGTGGCATCTTGTTAATAGGTTAGTTCCGGAAAATGCATAAAAATGCCACGAAGTGTAATGAAACACTAAGCAAATGGTGTAAAAACAAGCATGGAGCATCAAAAATTATAGATACGTTTGAGACGTATCAACCACTAGGTGAGTGAGAAAAGCGAAGGAGATCACGTGTGCTTCACCCCTCATCGACCATGTTTCCCGAATCAAATTCAAGTTAGAAACTTGTTTTGTGGAAGACTAAATTTTTTGCTTGGTGCACCAAGTTGGGTACCTATTGGCGTGTGTGTGTATGCTCAAATAGATCTAGAGTTCTGCACTCCTTTATGTCTCTCTCGCGACCAAGTTCCTTTTGATGTGTCGTCCTCTAGTCTTCCATATCCCAGCGACTACATGCACAACCATCTGGGAGAGCAGGCCTCCGAAGCCCCGCTGTCGAGATCCTGCACTGGGAGACGGGCGATAAGGTTTTTGGGAAGCATCTCGGTGTGACTACTCGCCTCCGTTTGAGTTCTTCCTCATCGATCTATATCCTCTATGAACTCGGCAACTTCGACCATTACCATGGGTGAAAACCATGGTGCTGCTCTGGTGCCCACTTTCCCGATCGCTTTGTGCGTGCTTCTCATCTCCTACCTTGCACTAGTTCTTGTTCTGTTTACATATTTACTAGATGTGCTTCGTTTGTTGCATGTGGTTGAGTTATATAGTGCTTATGTGTTAATAGTTTTGGTAATTAATTTTTTTAATAACCTAACCAATATTAGTTTACTTTGTAAAGTAGCTACAGAAAACATAAACTCACAACTCACAAGGGTTTATAATACGGGGTGGATTTTGGACACCACCGCATCATGTGCGTCAACAACATCCACACTCAAGTCTGACATCATTGAGGCGTGGAAGAGAAGGAAGAAGAAGAACCACCGGAAAGAAGCTTGGAAGCGTCGCAAGAAGAAAGAGGCGGCAGTTGAAGCTAGACCGGCTAAAGCCGGTCCCACCGGCTAAAGCCGCCCTTAACCCCCATCTATAGTTGGCCTGCCCGAGTCAACACCGTTTTGGCCTAGAAGCCACCTATGTCATTGATGTCTCACAGGACCAGTTGGGAAACCCCAAGAGGAAGGTATGATGAGCACAACAGTAAGTTTTCTCTCATTTATGATACCAAGGTTTAATCGACCAGTAGGAGAAAGAAACCACTTCTGAAGGTTGTTGCTAGCTAACTTTGGCAATGGCGCCAGAGAAATTCTTGCGCGTGGTGTCGACGCCAGCAGCAACGTGGAACCTGCACACAACACAACTAAACTACTTTGCCCCAACTTACGTGAGGTTGTCAATCTCGCCGGTTTGTTGTAAACAAAGGATTAGACGTATAGTGTGGAAAGAGATGTTTGCTTGCAGTAAAATAAAGTATTGCTCGTGGAAAGTAAATAGTGCTTGCAGTAGATGGTAATATAAATGTAAAAGAATGGACCAAGGTCCATAGTTCACTAGAGGTGTCTCTCCATAAAGATAAATAACATGTTGGGTAAACAAATTACAGTTGGGCAATTGACAAAATAAAGAATGCATAGCAATGCATGTACATGTCATGAAGATCACTATGAGATTCACTTGGGCATTACAACATAATACATAGACCGTAATCCAACTACATCTATGACTAACAATCCACCCGCAGGATATCATCCGAACAACCCTTGGGTATTAAGTTGCAAGCAACAGATTATCGCTTTAAGCAAAGTGTGTAATGTCCTTGAACAAAAGATTGTTGTTTTCTCCCTAGTAGCAATAGAACATCTACAACCTTAGAAGTTATTGTCACTCTCCCAGATTACTAGAGGCATGAACCCACTATCGAGCATAAATACTCCCTCTTGGAGTCACTAGCATCTACTCGGCCAAGATATCTACTAGCAACGGAGAGCATGCAAGATCACAAATAACATAGACATGATAAATCAACAATCAACTTGACATAGTACTCAATATTCATCGGATCCCAACAAACACAACATGTAGAATTACATAAAGATCTACACATGAGGCGCATGGAGGAGAAGACAACCATCTAGCTACTGCTATGGACCCATGGTCCCGGACTACTCACGCATCACTCTGGAGGCTGGCATGGTGATGAAGAAGGCCTTTGGTAATGATTCCCCTCTCCGGCAGGGTGCCGAGAAGAGCTTCTGTACCCTCCTGATCTCGGGTCAATGACGGCGGCGGCTTGCAGTATGTTTCGTGGAAAAGTGATTAGTCCTTTAGGGTTTTCTCAACAAAGGGAATTTATAGGCGGAAGGGCGATGTAAGAGGGTGGACCAGGGGCCCACACCACCTGGTGGCGTGGCCAGGGGGTGGCCCGCGCCACCCTATGGTGCGGCCGCCTCCTGGCTGATCTCCGTCTTGCCTCCGGACTCCCTCTTCATGCCAGGTAAATAGGAACTTTGGCTTTCGTTTCGTCCAATTCTGATAAAATTTCCTGTGTAACTTTTCTGAAACACAAAAACAACAGAAATAGGAACTGGCACTATGGCATCTTGTTAATAGGTTAGTTCCGGAAAATGCATAAAAATGCCGCGAAGTGTAAACAAAACACAAAGCAATTGGTGTAAAATAAGCATGGAGCATCAAAAATTATACATACATTTGCAACGTATCAAGCATCCCCAAGCTTAACTCCTGCTCGTCCTCGAGTAGGTAAGTGATAACAAAATAATAATCTTTGAGGTGACATGCACCCAACACAATCTTGATCACGTCTATGCAGAGCATTGCTAGCTGAGATCAAAGTACTCTAAACATGGGCATAAGAGATATAACTTTAACAATAGAACTTAGCAACCATGTTACAACATGAAAAGAAACACAAACAAAAGATCATGAGTAATAATGCATTGAAAGTTATTTGTTTGTTTTGAGCATAGAGAAAACATAGCAAAGTGGTATTCAGCTTGTCCCTCATGGAGTAGCAAAACATAAATACATAGGACACCTTCAAAGTTCAAGAGAGTGACTATATACAAATAATTTGAGAACAAGCAATACCATAATCATGAATCAATCAATAATAAATTTTGGGACTATTCACATTATACTCAGAATGACAACTATGCTCTCTTAATCGGTGCATAAAGATAAAAGATGAAGACTCAACATAAAAGTAAAAGAAAGGCCCTTCGCAGAGGGAAGTAGGGATTTCAAGTTTTATAAAGCTTCCAAAAATTATGGTACTTATTTGCTTTGAGCTCTCATTGCCCCTATCATTGGCATCTTGAGTGGTTAAGGTTAATGTGAGTGCAAATATGAGATATATTCTTGACAAGTCATAAGTTGAAAATCTCATGTCCCTTGAATGCGAGTACCTAAACCATGCTAATTGACTTAGGTCCCAAGTAAGTTCTTGTCATTGTAAGCATACATGTATCATTGAGAACGCCAACGGGGTACCTCCTGCCCGATGATATGGAAACTGTCCCACATCAAAATGACAAGACAAACAGATAATGAACACCTCGACATCTCTTTTATTTACCATTGGGTATAGCTTTTTTTATTTTGAGATGCGTCATCAAATGTCCACTATGGTTATGTTGTAAATTTCCACCATGAATGATGCATGGTTTAGATTAGCGGCCCAGGTGTTTCTCTAACACATATACAAACTCCATGAGCTTACAAGTTTTCAAATCCTTTCACACAGATAGGAATCCATAAACAAAAGATCATGATATCAACTAAATAGGAAAAAGTGCAATGTTGAAAGCGTGCCCCATGACAGCATGGCTGAGCCAACTCCCAACTCACAACTTGCAAGCATATAATCGTCATAAGAGAGCCAGAATGGTCAAGTTTATTAAGTGCAAGAAAGTAAATATGCCATCAAGTTCGTGAGAGCTTTACTAACTAATTTTCTCATAACAAAAAAAATTAATTTGGAAAATAGATAAAAGCATGATGAATATACTTGGAATAGCAAAATGCTAATAGGTAGATATGGTGGACACATTAGTAAACTTTGGTTTTTGGGAGTTGGATGCACGAGTAGAGCTTATACTCAGTACAGGTGAAGGC
Source organism: Dactylis glomerata (assembly GCA_007115705.1). Classification (NCBI taxonomy): domain Eukaryota; kingdom Viridiplantae; phylum Streptophyta; class Magnoliopsida; order Poales; family Poaceae; genus Dactylis; species Dactylis glomerata. The sequence goes on from QXEO01001542.1 coordinate 1,213,814, forward strand.
TAGCAAAGGACTAGGAGCGACCAACTAAGAGAGCAATAACGGCCATAATCATGCATAGCGACAAAACATTATTAACCAAAACATAAAGTGATATCACAAGTCAAAAACCAAATGATCATAGAGGATTGAGGCAACTGGTTTAAAGTCAAAACATGGTGTAAGCATACGCCAAGTCAACCCAAATAAAGCATCAAAGGAGAATACCACAATATTATGCTTCTATATGATAAAAACAACACATGATTCTTTCAAAGGCACATTAAGCACTCTCAGTTATTTGAGACAAGTCATGCTACAAAAATAACTACTAAGCATATAATCAAAATAATATCTAGTATGACATGTTAAAGTCTAAGTAACCGTCTAAACAAGCTCCCATTCGCACCACTATAAGCATGAAACATTTTACTCTTTCCAACACCAATCAACCTATTTGAAACAACTCTCAAGGATGAAAAGCAACAAAGACTAGAGGTCTAAACACACATAGCTACAAAGAACTAACAAGTTCTGAACAAAAATAAAGGTGAAAAACAAAAGCTAAACGCAGTACTAGAAAAAGAGAACACTCGTGGAACGATAAGAGTGAAAACTAGAGTGTTCTAGGCAATGAAAATGGAGTGTGTCTTCTCTAAAAGAAATATGTTGGGGTCCAACCATTTATTACAGCAAACAAACCAAAATAAAACTGAAAGCAAAAAATAAAGACGCTCCAAGAAAAACACATAGCATATGAAGCAATAAAAATATAGTGTCTTGAAAGATGACCTCATATTTTTGTTGATGAAGAAGGGGTGCCTTGGTGTAAGGGTCAATTGCCCCTAAGTGTGTTTTTGGTAATTAATGACAATCCCAATGGACTAATATTCTCATTGAGCTTTTTATGAAGGAATTGTTCATAGGAATTGCTTGAAGTCCATGTGTTGGATTCAAGGCTTGGATGCCATGAAGATAACAATATATCTTAAGTATTGGCATCAAGATCATTGAACAAGAAGAGATGAATCCAATATGATCAAGACGAAGAAATAAAGATGTTGTTCTTGTGTAGAACTCAAGTAATCCATGCTCTAGCTTATGTACTAAGCCAAGGAGTCTCAAGATCTTGAGAGTTTGGTTACATGAGAAGAATTCAAGTTATGGCTCTATGTCGAGGTCACGATGGTCTCATGAGTTGAGCCATGGTTGACCAAGACTTAGAGCATGCAATCAAATAAAGAATTCCCTATGCATCTTAAGAGAGATTCGATAGAGCATGAGTAGATACAAGGTTGACCAAGATGAAGAGAGAATAGTGGAATCAAGTATCTTCCCATGGGCTTACATCAAAAGAAGGATTCAATATGGCCCATGGGAGAATGAAATCAAATGATGTTCTTTATCAAGGTTGAGTTGTGAAAGTTCAAGATAAGCATCTCAAGAAGATCATATGTTTGAGGCTTGTCGTCCATTTGGTGATAATGGACTTGTGAAGATGAGTGTTAACAAAGCTATCCCATAATGGTTTATGGGGGAGCAAATTAAAGTCTTCACGAAGCAACAATGATCAAGTGAAGCATTCCGGCTTGATGAGAGCATGAAGCATCATCATCAAGATCAAGCGGTATGCTCAAGGCAAAGGTATGTCCTTGCTAGGTTTTCCTTTTACCAGTCTCAAGGTGTTTGTTGGGAGACTGGGTTATAGGATAGATAGCCGCACTATCAAGAAGGGCTTTCGGTTGGGTAACTTGATCACATCGTCATAGGGAGCTCAATCCTTTGCATACTTTGCATCTTCCTAGTTTGTTGCTTCTTGGTGTTTCTCCATGTGAGGTTCTTGTGCTTGTTGCTAGCTTTCCAACAAGTCCAAGTTCATCGAAAACGGAATCCAAATGCATCGTCTATTGCGTTTTTGAGTTGAAGAGTTTTACCGGTTCTTCACTTTGGGAGGTTTCACACCTCTCCACATTTGGTATTTTTCCTCTTGACATTTCTTGGTGTTTCTCCGCATAAAGTTGTAGTACTTTTTCTAAGCTTTTCAAAAAGTCCAAGTTTGCTAAAAACGGAGTTCGGATGCAAAAGTTATCGCGTTTTTCGTATGAGTGTTTTTGCAGTTTTCCAAATCCGGAGTAGCTCCGGGCTCTGCTCCGGGCTGAGCAGTGCCAATATACTTTGTAACATCCCAAGTTTTTATCAAAATTTGGAACAAAAAAAAAATTTGTTTTGTTTCTATTGATTGAAAAATCTCAGGGAATTAAAACTTTTTGAGTATAATTAAATGTTTTCTTCCAAGGTTTCCATTATTATTTTTTATATAAAAGAGTTTCTTATAAATACCCCATGTTCAAATGTTAGTTAGAAAAACCATTTCAAATTTTCTATCAATCGGTGAAGGACTCTTTTTAGAAAATATAATTTCAAAATACCATTTTTGTGTTTATTCAAACCTATGCAAGCTATCTTGCAAAGGGATATTTACAAAATGTTTTATATAAAAGAAGGTATGCATTACCAACAAGGTGTTTGAAAATTAATTGCAAAATATCATAAAGTATTTTGTTTTCCTTGGTTTCAAAGAATTAATTTTGGAAACCCTAAACTACATTTTGCATATTGCAAGTGAAACCCTTTTTTTTGCTAAGATTCATAAAGTTTTATGGAAAATCATATGTTATTATGAAAACTTGTTCCTGACTGTTTTTCATAGATACTTTTGAATTTTAGAAAATTTTAGGAATTGATTTGACCTTGTTTGGAAAGTTTATGCAAAAGATACAAGGGATTTAAGAAAACAGAAAAGAATAAATGAAAGAAGAAAAAGAAAAGAAAAGGAATTTGAACCAAAGAGGCCAGTCTGGCCCAATACGGAAACAAGCCCCCGGCCCAACTAATCCTAAACCGAATCGGTACCCTATTTTTTTTCCCTTCTCTCTCTTACAGGCGGGCCCCACCAGTCAGATGTTTCTCCTACCTCTAACCGCCCCTCTTCTTCTTCTGGAACCGACGCCCTCTCTCTCTGTAAACATCGAAACCACAGCCCCGCTTCTCCCGAGCACCAGACGCCCAGAGATCTTTTCCTGTCATGCCCGAGACCCCCCCTCGTCCATCTCCCCATTTTCCCACCCGATTTGAACCGTCAAACCGTCCAAATTCCGCCGCCGGAGTCCGCACTGCTGTAGGCAAGCATCGCCGATTCCGGCACAGTGGAGGTATCCCGCGCCACCTCTCCGGTGACCCTCTCCTTCCTTCTCATCTGCGCACCCGTTGATGCCTTTTCTGGGTTCAAAACTGCAGCAAAACAAGCACGTCGTAGCCACCCGAAGCGCACCGACGTCGGAGCACGTCCAGCCACCCCTTGCCTCCTCTGCATGACCCTGAAGACCTCCCCGACCACACTCCCGAGATCGTCTCCACGTCCCGCACCCCGTCGTCCACTCCTGCGTCCCCGGAGACCACCAGGAGTCCGCCGATGACAACCTCCAGTGCGCCCCCTCGCCGGAAAACCAACCCCGCCGGTGATGAACCTCTCCCCATCTCTGTTCACCGTTGGATTCGAAATCCATAGCCCAGATTAAACCACTTAACGAACCGGTATGGATCCATCCCAGCCACACAGTCCACTTAAGATCCTATGGCCTAAAATCACAATCCAACCGAACCGGTATCAGCGAATAGAAATACGCCACGTGTCGACCCTCTGTTCAAATAGGATTTCTATTTAGAATTAATCACAGAATTGTGTCTAAACTTTGAAAATTCATATCTTTAGTTCTACAGGTCCGAAAATAGCAAATGACATGTCCCTGGAATTCTACAAATGTGTAGAATCCAAATGTACAATAATATCACATGGTTACAGAACAAAATTGTGAAGTGAAATTCAAATGGTTGAAATAGCATTTTAATACCAAATAATTCATATCTTTTGTTCTGGATATTCAAAAATCATAAATTGGTAGTCTATGGATTCCTTAGAACATGTAGAACACTCTGGAATCAAAAAAATTCAAACTTGAAACGTGCACAAACTTGCTACTGTTAAATTTAACCAAATCACTATTTTGACCATCATTTGAATTCTGAAAATGATTTTGGAGTGAAACCACTTGCAGCAGCTTTGTGTTACTGACCTCTATCCAGTAGCATCACTATCCAAAATTATTGAAACACCTTCAAATATTCAAATTCAATTATGAGAATTTGAGTATCTTCATTATAGAATTAATTTTATAATTATTTTCAATATGATTCCTTTTAGAAAAGTGGATCGTATGATCATACCTATTTAATCTTATCATGTTTCATCTTGATCATCACCCAATATCATGTCATCTATTCCTGTGGACTAGTTCACAATATTCAAATTACATCTGAGTAATTTGAGTAATGTGTAGTTGGACCTATTTAGGTTTTCCTTGCTATTTGTGGTAGTACACTCCACTCCATGTCACACATAATATAAACCATTCAAATCAGATACCATTCTTGAAACTATAAACCAAACCTAGTTTAAATTCTTCAAAGAGGAATTTAAACATTGACATGGCCCAATCTTGAGACTATAACCCTAGCTTAATTAAAATCTCTTGTCCAAGGAAATCTTGTGACCCAGAAGCCACCATCACCCTAAATAACTCTCATACCTATTCAATCCCAAGACTATGTGTAACATATACTATTTTGAGTAAGTGTTATCACACTTTATTTAGTAGTGTTCTGTTGCACTATTCTATACTCATGTGAATCTATCCACATGAGTCATCTCTAAACTCTATCTTTGCTTATGCCAAGCACAAGATTTCTATCACTACATTGTATCTTGGGGGATCATTCTTTCCAATCATTGAACTTGCCATCCAAATTCTCAATCCATATCTTGTAAGCCAAGCTTCAAGACATATCTCTCTCATCACAGAAATCATAAGAAATTTAAAATGTTAAACCAATCCTGCTTGTCTTGCTTGATTTGTTGCTTTTGGTGTGGTGTGTTTACATTGTGTATCTTTATATTATAGATTGGTTTGGAGAGCCATACGTTATGTTGAGAGAAGAGAAAGAGTTTAAGCTTCAAAAGGCAAGTGACACACATGTTTCTACCTATCTTTATTATATGCATTAGTGTTTTCATTACCATGCATGATATGGGATTTTCAAAGAAGTTTATGATATGCTTAGCTCCCAGTAGTGTGTAGCTATCCCTTAAACCCCACTTGTTAGGATTGCAAACTACTATGGAAAATGATGCCATGCTTGTTTTGAGTTGATATGAAAATTAAAAACTTCAACCCAATGAAACACCTGGGTGGATTGGTTTGATGACGGAGGCGATGTTGAGTGGCTACCCAGGGCTACACACCTGGCTTTCAACCCAGGATTTGTGTAGTTGTCTTCGCCTGGGCGCTCACTTGTGGATTGCCACCCAGGAATAAAGAGACTACCATGTCTTCCTTGCTTAGAGTACTTCCAGTGCAGCCTTATGACAATATGGGCTCTGTCTTGACTGATTAGATGTGAGGGTGCAACTTGTGTGCAAGAAGATGGCTGGTAGTTGAATTATAGGTTGGGAACGGATCTTGCCAGTTGGTTGCTCTCTCCTTCTAAAAGGTCTCGTCTCATTTTATGTATGGGCGTAAAATGAGTCTTAAGGTGAAAGTGCACAACCCCTGCAGGGTGTCAAACTAATCGATTAGCCGTGTCCTCGGTTATGGACAATTGAGTCTCTAGACATGGAATGTACGGAAGAGTCTCATCACCATTTCTGAATGAAATAAAATTGTTTAGAAACAATTAGGACAGGGACTACTCAGGACTACACACCTGGCTATCAACCCAGGATTTGTGTGGTTGTCTTCGCCTGAGGGTTATCCTGGTTTTGTTGAGTAACTACTCAGGGCCACATACCCTGCAAGTGTGTGGTTGTCTTCGCCTGGGGGTTATCTTGACCTCAAAAGTCGTCAATGTTTAAAAAGGTTTTGGTTTGAAAAATGATAGGATAAAATTTGCTTTATGCAAATCAGCCAAAAGCTCTACCAGCCAAATATCATGTAGATAGCTCTTTCACAACAGCCACCAAATATGTGTCATTTGCCAGTACATCATTGTACTGACCCCCATTTATGGGGCTGCATATTCAAATGTGCAGGTTTTCAGATAAAGATCGTTAGTAGGATCTCGAGACTACATCCCAACATGTCTGCCTGTGGCACGTGATGAAGATGGAGACTCATTGCCACTTTGTTTTCCGCTGTGAATCTGTAAGGTTTGAGACTTGTAACTGGATCTGCGATGTAATATTTGATACTATTGCAATGATCCCTATATTTTGTACTGTGGTGCTATCAGTGATCCAGGGAATAGCACTTAACACAGGTGTTCCACCTTAATTCAAAGGTGGGGCGTTACAAAATGGTATCAGAGCATAGTGTTGCCTGTAGGATCGAGACCCTAGGTTTGGATTGGAAACAGGAAGACCCTAAAAAAAAAAATCTATCTCATCTTGTTTCTGTTTAAAAAAATATAGAGTTTGCATTTTGAACTCCTTGTATTCTCTCCTACTTCCTCTTCAAATGTTTCCTTTTGCTATAGATGACCCTACCCTGAAATCATCAACAAAGGATAGAAGATCACAATGTACCAGAAGTGGGAGGTTGATACTTCATAAAATCTCCTTGACCCAACATGAAGAACTACATTGAAGGCCAAACGAAGAACTTGGAGAAAGACTCAAATGCAGCTTGCACAACTCCAAAAGGTGAATCAAGGAAGTGGAGAAGAAACTTGAAGTACACAAGCAAGTAATAGACAAGACCACCAATAATTATAGTTTATAGAACCAACGATGTTGTGATAATCTAATGATCATACCAAATTGGGGTATGACCATACTAGATTTTTAGTGTTTGACCTAGTTTGCTTGATGTGATGAATGTTTGTTAGATGTTGTTTGTAAGATGAATTCTCTTGATCTGATGTGTTTGGGTAGGAATCTTCTTTAGATCCCTTCTATCTAAACTCATCTATGCTAAGACCTAAACCTGTCCTAAACCCCGAACAGATGCACCCTCAGATGGAGATAGCAATGCAACGGATGGTTGAAGAGCATACTGAAATGATGAGAGTGCTAACTCAGGATATGGTCAACCGAAACAGCAACGAGATACCTCCAGGAATGCAACAAGTACTGGATAATCATACTCAAATAATACAAATGATGTCCCAGAATTTGGCTAGCACCAATGATAACCTGCCACGAAAGGATCATGGCGGCAAGGAACCAAGAAGTGAGGTTGAGATGACACTGAGAGCCTGTAAGATATGTGGAGAAATAGGACACACGTCTAAGGATTGTCATGAACAGTGCCCTAATTGTGATACGAGCCACCCAGTTGGAGAATGTCCCATGACCCAAGTTACTTGTTTCCTATGCGAAGGAATCAATCATGTTCCTCTTGAATGTAAGTTTTATTCCACGGTGCAACGAATGAATCAACAAGCCAAGCATGGATTGAGCCAGCTGCTAGGAAAGACCCAAGAAGATGGAAGATCCAAGATGAAGGTAGGAGATAAAATCTCAGAAATAACACCCAACCATACTACCAAGTGCGACTTTTCACGTGAAAAAGAAGAAGAGCACTTATCTAGAAATTGCTCGAGGAAACGAGAAAGGTTTCCCACAGCTATAGTGGAATTTAGAGAAATGGAAGTAAGAGATCTCCTAGCCTTAGAGAGACCAAAGAAGAAGGACACTAGGAAAGTATGGTGCTTCAATTGCAAGGAGCGCGGACATTATGCAAAGGAATGTCCGGAAGAGGACAACAAAGCAAACAGACCAGGTGGCATGAAGAAGAACCTCAACCATATCACTTGTTACACATGCAAGCAACAAGGACATTATTCGTATCAATGCACAGAGGAAAGTACTTCAAGACTTCAGTAAACTGGGATAATTGAAGGATGCCACAAATACAAGGTGAAGACACAACAAAGTGTGGCCAGCTTAGAAGCAATTGTATTTGGTTACTACCTGTAATAATTGTTGAATGGACATGTAAGATCAATGAGTAACTTTAATGTACGGATGTTAATTTCCCCTGAAATGGCAAACCGAAGGATAAGTAACTCAAGAGTTAACGACGTACGACAGAGTTTACGCAAAACCCTAGCTAAGGAACGATAGATTTGTTTTCAAAAAAATTAGATTTGGAACACAGGTTTTCATTTCGAGAAGGTTTTGTCAAAGTAAGTGAGGTTGACCAAGAGTTAGAATACGAGGTTTGCAAACCATGTATGAAGTAATGATTTGGGTGCAGGATGGATTGATCACCATTCCTACTACTCTTATTATTCGCTCTCATAATATTGGCTTTGTGAACCTAGAGAGACATACCTACATGGGAGACGACGTTGTTAAGCCTTGAACTTAGGAGGATAAGATAATATACCCTTATAATAGGCAAGTGTTGCCAAGCATAGGATTACGGTGAGAGTGAAACACAAGCTTACCATTGAAGAAGACTTGCAATGGAAGAAGTCTTACCAACCTTGAGAGCTCCGTTTGAACCAAGAGTTTTTACAAAAGAATGCATCATAAGATGGAAGATTGCCAAGAATGTCAGCAAAGAGGATGAAGTGAAGATAGGAGATCACTTAACATGGACCTCTGATTGACCCAAAGAGTGACCCTTCAGTGTCCAAGGTAGTTCAACAAACTACATTGTTGGATAGAAGCTCCACAAAGGAGCAAAGTTATGCTCAAGCCTCCTTGAGAAATACTGGAAACCCAAGTTTGAGAATGGACACCCATCTATTGGAAATGAAGATAGAATCTAGCTATAGATTCAAAGGATGACCCAGTGCCAAGTCAAATCCCAGGTGTGCTTACTTTGAATCAAAGACCTAGACTACCCACAAAAGTCTCTTTTAAGGGTGGTAGCCACCTAGATACCCTAAACCCTTCTACCGTTCAAGCCTCTTCAAATCTCGGGACGAGATTTCTTTTAAGGGTGGTAGTCTGTAACATCCCAAGTTTTTATCAAAATTTGGAACAAAAAAAAAATTTGTTTTGTTTCTATTGATTGAAAAATCTCAGGGAATTAAAACTTTTTGAGTATAATTAAATGTTTTCTTCCAAGGTTTCCATTATTATTTTTTATATAAAAGAGTTTCTTATAAATACCCCATGTTCAAATGTTAGTTAGAAAAACCATTTCAAATTTTCTATCAATCGGTGAAGGACTCTTTTTAGAAAATATAATTTCAAAATACCATTTTTGTGTTTATTCAAACCTATGCAAGCTATCTTGCAAAGGGATATTTACAAAATGTTTTATATAAAAGAAGGTATGCATTACCAACAAGGTGTTTGAAAATTAATTGCAAAATATCATAAAGTATTTTGTTTTCCTTGGTTTCAAAGAATTAATTTTGGAAACCCTAAACTACATTTTGCATATTGCAAGTGAAACCCTTTTTTTTGCTAAGATTCATAAAGTTTTATGGAAAATCATATGTTATTATGAAAACTTGTTCCTGACTGTTTTTCATAGATACTTTTGAATTTTAGAAAATTTTAGGAATTGATTTGACCTTGTTTGGAGAGTTTATGCAAAAGATACAAGGGATTTAAGAAAACAGAAAAGAATAAATGAAAGGAGAAAAAAAAAGAAAAGGAATTTGAACCAAAGAGGCCAGTCTGGCCCAATACGGAAACAAGCCCCCGGCCCAACTAATCCTAAACCGAATCGGTGCCCTATTTTTTTCCCTTCTCTCTCTTACAGGCGGGCCCCACCAGTCAGATGTTTCTCCTACCTCTAACCGCCCCTCTTCTTCTTCTGGAACCGACGCCCTCTCTCTCTGTAAACATCGAAACCACAGCCCCGCTTCTCCCGAGCACCAGACGCCCAGAGATCTTTTCCTGTCATGCCCGAGACCCCCCCTCGTCCATCTCCCCATTTTCCCACCCGATTTGAACCGTCAAACCGTCCAAATTCCGCCGCCGGAGTCCGCACTGCTGTAGGCAAGCATCGCCGATTCCGGCACAGTGGAGGTATCCCGCGCCACCTCTCCGGTGACCCTCTCCTTCCTTCTCATCTGCGCACCCGTTGATGCCTTTTCTGGGTTCAAAACTGCAGCAAAACAAGCACGTCGTAGCCACCCGAAGCGCACCGACGTCGGAGCACGTCCAGCCACCCCTTGCCTCCTCTGCATGACCCTGAAGACCTCCCCGACCACACTCCCGAGATCGTCTCCACGTCCCGCACCCCGTCGTCCACTCCTGCGTCCCCGGAGACCACCAGGAGTCCGCCGATGACAACCTCCAGTGCGCCCCCTCGCCGGAAAACCAACCCCGCCGGTGATGAACCTCTCCCCATCTCTGTTCACCGTTGGATTCGAAATCCATAGCCCAGATTAAACCACTTAACGAACCGGTATGGATCCATCCCAGCCACACAGTCCACTTAAGATCCTATGGCCTAAAATCACAATCCAACCGAACCGGTATCAGCGAATAGAAATACGCCACGTGTCGACCCTCTGTTCAAATAGGATTTCTATTTAGAATTAATCACAGAATTGTGTCTAAACTTTGAAAATTCATATCTTTAGTTCTACAGGTCCGAAAATAGCAAATGACATGTCCCTGGAATTCTACAAATGTGTAGAATCCAAATGTACAATAATATCACATGGTTACAGAACAAAATTGTGAAGTGAAATTCAAATGGTTGAAATAGCATTTTAATACCAAATAATTCATATCTTTTGTTCTGGATATTCAAAAATCATAAATTGGTAGTCTATGGATTCCTTAGAACATGTAGAACACTCTGGAATCAAAAAAATTCAAACTTGAAACGTGCACAAACTTGCTACTGTTAAATTTAACCAAATCACTATTTTGACCATCATTTGAATTCTGAAAATGATTTTGGAGTGAAACCACTTGCAGCAGCTTTGTGTTACTGACCTCTATCCAGTAGCATCACTATCCAAAATTATTGAAACACCTTCAAATATTCAAATTCAATTATGAGAATTTGAGTATCTTCATTATAGAATTAATTTTATAATTATTTTCAATATGATTCCTTTTAGAAAAGTGGATCGTATGATCATACCTATTTAATCTTATCATGTTTCATCTTGATCATCACCCAATATCATGTCATCTATTCCTGTGGACTAGTTCACAATATTCAAATTACATCTGAGTAATTTGAGTAATGTGTAGTTGGACCTATTTAGGTTTTCCTTGCTATTTGTGGTAGTACACTCCACTCCATGTCACACATAATATAAACCATTCAAATCAGATACCATTCTTGAAACTATAAACCAAACCTAGTTTAAATTCTTCAAAGAGGAATTTAAACATTGACATGGCCCAATCTTGAGACTATAACCCTAGCTTAATTAAAATCTCTTGTCCAAGGAAATCTTGTGACCCAGAAGCCACCATCACCCTAAATAACTCTCATACCTATTCAATCCCAAGACTATGTGTAACATATACTATTTTGAGTAAGTGTTATCACACTTTATTTAGTAGTGTTCTGTTGCACTATTCTATACTCATGTGAATCTATCCACATGAGTCATCTCTAAACTCTATCTTTGCTTATGCCAAGCACAAGATTTCTATCACTACATTGTATCTTGGGGGGATCATTCTTTCCAATCATTGAACTTGCCATCCAAATTCTCAATCCATATCTTGTAAGCCAAGCTTCAAGACATATCTCTCTCATCACAGAAATCATAAGAAATTTAAAATGTTAAACCAATCCTGCTTGTCTTGCTTGATTTGTTGCTTTTGGTGTGGTGTGTTTACATTGTGTATCTTTATATTATAGATTGGTTTGGAGAGCCATACGTTATGTTGAGAGAAGAGAAAGAGTTTAAGCTTCAAAAGGCAAGTGACACACATGTTTCTACCTATCTTTATTATATGCATTAGTGTTTTCATTACCATGCATGATATGGGATTTTCAAAGAAGTTTATGATATGCTTAGCTCCCAGTAGTGTGTAGCTATCCCTTAAACCCCACTTGTTAGGATTGCAAACTACTATGGAAAATGATGCCATGCTTGTTTTGAGTTGATATGAAAATTAAAAACTTCAACCCAATGAAACACCTGGGTGGATTGGTTTGATGACGGAGGCGATGTTGAGTGGCTACCCAGGGCTACACACCTGGCTTTCAACCCAGGATTTGTGTAGTTGTCTTCGCCTGGGCGCTCACTTGTGGATTGCCACCCAGGAATAAAGAGACTACCATGTCTTCCTTGCTTAGAGTACTTCCAGTGCAGCCTTATGACAATATGGGCTCTGTCTTGACTGATTAGATGTGAGGGTGCAACTTGTGTGCAAGAAGATGGCTGGTAGTTGAATTATAGGTTGGGAACGGATCTTGCCAGTTGGTTGCTCTCTCCTTCTAAAAGGTCTCGTCTCATTTTATGTATGGGCGTAAAATGAGTCTTAAGGTGAAAGTGCACAACCCCTGCAGGGTGTCAAACTAATCGATTAGCCGTGTCCTCGGTTATGGACAATTGAGTCTCTAGACATGGAATGTACGGAAGAGTCTCATCACCATTTCTGAATGAAATAAAATTGTTTAGAAACAATTAGGACAGGGACTACTCAGGACTACACACCTGGCTATCAACCCAGGATTTGTGTGGTTGTCTTCGCCTGAGGGTTATCCTGGTTTTGTTGAGTAACTACTCAGGGCCACATACCCTGCAAGTGTGTGGTTGTCTTCGCCTGGGGGTTATCTTGACCTCAAAAGTCGTCAATGTTTAAAAAGGTTTTGGTTTGAAAAATGATAGGATAAAATTTGCTTTATGCAAATTAGCCAAAAGCTCCACCAGCCAAATATCATGTAGATAGCTCTTTCACAACAGCCACCAAATATGTGTCATTTGCCAGTACATCATTGTACTGACCCCCATTTATGGGGCTGCATATTCAAATGTGCAGGTTTTCAGATAAAGATCGTTAGTAGGATCTCGAGACTACATCCCAACATGTCTGCCTGTGGCACGTGATGAAGATGGAGACTCATTGCCACTTTGTTTTCCGCTGTGAATCTGTAAGGTTTGAGACTTGTAACTGGATCTGCGATGTAATATTTGATACTATTGCAATGATCCCTATATTTTGTACTGTGGTGCTATTAGTGATCCAGGGAATAGCACTTAACACAGGTGTTCCACCTTAATTCAAAGGTGGGGCGTTACAAAATGGTATCAGAGCATAGTGTTGCCTGTAGGATCGAGACCCTAGGTTTGGATTGGAAACAGGAAGACCCTAAAAAAAAAATCTATCTCATCTTGTTTCTATTTAAAAAAAAATATAGAGTTTGCATTTTGAACTCCTTGTATTCTCTCCTACTTCCTCTTCAAATGTTTCCTTTTGCTATAGATGACCCTACCCTGAAATCATCAACAAAGGATAGAAGATCACAATGTACCAGAAGTGGGAGGCTGATACTTCATAAAATCTCCTTGACCCAACATGAAGAACTACATTGAAGGCCAAACGAAGAACTTGGAGAAAGACTCAAATGCAGCTTGCACAACTCCAAAAGGTGAATCAAGGAAGTGGAGAAGAAACTTGAAGTACACAAGCAAGTAATAGACAAGACCACCAATAATTATAGTTTATAGAACCAACGATGTTGTGATAATCTAATGATCATACCAAATTGGGGTATGACCATACTAGATTTTTAGTGTTTGACCTAGTTTGCTTGATGTGATGAATGTTTGTTAGATGTTGTTTGTAAGATGAATTCTCTTGATCTGATGTGTTTGGGTAGGAATCTTCTTTAGATCCCTTCTATCTAAACTCATCTATGCTAAGACCTAAACCTGTCCTAAACCCCGAACAGATGCACCCTCAGATGGAGATAGCAATGCAACGGATGGTTGAAGAGCATACTGAAATGATGAGAGTGCTAACTCAGGATATGGTCAACCGAAACAGCAACGAGATACCTCCAGGAATGCAACAAGTACTGGATAATCATACTCAAATAATACAAATGATGTCCCAGAATTTGGCTAGCACCAATGATAACCTGCCACGAAAGGATCATGGCGGCAAGGAACCAAGAAGTGAGGTTGAGATGACACTGAGAGCCTGTAAGATATGTGGAGAAATAGGACACACGTCTAAGGATTGTCATGAACAGTGCCCTAATTGTGATACGAGCCACCCAGTTGGAGAATGTCCCATGACCCAAGTTACTTGTTTCCTATGCGAAGGAATCAATCATGTTCCTCTTGAATGTAAGTTTTATTCCACGGTGCAACGAATGAATCAACAAGCCAAGCATGGATTGAGCCAGCTGCTAGGAAAGACCCAAGAAGATGGAAGATCCAAGATGAAGGTAGGAGATAAAATCTCAGAAATAACACCCAACCATACTACCAAGTGCGACTTTTCACGTGAAAAAGAAGAAGAGCACTTATCTAGAAATTGCTCGAGGAAACGAGAAAGGTTTCCCACAGCTATAGTGGAATTTAGAGAAATGGAAGTAAGAGATCTCCTAGCCTTTGAGAGACCAAAGAAGAAGGACACTAGGAAAGTATGGTGCTTCAATTGCAAGGAGCGCGGACATTATGCGAAGGAATGTCCGGAAGAGGACAACAAAGCAAACAGACCAGGTGGCATGAAGAAGAACCTCAACCATATCACTTGTTACACATGCAAGCAACAAGGACATTATTCGTATCAATGCACAGAGGAAAGTACTTCAAGACTTCAGTAAACTGGGATAATTGAAGGATGCCACAAATACAAGGTGAAGACACAACAAAGTGTGGCCAGCTTAGAAGCAATTGTATTTGGTTACTACCTGTAATAATTGTTGAATGGACATGTAAGATCAATGAGTAACTTTAATGTACGGATGTTAATTTCCCCTGAAATGGCAAACCGAAGGATAAGTAACTCAAGAGTTAACGACGTACGACAGAGTTTACGCAAAACCCTAGCTAAGGAACGATAGATTTGTTTTCAAAAAAATTAGATTTGGAACACAGGTTTTCATTTCGAGAAGGTTTTGTCAAAGTAAGTGAGGTTGACCAAGAGTTAGAATACGAGGTTTGCAAACCATGTATGAAGTAATGATTTGGGTGCAGGATGGATTGATCACCATTCCTACTACTCTTATTATTCGCTCTCATAATATTGGCTTTGTGAACCTAGAGAGACATACCTACATGGGAGACGACGTTGTTAAGCCTTGAACTTAGGAGGATAAGATAATATACCCTTATAATAGGCAAGTGTTGCCAAGCATAGGATTACGGTGAGAGTGAAACACAAGCTTACCATTGAAGAAGACTTGCAATGGAAGAAGTCTTACCAACCTTGAGAGCTCCGTTTGAACCAAGAGTTTTTACAAAAGAATGCATCATAAGATGGAAGATTGCCAAGAATGTCAGCAAAGAGGATGAAGTGAAGATAGGAGATCACTTAACATGGACCTCTGATTGACCCAAAGAGTGACCCTTCAGTGTCCAAGGTAGTTCAACAAACTACATTGTTGGATAGAAGCTCCACAAAGGAGCAAAGTTATGCTCAAGCCTCCTTGAGAAATACTGGAAACCCAAGTTTGAGAATGGACACCCATCTATTGGAAATGAAGATAGAATCTAGCTATAGATTCAAAGGATGACCCAGTGCCAAGTCAAATCCCAGGTGTGCTTACTTTGAATCAAAGACCTAGACTACCCACAAAAGTCTCTTTTAAGGGTGGTAGCCACCTAGATACCCTAAACCCTTCTACCGTTCAAGCCTCTTCAAATCTCGGGACGAGATTTCTTTTAAGGGTGGTAGTCTGTAACATCCCAAGTTTTTATCAAAATTTGGAACAAATTTTTTTTTTGTTTTGTTTCTATTGATTGAAAAATCTCAGGGAATTAAAACTTTTTGAGTATAATTAAATGTTTTCTTCCAAGGTTTCCATTATTATTTTTTATATAAAAGAGTTTCTTATAAATACCCCATGTTCAAATGTTAGTTAAAAAAACCATTTCAAATTTTCTATCAATCGGTGAAGGACTCTTTTTAGAAAATATAATTTCAAAATACCATTTTTGTGTTTATTCAAACCTATGCAAGCTATCTTGCAAAGGGATATTTACAAAATGTTTTATATAAAAGAAGGTATGCATTACCAACAAGGTGTTTGAAAATTAATTGCAAAATATCATAAAGTATTTTGTTTTCCTTGGTTTCAAAGAATTAATTTTGGAAACCCTAAACTACATTTTGCATATTGCAAGTGAAACCCTTTTTTTTGCTAAGATTCATAAAGTTTTATGGAAAATCATATGTTATTATGAAAACTTGTTCCTGACTGTTTTTCATAGATACTTTTGAATTTTAGAAAATTTTAGGAATTGATTTGACCTTGTTTGGAGAGTTTATGCAAAAGATACAAGGGATTTAAGAAAACAGAAAAGAATAAATGAAAGAAGAAAAAAGAAGAAGAAAAGGAATTTGAACCAAAGAGGCCAGTCTGGCCCAATACGGAAACAAGCCCCCGGCCCAACTAATCCTAAACCGAATCGGTACCCTATTTTTTTCCCTTCTCTCTCTTACAGGCGGGCCCCACCAGTCAGATGTTTCTCCTACCTCTAACCGCCCCTCTTCTTCTTCTGGAACCGACGCCCTCTCTCTCTCTGTAAACATCGAAACCACAGCCCCGCTTCTCCCGAGCACCAGACGCCCAGAGATCTTTTCCAGTCATGCCCGAGACCCCCCCTCGTCCATCTCCCCATTTTCCCACCCGATTTGAACCGTCAAACCGTCCAAATTCCGCCGCCGGAGTCCGCACTGCTGTAGGCAAGCATCGCCGATTCTGGCACAGTGGAGGTATCCCGCGCCACCTCTCCGGTGACCCTCTCCTTCCTTCTCATCTACGCACCCGTTGATGCCTTTTCTGGGTTCAAAACTGCAGCAAAACAAGCACGTCGTAGCCACCCGAAGCGCACCGACGTCGGAGCACGTCCAGCCACCCCTTGCCTCCTCTGCATGACCCTGAAGACCTCCCCGACCACACTCCCGAGATCGTCTCCACGTCCCGCACCCCGTCGTCCACTCCTGCGTCCCCGGAGACCACCAGGAGTCCGCCGATGACAACCTCCAGTGCGCCCCCTCGCCGGAAAACCAACCCCGCCGGTGATGAACCTCTCCCCATCCCTGTTCACCGTTGGATTTGAAATCCATAGCCCAGATTAAACCACTTAACGAACCGGTATGGATCCATCCCAGCCACACAGTCCACTTAAGATCCTATGGACTAAAATCACAATCCAACCGAACCAGTATCAGCGAATAGAAATACGCCACGTGTCGACCCTCTGTTCAAATAGGATTTCTATTTAGAATTAATCACAGAATTGTGTCTAAACTTTGAAAATTCATATCTTTAGTTCTACAGGTCCGAAAATAGCAAATGACATGTCCCTGGAATTCTACAAATGTGTAGAATCCAAATGTACAATAATATCACATGGTTACAGAACAAAATTGTGAAGTGAAATTCAAATGGTTGAAATAGCATTTTAATACCAAATAATTCATATCTTTTGTTCTGGATATTCAAAAATCATAAATTGGTAGTCTATGGATTCCTTAGAACATGTAGAACACTCTGGAATCAAAAAAATTCAAACTTGAAACGTGCACAAACTTGCTACTGTTAAATTTAACCAAATCACTATTTTGACCATCATTTGAATTCTGAAAATGATTTTGGAGTGAAACCACTTGCAGCAGCTTTGTGTTACTGACCTCTATCCAGTAGCATCACTATCCAAAATTATTGAAACACCTTGCAAATATTCAAATTCAATTATGAGAATTTGAGTATCTTCATTATAGAATTAATTTTATAATTATTTTCAATATGATTCCTTTTAGAAAAGTGGATCGTATGATCATACCTATTTAATCTTATCATGTTTCATCTTGATCATCACCCAATATCATGTCATCTATTCCTGTGGACTAGTTCACAATATTCAAATTACATCTGAGTAATTTGAGTAATGTGTAGTTGGACCTATTTAGGTTTTCCTTGCTATTTGTGGTAGTACACTCCACTCCATGTCACACATAATATAAACCATTCAAATCAGATACCATTCTTGAAACTATAAACCAAACCTAGTTTAAATTCTTCAAAGAGGAATTTAAACATTGACATGGCCCAATCTTGAGACTATAACCCTAGCTTAATTAAAATCTCTTGTCCAAGGAAATCTTGTGACCCAGAAGCCACCATCACCCTAAATAACTCTCATACCTATTCAATCCCAAGACTATGTGTAACATATACTATTTTGAGTAAGTGTTATCACACTTTATTTAGTAGTGTTCTGTTGCACTATTCTATACTCATGTGAATCTATCCACATGAGTCATCTCTAAACTCTATCTTTGCTTATGCCAAGCACAAGATTTCTATCACTACATTGTATCTTGGGGGATCATTCTTTCCAATCATTGAACTTGCCATCCAAATTCTCAATCCATATCTTGTAAGCCAAGCTTCAAGACATATCTCTCTCATCACAGAAATCATAAGAAATTTAAAATGTTAAACCAATCATGCTTGTCTTGCTTGATTTGTTGCTTTTGGTGTGGTGTGTTTACATTGTGTATCTTTATATTATAGATTGGTTTGGAGAGCCATACGTTATGTTGAGAGAAGAGAAAGAGTTTAAGCTTCAAAAGGCAAGTGACACACATGTTTCTACCTATCTTTATTATATGCATTAGTGTTTTCATTACCATGCATGATATGGGATTTTCAAAGAAGTTTATGATATGCTTAGCTCCCAGTAGTGTGTAGCTATCCCTTAAACCCCACTTGTTAGGATTGCAAACTACTATGGAAAATGATGCCATGCTTGTTTTGAGTTGATATGAAAATTAAAAACTTCAACCCAATGAAACACCTGGGTGGATTGGTTTGATGACGGAGGCGATGTTGAGTGGCTACCCAGGGCTACACACCTGGCTTTCAACCCAGGATTTGTGTAGTTGTCTTCGCCTGGGCGCTCACTTGTGGATTGCCACCCAGGAATAAAGAGACTACCATGTCTTCCTTGCTTAGAGTACTTCCAGTGCAGCCTTATGACAATATGGGCTCTGTCTTGACTGATTAGATGTGAGGGTGCAACTTGTGTGCAAGAAGATGGCTGGTAGTTGAATTATAGGTTGGGAACGGATCTTGCCAGTTGGTTGCTCTCTCCTTCTAAAAGGTCTCGTCTCATTTTATGTATGGGCGTAAAATGAGTCTTAAGGTAAAAGTGCACAACCCCTGCAGGGTGTCAAACTAATCGATTAGTCGTGTCCTCGGTTATGGACAATTGAGTCTCTAGACATGGAATGTACGGAAGAGTCTCATCACCATTTCTGAATGAAATAAAATTGTTTAGAAACAATTAGGACAGGGACTACTCAGGACTACACACCTGGCTATCAACCCAGGATTTGTGTGGTTGTCTTCGCCTGAGGGTTATCCTGGTTTTGTTGAGTAACTACTCAGGGCCACATACCCTGCAAGTGTGTGGTTGTCTTCGCCTGGGGGTTATCTTGACCTC
Organism: Dactylis glomerata; assembly: GCA_007115705.1. Classification (NCBI taxonomy): domain Eukaryota; kingdom Viridiplantae; phylum Streptophyta; class Magnoliopsida; order Poales; family Poaceae; genus Dactylis; species Dactylis glomerata. The sequence continues at coordinate 1,233,419 of QXEO01001542.1, forward strand.
AAAAGTCGTCAATGTTTAAAAAGGTTTTGGTTTGAAAAATGATAGGATAAAATTTGCTTTATGCAAATCAGCCAAAAGCTCCACCAGCCAAATATCATGTAGATAGCTCTTTCACAACAGCCACCAAATATGTGTCATTTGCCAGTACATCATTGTACTGACCCCCATTTATGGGGCTGCATATTCAAATGTGCAGGTTTTCAGATAAAGATCGTTAGTAGGATCTCGAGACTACATCCCAACATGTCTGCCTGTGGCACGTGATGAAGATGGAGACTCATTGCCACTTTGTTTTCCGCTGTGAATCTGTAAAGTTTGAGACTTGTAACTGGATCTGCGATGTAATATTTGATACTATTGCAATGATCCCTATATTTTGTACTGTGGTGCTATCAGTGATCCAGGGAATAGCACTTAACACAGGTGTTCCACCTTAATTCAAAGGTGGGGTGTTACATACTTACTCCGGAGTGTAGTCCGGAGCTGCTCCGGGCTCTGCTCCGGAGCGCCCCGAAAACTCTGTAACGGGCAGTTTTCTTGCCCTATAAAAGGGGGCTTCTTCCCCAACGGTTCCCAATGGTTCTAAAGCTCGAAATACATCTCCATTGTTGACCTTGAGAGCTTTCTTCCTCCTCTAATCCCTCCTATGATTCTTGCATCTTTTTGAGGGATTTGGAAGAGGAGATCTAGATCTACAATCTCCACCAACTCATTCCTCCTCTAAGTGAGGGGAACCTTTGGGATCTAGATCTTGGAGTCATTGGTTGACCTCCACCCTTGTTCTTCCTCTCTAACTCCTCCATAGCATTTGTTGCCTTGGTGGGATTTGGGAGAGAAGGATTTGAGCACTTCCTCTTGTGTTCTTGCTTTGCATCCTTGCATAGTGTTGAGCTCTCCATTACGATTTGTTCGAGTGAGAGACCGTGAGCTTGTTACTCTTGGAGGGTGACCTCCTAGTTGGCTCGGTGGTTGTGCCACGGTGTCCTCTTCGTGGAAGATTGTGAAGAGGCCCGGGCTTCCCCTTCGTGGGAGTTGTGAAGTGGTTGTGGAGCTTGCCATCTCCGGAGTGGAGGAAAAGCTAACCATAAGAAGGGGTCCCTAGCTTCGTGGGGGACTCGGAGAAGAAGGTGAGCCTTCATGGCGTTCGGGGGCCTTCGTGGTTACCCGCATCTCTCCAACGGTGATTAGCTTACTTTATGTAAGTGAACATCGGGATACATCTTCGTCTCCGCGTGCCTCGGTTATCTCTAACCCGAGTTTATTTCCTTGTGATAGCCATCGTGCTTGAAGTACTTATATCTTGTTTATCACTTGTGAATTATATCTTATGCTATCTTGCTTATATCTAGTTGTTGTTGTTGCACTTAGTTGAGCCTAGCATATTTAGGTCTTGTGCTTGAAGAAAATAAACGTTAGTTTAATTCCGCATTCCTTCAAGCCAATTCCGTAATTGTTTTTAAAACGCCTATTCACCCCCCCTCTAGGCGACATCTCGTCCTTTCAATTGGTATCAGAGCAAGGTCTCTCCTTGTTTAGGCTTCACCGCCTTGAGAGTAAAGATGTCGGCTAGTTATTTAGTGCACAATGACACATTTATTTTTGATGGCACAAATTATATCTTATGGAGAAATCGCATACTTTGTAATCTTCGGACTTTGTGTCCAAATATAGAGCGATTTCTAGATGTAGGCTTTTCTCCTCCGATGGATCCTCAAAGTCTATCTATAGAGGATGAGAAAAATTTACATCTAGAAGCTCAAGTATTTAATGAAATTTTATTGTCTGTGAGCTCCATAGTTTATGTTTGCTTGATGGGTTCAAAGTGCAAGACGTCTCATGAGATATGGACCAAGCTAGAAGAGTCATTTGGTGGGTCCATTTCTCTTGAGGTTGAAAGTGAACCCAAGGAGCTCTCTTCACCTTCACATCATGAAGAGCTCCAAGTTGCTTACACATCCGGTCGTGATGATTGTTCAAGTTCTTCCACTTCACCAACATGTGACTTGTCACAAGGTAATGATACGGTGAGTGAAGAAATCATATGTGATGTTGGTAGTCTTGTTCTTTGCACCAATGATTCTATTTCTATAAATCCTAATGGTGTAGAGAGTTTGGACCTAAACACTTCTTGCAAGAAATTCTTTACTCATTCTTGTGTTAAAGGTCCTTGCATATCTCCTAAAATTTGCTTGTTTAAATTTTGTGATGATATGCTTGTTTCTAGTTGTGACCATACTCAAAATGATTCTATTTCCTCTAGTTGTTGTATGACTAACCATGTAGAGGAAATTAAAGAAAAATTGGGTCACATAATTAAAGAAGAAATCAATAGAAGAACCAAGAAGGTTTCTATCAAGAGAAGGCAATGCTATGAATGCCACGAGTATGGACATCTCGCAAGAGCTTGTCCTACACTCGAAAATGAAGAATGTGCTTCAATTGATGCTCCCTCATCATCTACGCAAGTTCACATGTGCCTTATGGCAAGCGGCTCAAAGGTAACTCCTACTTTGAATCCCGACACATCTCCTTATGATGAGAGTGATGATGATGATGATAATGATGATGATAATGAAGCTTTCTTGCATGAGATGGGAATTGTGTATGCCTCTCTTCGTGGTAATAATGATGCTCGTGCTAAAGTCGAACACTCAATGGAAACCTTGTTTGACCACAAGGAGACCATTAAGGAATTGAACTCCCTTGTTAATGAGGGGAAACGGAGATTCAATCTCCTCAAGCAAGAGCTATCCGAAGAGAAGCATACTAATTCTTGCCTATCTCAATCTATTAAATCTTATGAGCTTACAAATGCTAAATCTATTAATGATGCTTGTGCTACTAACTCCACTTCTTGTGAAGCATCTATATTAAAGGAGAATGTTGAGCTAAGGGCTCAACTTGAGTTGCTAACAAGCAATTATAAGAAATTGGAGGGAAGCCATGAAAAGCTCTCGGGCTCTCATGGGGATCTCTTAATCTCTTATAATGGGCTAAAGTTAGCTCATGAGGCAAGTATCTCTAAGAAAACATCTTGTGAGCCTCATTTGGACATTAGCACTACTTTGAACCAAAATGCTATATTATCTTGTGCTAGTCCAAGTAATTTGTCTAGGCATAATATTGCTACATCTTGTGATGAATTACTTGCTATGCCTTGTTGCTCTAATAATGAAGCTTCTACCTCCTCTAGTACTTGTATTACTACTAACCTTGTAGAGGAAATCAAAGAGCTCAAGGCCCAAGTCACTAGTTTGGAGAAAGACTTGGATAAGCGTCATGAAGGGAAATCCACACTCGATAATATTTTGAGTGTGCAAAAATCCCCTAATGACAAGAGTGGACTTGGATTCAACTCCAATGACAAGAACAAGTCCAAGAGCAACAAGAAGAAGAAGGGCCAAGACCAAGTCAAGAATTTGGCCAAGATTGTTTGCTTCAAGTGCAAGATTGAAGGGCATCATGTGAGATGTTGCCCAGTGAAGAAGAAGCACTTGAGTGAGAAGCAACAAGGGAAGAGGCCACAAGTTAAAGCTCAAGCACGACCTCAAGTTGAAGATAGGCCACTTCCCAAGAAGAAACAAGATGAAGCTTCCCAAATCAAGAATTCAACGAAGAAGAGAAAGGGAAGCACTTGTTGCTATATTTGTCGTGAGAAGGGGCACTTTGCTTCTTCATGCTTAAGCGGTACCTTATCTAATCCTATCATTGTTGATGATGATTATTCTATTAGGAAAGATAAGGATGGCAATGTGTTTGCCAAGTTTGTTGGAACTCAAAGTGGTGTCAAGAAAAGAACCATTTGGGTTGCTAAGCCTATTGTTACTAACCGCTTAGGACCCAACTTGGTTGGGGACCAACAAGCTAAAACTTGATCAATAGGTGTTTGTGGAGGGCATTGGAGACTTGGCTACCTCATGAAGAATTAAGGGATCTTCATTAATTTTATTTTCATCAAGCCAAGTCATTGACACTATCATTTTATATCCAATGTGCCTCTTTGCGGTAACTTGTACTTAACCTCTTTACATTGTAAGTTACTTGCCCCTTTGCATGTTTTGGTTTTGTACCAAGTATGTGTTTGTATATGTTGTTCCTTATACCTACTTATCTTGTGTATTCAAGTAGGTGTTGGGTGTTTGGCACATCATATACTTGTGTGTTTGCTTCGAGCCTCTAATGTATATTTATGGTATCTTATTTGGCTCTTATCGAGTGATTAATGGAACATCCCATTTTGGGGGAGTGATTTGCCATTGGCACCTCACAATCCTATAAATGTGTGCACATGAGTAATACCACTTAGTATTGATATTGCAAGATTATCTAGTCACTATGTGGTATGCCATGCTCATGAGAAATTCAAATTCTATATCTCCATTAATTATCTCTAGTTGAATTTTATTTGCCTTTTGTTGAAAAGAATTTAATATCACATTTTGGGGGAGTAATATGCCTTGTGCATATCACAAGCCTAGGAAATGTGAACATTTGAGGTTTTGCCACTTACAGTTGATATTTTAAGTTATCTTATTCCTAGGTGGCATGTTTGCTCAAACAAGCTCCGTTATTTCTTAAAAGATTTTATTGCTCATTTCTTTGGTCTTGGATTGAGTAAGAATTCTTGGTGCGGTTTTACTCAAATATATTTCTCTATATCATAAGTAGGAAACCGTTTGCTTCAAGATACTCTAATCATTGCTTGCATGATTGTTTGTCTATTATTGGAGTTACCAAGAATCCTTTTTCATGCATGGTGATTAAATTGAATATTTAACCATATGCCATTTATTGTGAAGTTGATCTTGAATATATTTGCAATACACCACCGGAAAATAATTCCAATATGAACTTCTTGTCTCTGACAATTGGTATTCATATATATGCGTGGTAATTCCTCTAGATCATCTTCACCTTGAAATTTGGCTCTTATTGCCCATATTTCTTGCCAAGAATTTTTTTTTGACTCCCATTGTCTTATTGCCTTCTTGAGGATCTTTTTGCTTGACTTTGTCTCATCTCTTGATCCCCATCAAGTGTGTGTTGTTGTAAGACAAACCTTTTCTTTTTGGTACTTGTGCCATTGTGAAAAGTGTAGAGGGTTTGGTTAATTTGTTGGAACCTTGCTCTTTTGGGAGTTAGTTATCTCATTCCTTCTTCTATGATTTATTTGCTTGAATGAGATAAATTGTTGAGCATGCTTTTATTTATTTATTCTTTCATGCTCAATAAGTTGTTAGGTTCATTTGTTGAATTTTATGAATAAATCATTTGTTGATTTGTTCCCTTGATGTCATTTGGACAAATAATGTGTTTTGCCACACCTTTTATACCTCCTTGTATTCTTGGAGTTTTTGTCTAAATCGTATCTTCTTTGGATCTTGAAAGATAGGTGCATGCATATTCTCTTTATGCTTATTTTGGTATCTTAGTTGCTTTCTTTGATCCAATATATGTAGCGTACCTGTGCTTTATTTGTGCTAGTCCCGGATCGACTGCTAGCACACACAGTTACAAGATGAAATATCCAGAATACAAAGGTCTTTATTACAATGATTGATCCACAAAAAACTTAGTCTTTTACAACTCAAGGGCACAAAGCCACAAATTCTTATTACAACTCATAAAAACAACTAAGTAAAATAAATCTTCAAGTCTTCTTTCTTCATTGATCCGCAGGCAGACGTGTTGGACGAAGACTCGTGACCGTAGCGCAGCACCCTTCAATCTTCGTAGTAGCCACCTGCAACATTATACGTTGCAGCCACGGAGGGTCAATACTTTGAATGTATTGGCAAATGTCACTTTGGTGGACTCAATGGCGCCTAAACGTATATGCACTTTGGCCAGGTGGAGTTTAACTTAGCAAAAGCAAGCCTTTCCCTATCTTTGCAAAACTCAAGTTTTTCCTTAGCAAAAATTTGTCCAGAAGGCCCTTTTATTACCCAAGTTCACCCATCAAGTTTTAACTTAGAGAATTTGGGGTGAGGAGATTCTTGAACGGTTTCAATGTCATGTCACTCAGAATTTGTCCGTAACCGGGGACACGGCTAAGTACTTAGTTTTAACCCTCTGCAGAGGTGGTGCACTTTTCCCACAGGACTTAGTTAACCCGTTTTGCCGTGAGACTCATTTTGCCTCAAACGGCCAAGTGAAAACTAAGACGAGGCCTTTCAGAAGCATTCCCTCAGACCAAACGGACGCGTTCCCGAAAACCACCCTCTGTCCGCCTGGCTTGAGTTCTTGCAGCTTAATTGACCAAGACAGAGCCCATATTGTCTTGTGGTTGCACTGGAAGCTTCACGACTTGAACGTCTCCAATCTCCGTTGCTCCTGGGTGGCCTTCCACAAGTGAGATACACCTGGTGGTTCAGAGGCTCGATGGCATGACCCCAGGGAACCACTCAACACAATCCAAACAAGCCACGTCCACCCAGGTGGTTCATTAACTTAGTTGTTTTCTTAGTTTTTGCAAAACAAGGTTTTCAACACTTAGCCAAAAATCATTGTGTAATCCCTTCCCACAACAAGAACAAAGGTAAAGTCCTATTGCAGCAGCAATTCTACTAGGAGATGCAAAGCTAAGCAAGCTAGACAAAACTTAGCATAAAATCTAGCAAGCTAAAGACAAGAATTTATAAAACACCTACACATGCATCTTCTACTAGAAAAGCAAAATATTTCAGTAGGACAAGGGAACATGGTGACACTTGCCTTAGTAATATTTGATGATGAGTACTTTGTGAACTCGTTGTCGCACTCCAGATAAATCTACCGCATAGAATTACAACCAATAAACATCCATCACAAATAAAGAACAAAAATCATTGAAATAGAGAGCCAAATAAAACACACCAAAACATGACTAATTTAACTAAAAATAAATAAATTTAGAATTTGTCCAAAAACATTAATCTAACATGCAAAATATGGCGCAAGCATTAATTGGAACTTCAATGACACTAGATAGATCTTAAAATTATGAAACTAACGCAAAAATAATTAGTTCAAACGGAGTTATGGTTATTTAATCACAGATTTTCAAAGTTTACAGTTTCTAACAAATTCGGTGACGACAACGCGGATCTTGATCTGATGGTCGCGGCTCCTCGGCTCATTTCTGCGGCTCGGCTTGCTGGCTCATCTCGGCTCTGGCTTCAGCTCCCGCTCGGCTTCTTAGCTCCGACGTGTGTAAGCTAATTGGACGTTTTTAGTGACAAATTTTTAAAATTCTAAAATTACAAACACTAATACTTCCTGGTAGAGAATTTAATTATGAAACCAAAGAAAGAAGAAACATCTAAAACGGAGCTGTGGATTTAAAGTTATGAATTTTTGAAATTTTACATGAGCTAGCAGCTAGTAAGGCCTAACCGATCAATCGATGTATATGTGCAAAAAAAACAGGACAAGGCATGATAAGCTGTTACCGGTTCTAGTCTAATTAATATCGTGTGCTACTGATCGAACTACTAGGAAAATGGTGTCATACCAGCAGCAGGAGTGCTCAAGAAGACGAGGTGATGACAGTCTCGGACATGTTGATGGCGGCGCTCCAGTGATCTCCAGGTTCTTCGAAGTGTGACGTCCGTGGTGACGGCGTGTACACGAATACGAGGTCGCCGACGGCAATTTTTGGCGAGCTTGCGTTTGACACTCCGGGGTTCCTATTTAGATGTAAACAGCTCATTCGACGCATCCAGGCTATAGCTTCAGGCGAAGCAAAAATTTGTCAAACAGGCAAAGAAGCGTTTGGTCTTACCGACGACGGAGGCGGCGAGCACAGTTTCGATCGTCGGGTGCTGCCATACGTTGTTTTCTTGGGCGTTCGAGTCAGCGGCTCCGGGGTTCTGAACGTCGTCTCCATCCGGCTGGAGATGGCGTTGTCCCGTGAAGTTCCAAAAAAACTCCGACGGCAATGTGCGTCTTGCTCCGGTGGTCTTCGGTGAAGCTCCGGGGAAGTCATACAGCTCCTCCGGTAGTCTACAGGTGGATAACTCGGTTTAGGACAAAGCGTGAGCCATGGAGAAAAGATTAGAGAGGAAAAGAGGAGTTGTGGGCGACGGAATCAGTGGCGAACTTGAGCTCCTGAAGCTCCGATGGCGGCGGCAGCGAGATCGGAATTCGACAGCCTGGGGGCGAGATTTGTTAGGGTTTTGAGGGATTCTAATGCGAGGCGTGAGAGATATTTATGGGGAAAGTTTTCGTGGAGGAGGGGTCAAGAAATCAGTCGAATCGGATAGATTTTTGTGGGATTTCTTTCAGTTCGTTTGAACTCGTTCACGAGGAGGTCTCTGGCGTGAGAGGTTGCTGATGACAAGCGGGGTCCGCGTGACAGAAGAAAAGGAGAAAGGGAGGAGAGAGACCAGCGATTGGATGGACCGACTTGGCGGACGAACTGCTCGCGTGCGTGCATGTGGCCGTGGCTGGCCTACAACACTTCAGGGGTTCAGGTGCGTGTGCTCTCTATTTCATGTTTTTTTTCTTTTCTTTAATCAAAACAAATATAAATTAAATCAAACAAATATGTAAAAAAAACTGAATAGTCATTTAGTACATTTATAAACCCATTCGCTGTCCGGTATAATTGCATAAAAATATTTTATGCACTTTGGCCTATATGGCTACTTGTGCATAATTTCTGAAATAATTTATGCGGCTTTTAATTTCAATCTCTCAATTCAACTATTTTAAACTCGACAAGCATAAATATCTCATAAATCATTTTCAAATGAGATTCAGAATACTATAAAAATTTCAACTTTAGTTGTGAAGAAGTCATGTTATCTTCTCTCTCTATAAATTGAAATTAATAGTAAACATTCTCTCAAACCCGAAGTGCAATTGAAGATGCAAATAACACCAAAGGGAATATCCTCCGAAACATTACTTATAATTGGAAATGTCATATTATTTCCTCTCTTTGTGAAGATGTGCTTGGAGAATATTTAGGAAGATCTAAGATTTCAAATAAATAATTTAAAACTGAAATAAAATATTTTTAAGTCATACTCCACCATAATTGGGGAAGTCATTTTATTCCCTCTCATTATAATTTCAAGTATGGTTGGATAATTATCGTAATTGTTAATAAAGAACCCAAATGTTTAAAACGAAAATAAAAGTTGGATAGTCATGTTAATCCACTCATTTAAATTGTTTTGAAAATCAAGGTTGACAAAAATTCAAACAAGTTATCAAAAGTTTCTTTTCATTCAGAATTTCACTCAATGTCAAACAATTCAATCAACTTATTTTATTAATTTTAACATTCCAAAATTAGGAAAATTTTGGGATGTTACAATATATATGTTATAATCCATCAAATCCTAAATGGCTAAGATGTGCATGAAATTCAAATTTCATCTTTAACTATGCACATATTTTTATGGAGTCTATCATATGTATTGTGGTTAGTCTAACCACTTTGGACCCAATAAGTTTGGGGACCAAGATGTACTTGAATGATGTCTTAGGTATATTGGAGATGCAATGGATGCTTGTCTCGTTTATAAGGAAGGTGTTATCACCATATGATTATTGGAGCCAAGCTAGGATGACCGGCGAACTCTTATCTACTACATCACACCATTGCTATCTCGGTAACAAGTATAATATTTATGCATACTTTTCTAGCATCTCAACTCTTGTAGGTTGGTTCTTGGCATGATAATATTTATTTGCAAATGTTGCGGTTCTTGCAAAGGTCTTATAAAGAAATATCTTTATTTCATATGTGAGCAAGTTGAGATGATTGCATATGATGGGAAGTATATAAAATCATGTTTATGATTCACCAATCCCAAATATGCCATTTTAGCAATTTATTGCATATTAATTCCTCAACGCTCTCTCATGTGCAATATAGATAATGTTGCAAGTTGTACCCTTCTTTATTATGCTTGTTGCCTTTCAAAGCATCCCGACTATCTTTTGATCCCTTATTGCTAGTTGTGATGGCTTTGATGATTTTGCGTGGGGAGTTTATTAACATACCATAATGGAAAATGGAGCCTTGAGCTATATATGCTTTCTAGCAAAGCTATTTGGTATATTCTATGACTCTCTCTTGGATATCATGTCTTCCTTAATTTCAACTAACCTCTTGTGTATACATGTTCCTTTGTGGATTGTTCATCATGATTTTTTGTCCACTTAGAAATGTATATGCATAAGAGTATTAATTTCTCCCCTTGATATCCTCGTTCTTTGCCGACCATCTTTCTTATCCATTTTGTTCTTGATGGTGTTGGTAAGAACTTGATTTATGAGTGCTTGTTTACTCTTTATTGCTTCTTCTCGCACTCATATCTCGTGAATCTTTTTGGACTAAAATTCACTTTGATAAGCGTATTGATTCATTTGTATTCTCTCATGCTCATGGTTGTATTTTAAATGATATAGAGGGAGTGAGGATTCCATGTTTGTGCATATTGTATTCAAATGCAATAAAAATTCAAATTTATGCATGAACCTTGGGGAGCTTCCTTATTTCATTTAAAGCACCTAGTAGCTCTTATCATCACTTCTTCTTATGTCCAATTGGTTCTTTGGGTCTCTTGATTGCTTGCTTGCTTCATTCGTTGCAGCTTCCTTCACTATGTCATCTTTTTGCAATCTTTGATCCTCAATATGGTTTGACTTCCTCCAAATATTGTTAATTTGATAAGTGCATATGATTTCACTCATTTTTATGAAAAATGCACATCTTGGGGAGGAACTCATACTATATTGGCCTTCTAAATTCCTTCATCCATTTTGGCAATCGTTGCCAATGGGGGAGAAGTTTAGAGGGTTTAAGGGAAATGGTTTTTATACTTAAGTTTGGTTGTGCTTAAGTGTTTGCCTTTCATGCATCTCTTCTTTCTTAGATGTTTTGCATGGTTGAATATATAGTGTAAACTCCATCAAAGGTTTATCTTGACAATGTATGCAATGAAATTCAAGTTCATCACACGTGCATATATTGTGGGGGAGTTTGCTCTATATATTTTGGTTGCACTCACATCAACCATATTTGTTGTAGTTTATGTGAGTACAATTGATTTTGATATGCGGTAGTAGCTTCGTGTTACTTGACCATATCAAATACAACCTCTTGTATGCAATTTATTCCTAGATAAGTTGCATATTAGTTTCTATCATTCATTATATAAACCCTCTTGTTGAGATTGTCATCAATTACCAAAATGGGGGAGATTGTAAGGGTCAATTGCCCCTAAGTGTGTTTTTGGTAATTAATGACAATCCCAATGGACTAATATTCTCATTGAGCTTTTTATGAAGGAATTGTTCATAGGAATTGCTTGAAGTCCATGTGTTGGATTCAAGGCTTGGATGCCATGAATATAACAATATATCTTAAGTATTGGCATCAAGATCATTGAACAAGAAGAGATGAATCCAATATGATCAAGAAGAAGAAATAAAGATGTTGTTCTTGTGTAGAACTCAAGTAATCCATGCTCTAGCTTATGTACTAAGCCAAGGAGTCTCAAGATCTTGAGAGTTTGGTTACATGAGAAGAATTCAAGTTATGGCTCTATGTCGAGGTCACGATGGTCTCATGAGTTGAGCCATGGTTGACCAAGACTTAGAGCATGCAATCAAATAAAGAATTCCTTATGCATCTTAAGAGAGATTCGATAGAGCATGAGTAGATACAAGGTTGACCAAGATGAAGAGAGAATAGTGGAATCAAGTATCTTCCCATGGGCTTACATCAAAAGAAGGATTCAATATGGCCCATGGGAGAATGAAATCAAATGATGTTCTTTATCAAGGTTGAGTTGTAAGTTCAAGATAAGCATCTCAAGAAGATCATATGTTTGAGGCTTGTCGTCCATTTGGTGATAATGGACTTGTGAAGATGAGTGTTAACAAAGCTATCCCATAATGGTTTATGGGGGAGCAAATTAAAGTCTTCACGAAGCAACAATGATCAAGTGAAGCATTCCGGCTTGATGAGAGCATGAAGCATCATCATCAAGATCAAGCGGGATGCTCAAGGCAAAGGTATGTCCTTGCTAGGTTTTCCTTTTACCGGTCTCAAGGTGTTTGTTGGGAGACTGGGTTATAGGATAGATAGCCGCACTATCAAGAGGGGCTTTCGGTTGGGTAACTTGATCACATCGTCATAGGGAGCTCAATCCTTTGCATACTTTGCATCTTCCTAGTTTGTTGTTTCTTGGTGTTTCTCCATGTGAGGTTCTTGTGCTTGTTGCTAGCTTTCCAACAAGTCCAAGTTCATCGAAAACGGAATCCAAATGCATCGTCTATTGCGTTTTTGAGTTGAAGAGTTTTACCGGTTCTTCACTTTGGGAGGTTTCACACCTCTCCACATTTGGTATTTTTCCTCTTGACATTTCTTGGTGTTTCTCTGCATAAAGTTGTAGTACTTTTTCTAAGCTTTTCAAAAAGTCCAAGTTTGCTAAAAACGGAGTTCGGATGCAAAAGTTATCGCGTTTTTCGTATGAGTGTTTTTGCAGTTTTCCAAATCCGGAGTAGCTCCGGGCTCTGCTCCGGGCTGAGCAGTGCCAATATACTTACTCTGGAGTGTAGTCCGGAGCTGCTCCGGGCTCTGCTCCGGAGCGCCCCGAAAACTCTGTAACGGGCAGTTTTCTTGCCCTATAAAAGGGGGCTTCTTCCCCAACGGTTCCCAATGGTTCTAAAGCTCGAAATACATCTCCATTGTTGACCTTGAGAGCTTTCTTCCTCCTCTAATCCCTCCTATGATTCTTGCATCTTTTTGAGGGATTTGGAAGAGGAGATCTAGATCTACAATCTCCACCAACTCATTCCTCCTCTAAGTGAGGGGAACCTTTGGGATCTAGATCTTAGAGTCATTGGTTGACCTCCACCCTTGTTCTTCCTCTCTAACTCCTCCATAGCATTTGTTGCCTTGGTGGGATTTGGGAGAGAAGGATTTGAGCACTTCCTCTTGTGTTCTTGCTTTGCATCCTTGCATAGTGTTGAGCTCTCCATTACGATTTGTTCGAGTGAGAGACCGTGAGCTTGTTACTCTTGGAGGGTGACCTCCTAGTTGGCTCGGTGTTTGTGCCACGGTGTCCTCTTCGTGGAAGATTGTGAAGAGGCCCGGGCTTCCCCTTCGTGGGAGTTGTGAAGTGGTTGTGGAGCTTGCCATCTCCGGAGTGGAGGAAAAGCTAACCATAAGAAGGGGTCCCTAGCTTCGTGGGGGACTCGGAGAAGAAGGTGAGCCTTCATGGCGTTCGGGGGCCTTCGTGGTTACCCGCATCTCTCCAATGGTGATTAGCTTACTTTATGTAAGTGAACATCGGGATACATCTTCGTCTCCGCGTGCCTCGGTTATCTCTAACCCGAGTTTATTTCATTGTGATAGCCATCGTGCTTGAAGTACTTATATCTTGTTTATCACTTGTGAATTATATCTTATGCTATCTTGCTTATATCTAGTTGTTGTTGTTGCACTTAGTTGAGCCTAGCATATTTAGGTCTTGTGCTTGAAGAAAATAAACGTTAGTTTAATTCCGCATTCCTTCAAGCCAATTCCGTAATTGTTTTTAAAACGCCTATTCACCCCCCCTCTAGGCGACATCTCGTCCTTTCACTTGGGGCATCCCCAAGCTTTGATGCTTGTACTTCTTGGATATTTCTTGGGGTGACATGGGCATCCCCAAGCTTGAGCTTTTGTCCATACTTTATCTCATCTCATCATTCTCCTTTCCTTACACTTGAAAACTTCCTTCATACAAAACTTCATACAATTCTTATTAGCAACATTAGTGTATGCAAGATAGTAGATCCACTTTTAATACAGTTTCAACTCAAGTACAATACCAATTAACACATTATCTACTGTAGCAAATTCTCTCAAAAGTTCCATGATTAAAAGAACTAAAAAAGAAAGAGATCAAGAGGCAAATGCAAATAGTGGCAGAAATCTGTCAAAACAGAACAGCAGATAAAGATCAATTTTTTCGAAAATCTTCTGTTGCTCAAATCGAAAAGTGCAAAACTAATGAAAGTTATATAATAACCTAGGTCATGTGCAGAAGAAATCGTAGATCAATACAACATTCTGGGAATTTTCACGAATTTTTACAATGAAGCGCAGAAATCTGTTTCAGGACAGCAACTTCCCCAAATCTTACCTTCCTCCAATTAGAGGCTATTCTTGGCAAAAAAATGAAATAAAAATGATAATGAGAGGTCATTACAGTAGTAACAACTTCCAAGACTCAACAAAAAGAAAAGGTACTGAAAGAAAATATTGGGTTATCTTCCAAGAGTACTTTTTTGTAACGCCTTTGAGCTAGGCGCAGAAAGTAAGAATCAAGTATTTTCAAGAGAAGAAGTGATGGCTTGTAGATAACACCCCGTTGGGAACACCAAGAGGAAGGTATGATGAGCACAACAGCAAGTCTTCCCTCAGTTGTGAAACCAAGGTTTATCGAACCAGTAGGAGAAAGCCAAACTTCAGAAGGTTGATGCTCGCTAGCTTCGCGACGGCTCCGAACAATTTATATGGCGCCTCGTCCAGGGCTTTGCTTTGCACCAGCAGTAACCTGGAACCTGCAAACAACACAATAAGAACTTTGCCCCAACTTACGATGAGGTTGTCAATCTCACCGGTTTTCTGTAAACAAAGGATTGAGCGCATCGAGTGGTAAAAGGTAATAGTATGCGAGTAAAAATAAACAGTGCGAGTAAAAGTAAACGGTATAGCAATGTAAAGGAAATTGGACCGGGGTCCACAGTTCACTAGTGGTGTCTCTCCATAAGATAAATAACAACATGCTGGGTAAACAAATTACAGTTGGGCAATTGATAGAATAAAGATAACATGCAAATGTCATGAGGATCACTATGAGATTCACTCTGTTACGACAAAATACATAGACCGTAATCCAACTGCATCTATGACTAATAATCCACCCTCCGGATGTTGTCCGAACAACCATCGGGTATTAAGTTGCAAACAACGGATAACTGCATTAAGCAAAGTGCGTAAAGTAAACAAAGCAAATATCCTTGGACACAAGAATGTTGTTTTCTCCCTAGTGGCAACAGCACATCTACAACCTTAGAGGTTGTCACTCCCCCGGATTACTAGAGGCATAAACCCAACTATCGAGCATAAATACTCCCTCTTGGAGTCACTAGCATCTACTCGGCCAAGATATTTACTAGCAACGGAGAGCATGCAAGATCATAAGCAACATAGAGATAACATAAAGATATATAATTCAGCACATCAACTTGACATAGTACCAATACTCATCGGATCCCAACAAATACAACTTGTAGAATTACACAAAGATGATATTGATCATGTAGGGCAACTCACAAGATCTAAACATGAAGCACATGGTGGAGAAGACAACCATCTAGCTACTGCTATGGACCCGTAGTCTAAGGTAGACTACTCACATATCACTCCGGAGGCGACCATGGTGGTGGAGAAGGCCTCCAGCAGGGATTCCCCTCTCCAGCAGGGTGCCGGGAAGAGCTCCTGGATCCTCCCGATCTCGCTTCAATGACGGCGGCGGCTTGCAGTATGTTTCGAGGAAAAGCGATCAGTCCTTTAGGTTTTTCCCATCGAGGGGAATTTATAGGCAAAAGGGCAACGTTAGGAGGTGGGCCAGGTGGCCTCACCACCTGGTGGCGCGGCCAGGGGCTGGGCCACGCCACCCCATGGTGTGGCTGTCCCCTGGCCCCCCTCCGTCTCATCTTTGGTCTTCGTGAAGCTTCGGTAAAAATAAGAGGTTCGGATTCTATTTCATCCAATTCCGAGAATATTTCCTGTGTAGCTTTTCTGAAACACAAAAACAGCAGAAAACATGGAACTGGCACTATGGCATCTCGTTAGTAGGTTAGTTCCGGAAAATGCATAAAAACGCCATGAAGTGTAACAAAACACAAAGCAAATGGTGTATAAACAAGCATGGAGCATCAAAAATTATAGATACGTTTGAGACGTATCAAGCATCCCCAAGCTTAACTCCCGCTCGTCCTCGAGTAAGTAAGTGATAACAAAAGAATAATTTTTGAGGTGACATGCACCATCACAATCTTGATCATTGATGTAAAGCATTGGGTGCTGGGATCAAAGAACTTAAAACATGGGCATAAGAGACATAATCTCGACAATAAAAACTTAGCAACCATGTTATAACATGAAAAGAAACACAAACGAAAGATTATGAGTAATGAAACATTGAAAGTCAAGTGTGTGTTCAAATCATATGGAAAAACATATCAAAGTGGTTTTTAGCTTGTCCTTCATAGAATAGCAAAACATAAATGCATAGGACACCTTCAAGTATAAGAGGGCGACTAGATACAAATAATTTAAGAACAAGTGAAACCATAATCATGAATCAATCAATGATAAACTTTGGGACTATGCACATTAAACTCAGAATGGCAACTATGCTCTCTTAGACGGTGCATAAAGGTAGAAGGTGGAGACTCAACATAAAAGTAAAAGAAAGGCCCTTCGCAAAGGGAAGCAGTGATTTAACATATGCTAGAGCTTTTTATTTGTAAAACAGAGAGATAAAAATTGGGTTTTGAGAGGTGGCTGTCTTTGTCAACGACTGGCAATGGGGTTCTTATTATCTTCCATACAAAAAAGCAAGTTTTTGAGAGAGAGATTGGCACTTTGGTGCTCTTTTATAAAGCTTGGCACTCCTCCCCACCTTTTTACTTTCACAAACCATGGCTAACCGATTCCATCGGGTGCCCACCAACATTCACATACCATGGAGGAGTGCCCTTTTTTCTTTTCTTTTTTTCTTTTTTTTTTCTTTTTGGAATAAAACAATATGGAAGATAGCAAATCCGACCACTACGTCCTCATGAGCTGAAAACAGTGTCACAAAATGAGAAGTATTTTGAAGGTTTTTTGAAAGGTGGCACATGAAAATTTACTTGGAATGGCTTGCAAATACCATGCATAGGAATTTATAGTGGACACATTGGAAAACTTGGTTTTTGGGAGTTGGATGCACGAGTAGAGCTCGTCCTTAGTACAAAATGAGGGCTAGCAAAAGACTCGGAGCGACCAACACTAAGAGAGCAATAACGGCCATAATCATGCATAGCGACAAAACATCATTAAAAGAAGCATAAAATGGCATCACAAGTCAAAAACCAAATGATCGTAGAGGCTTATGGCGACTTTGTAAGAGTCAAACATGTTGTAAGCATGCGCCAAGTCAACCCAAATAAAGCATCAATGAGAAAACCAAATAAATGCTTCCATATAATAAAAACAACGCATGATTTTTTTAAAGGCTCATTAAGCAATCTCAGTCATTTGAGACAAGTCATGCTACAACAAAAACTACTAAGCATACTATCAAAACGACATCAAGCATGGCATGTAAAAGTCTAAGCCGCAGGCAAAACAAGCTCCTTTTTGTACCACTTTTTTGCATGAAACTTTTTCTCTTTTCCAAAACCATTCAAACCTTTTTGAAACAACTCTTTTGATGAAAACCAACATAGACCAGAGGTCTAAATACACCTTGATGCAAAGATAAAACAAGATCTGAACAAAAATCAAGGCAAAAAACAAAAGCTAAACGCAGTTCTAGAAAAAGAGAACACTCGTTGAACATAAGAGTGAAAACTAGAGTGTTCTTGGCAAATGAAAAATGAAGCATGTCTCCTCCAAAAAAAAATTGTTGGGGTCCAACCATTTATTACAGCAAACAAAACAAAAGAAAACTAAAATCAAAAGTAAAGACGCTCCAAGAAAAACGCATAGAATATGAAGCAATAAAAATATAGTGTGGTGAAAGATGACCTGATTTTTGCCGATGAAGAAGGGATGCCTCGGGGGCATCCCCAAGCTTTGACGCTTATACCTCTTGGATATTTCTTGGGGTGACATGGGCATCCCCAAGATTGAGCTTTTGTCCATACTTCATCTCATCTCATCACTCTCCATTCCCTACACTTGAAAACTTCCTTCATACAAAACTTCACACAATTCAATTAGCAACGTGAGCATAAGCATAATAGTAAATCAACCCTTTTGGTTCAGTTTCACTATAAAAAAACACCACATATAAAGAATATACTACTGTAGCAACTTCCTCAAAAGTTCCGTGATAAAAAAACTCAAAAAGAAAGCGATCGAGAGGCAAACACAAATAGTGGCAAAAATCTGTCAAAACAGAACATCTGACAAAATTTGATTTTTTTCAAGGACCTTCTGTTGCTCAAATCGAAAAGTGCAAAACTAATAAAAGTTTGGATATAACCTGGGGCGTATGCACAAGAAATTTTAGATCAAAAATATATTCTGAGAATTTTCACGAATATTTATGGTGTAGCGCAGAAATCTATTTCAGGACAGCAACTTCCCCAAATCTTACCTCCCTCAAATTAGAGGTTCTTCTTGGCACAACAACGAAATAAAAATGATAAGGAGAGGTCATTACAGTAGTAATAACTTCCAAGACTCAAATAAAAGAAAAAGTACTAAAAAGAAAACATTGGGTTATCTCCCAAGAGTGCTTTTCTTTAACGCCTTTGAGCTAGGCACAGAAAGTGCAAATCAAGTAATATCAAATGAGGCATTAAGATCAATTGCAGAAGTCTTTTCAACAAGGCATTGAATTGTATCCAAATGAGTTTTCTAATATCCCTTGTGAACACTCTTTGGTTCACTACTTTCATCAAAAGGGTTTTTAGGACAAATCCAATCAAAATTCTTTTCCAAAGCTTCATGCAATCCTACAAGTTTGCAAGGAATTGGTACTTTGATGTCTTCTATGGTTGTAACAACAACATTAACAGGTGAGCCAAGCATATTAAAACACTCAAAAACTTTCCTAGCTTCAATAGCAACATCTCTAAATTCTCTACTCAAAGTCTCCAAAATAAAGTCTTTCTTTTCGGAATCTTCGATATCATGAAGCTTAAGAAACATTTGTTGCATAAAAGGATTAAGGTTAACAAACCTAGCCTCCAACATGTGAACTAAATAAGAAGCAAGAACTTCATAACTAGGAGCAAGCTCAGCCAAATATCTATCCTAAACATCTTTATGCATACTAACATGATTAAAGAACTCCTCAATGTTACCTTTCCCAATAATAGAACCACTACCTACTGAGAGGTCCTCCAATGCATACTTAGGGAACAACATAATGAACTAAAAGTAAAAGTAACGGAATGCAAACTATCAAATGAACTATTTTTTTTGTATTTTTGATAAAACGATGCAAGTAAAAATAAAATAAAGAAAAACAAAAACAAAGTAAAAGATTGAGCGTGAGAGACTCCCCTTGCAGAAATCTTCTTTCTCCCCAGCGACGGCGCCAAAAAAATTGCTTGATGGCGTGTAGATAACACCCCGTTGGGAACCCCAAGAGGAAGGTATGATGAGCACAACATCAAGTCTTCCCTCAGTTGTGAAACCAAGGTTTATCGAACCAGTAGGAGAAAGCCAAACTTCAGAAGGTTGATGCTTGCTAGCTTCGCGACGGCTCCAGACAATTTATATGGTGCCTCATCCAGGGCTTTGCTTTGCACCAGCAGCAACGTGGAACCTGCACACAACACAACCAAGAACTTTGCCCCAACTTATGATGAGGTTGTCAATCTCACCGGTTTGCTGTAAACAAAGGATTGAGCGTATCAAGTGGTAAAAAGGTAATAGTATGCGAGTAAAAGTAAACGGTATAGCAATGTAAAGGAAATTGGACCGGGGTCCACAGTTCACTAGTGGTGTCTCTCCATAAGATAAATAACAACATGCTGGCTAAACAAATTACAGTTGGGCAATTGATAGAATAAAGATAACGTAGAAATGTCATGAGGATCACTATAAGATTCACTCTGGGCATTACGACAAAATACATAGACCGTAATCCAACTGCATCTATGACTAATAATCCACCCTCCGGATGTCGTCCAAGCAACCATCGGGTATTAAGTTGCAAACAAAGGATAACTGCATTAAGGAAAGTGCGTAAAGTAAACAAAGCAAATGTCCTTGGACACAAGAATGTTGTTTTCTCCCTAGTGGCAACAGCACATCTACAACCTTAGAGGTTTCTGTCACTCCCCCAGATTACTAGAGGCATGAACCCAACTATCGAGCATAAATACTCCCTCTTGGAGTCACTAGCATCTATTCGGCCAAGATATCTACTAGCAACGGAGAGCATGCAAGATCATAAACAACATAGAGATAACATAAAGATATATAATTCAGCACATCAACTTGACATAGTACCAATACTCATCGGATCCCAACAAACACAACATGTAGAATTACACAAAGATGATCTTGATCATGTAGGGCAGCTCACAAGATCTAAACATGAAGCACATGGTGGAGAAGACAACCATCTAGCTATTGCTATGGACCCGTAGTCCAAGGTAGACTACTCACACATCACTCCGGAGGCGACCATGGTGGTGGAGAAGGCCTCCGGCAGGGATTCCCCTCTCCGACAGGGTGCCGGGAAGAGCTCCTGGATCCTTCCAATCTAGCTTTGACAACGGTGGCGGCTTGCAGTATGTTTCAAGGAAAACGATCCATCCTTTAGGTTTTTCCCATCGAGGGGAATTTATAGGCGAAAGGGCAACGTCAGGAAGTGGGCCAGGTGGCCTCACCACCTGGTGGCGCGGCCAGGGGCTGGGCCGCGCCACCCCATGGTGTGGCTGGCCCCTGGCCCCCTCCCTCTCATCTTCGATCTTCGTGAAGCTTCGGTAAAGATAGGAGGTTTGGCTTTTGTTTCGTCCAATTCTGAAAATATTTCCTGTGTAGCTTTTTTGAAACACAAAAACAGCAGAAAACAGGGAACGGGCACTGTGGCATCTCGTTAGTAGGTTAGTTCCGGAAAATGCATAAAAACGCCACGAAGTATAACAAAACACAAAGCAAATGGTGTATAAACAAGCAGGGAGCATCAAAAATTATAGATATGTTTGAGACGTATCAGGAAGCATCAACACCAGATGCCTTACATCTACCTCTCTTACCTTTACTCTTACCTTTAGGGAACTCATGATGATTTCCTGGTGGGGAAGTGAATTTCATAGTGCCTTTTCCCACATCTATTATTGCTCCCAGGAGTTTTAGCAGAGATCTTCCAAGTGTGATTTGTCCATTTTCTACACATTCAATAACAAGATAGTCAGTAGATACAATTCTTCCCAAGATTTTTGTAAACACTCCTTAAGCTACTTCAATGGGCAATATAATGGAATTATTGGTAAGAGATATTCCTTCTCCACCCTAAGAAAGTCCCCAAAGATTCATAGATTCATAAATATCTTTAGGCATACGGAAAAATTCAGACATAATATCACAACGAGCATGAAAAGTTTCACCATTTATAGTAACTTTCACCGTAGGGAACCATCTTGAGGGTTTGGAATTTATCAGCACAAAATCAAGACGCTCACGCAGCATACTATAACATTCTTTTAAACAAGTTGTATTTGTCTCAAGAGTGTTTAATCTAGCATAAATGCTCACAAGGGAAGAATCAAAATTACTAGGTGAGCTATATATTGCAATCAACTTTTTTATGACATTAAAAGCTTGATCTCCATCGCAATGAAGGAAATCTCCTCCCGCTACAGCATCCAAAGCATATCTATAACAAAGAACAAGACCAAAGTAAAAGCTACTAAGAAGCAAGCCCAGAGTCATTTTTGGTTCAGTTTTACCATGAGAATCATAAATTCTAGACCAAGCTTCTTTAAAACTCTCTTCACTCCTTTGTTTGAAGGTGAAGATCATTTCCTCAGGCGACATAGTAGTAGAAACTAGACTAGACATAAAAGCAACTTGAAGTAGGAACTAATTTTTTTTGTATTTTTGATAAACAAGATGCAAACAAAATAAAATAAAGAAACTAAGCAAAACAATAACAAAGTAAAAAGATTGTAAGTGAGAGACTCCCCTTGCAGAAATCCTCTTTCTCCCCTACAACGGCGCCAGAAAAAGTCTTGATGTCTCACAGGATCAGTTGGGAAACCCAAGAGGAAGGTATGTGATAGTGCGTGCTAGGCACCCAGTTGGGAACCCCAAGAGGAAGGTATGATGAGCACAGCAGCAAGTCTTCCCTCAGTATGAAACCGAGGTTTATCAAACCAGTAGGAGAAAGAACAAACTTCCGAAGGTTGATGCTCACTGGCTTGGCGATAGCTCTAGACAATTTATATATGGCGCCTTATCTGGGGCGTAGCTTTGCACCAGCAGCAATGTGGAACCTGCACACAACACAACCAAAGTACTTTGCCCCAACTTGCAGTGAGGTTGTCAATCTCACTGGTTTGTTGTAAACAAAGGATTAAATGTATCGTGTAGTAAAAGATAGTAGTTTGCGAGAAAGTAAATAATGCGAGTAAATAGTAAACGGTAATATGAATGTAAAAGAATGGACCAGGGTCCACAGTTCACTAGAGGTGTCTCTCCATAAGATAAATAACATGTTGGGTAAACAAATTACAGTTGGGCAATTGACAGAATAAAGAATGCAAACAATGCATGTACATGTCATGAGGATCACTATGAGATTCACTTGGGCATTACAACATAATACATAGACCGTAATCCAACTGCATCTATGACTAATAATCCACCCGCTGGATATCATCCCAACAACCGTTGGGTATTAAGTTGCAAGCAACAGATTATCGTCTTAAGCAAAGTGTGTAATGTAAACAATATAAATGTCCTTGAACACAAGATTGTTGTTTTCTCCCTAGTAGCAACAACACATCTACAATCTTAGAGGTTATTGTCACTCCCCCAGATTACTAGAGGCATGAACCCACTATCGAGCATAAATACTCCCTCTTGGAGTCACTAGCATCTAGTCGGCCAAGATATCTACTAGCAACAGAGAGGATGCAAGATCATAAACAACATAGAGATGATAAATCACAAATCAACTTGACATAGTACTCAATATTCATCGGATCCCAACAAACACAACATGTAGAATTACATAACGATGATCTTGATCATGATAGGCAGCTCACAAGATCTAAACATGAAGCACATGGAGGAGAAGACATCCATCTAGCTACTGCTATGGACCCGTCGTCCAAGGTAGACTACTCACACATCACTCCGGAGGTAGGCATGGTGATGAAGAAGGCCTCCGATGGTGATTCCCCTCTCCGGCAGGGTGCCGGGAAGAGCTTCTAGACCCTCCCGATCTCGCGTCGATGATGGCGACGGCTTGCAGTATGTTTTTTAGAAAATTGATCGGGCGTTTATGGTTTACTCGTCGAGGAGAATATATAGGCGGAAGGGCGATGTCAGAAGGTGGACCAGGGGCCCATACCAGGCCCTGGCGCGGCCAGGGGATGGCCCGCGCCATGGGGGTATGGCCGCCCTCTGCCCCCCTCCATCTGTGCTTTGGACTCCGTCTCGTATCGAGAGAAAAAATAGGAACTTCGGCTTTTGTTTCGTCCAATTCCGAGAATATTTCATGTGTAACTTTTCTAAAACACAAAAACAGCAGAAAATAGGGAACTAGCACTGTGGCATCTTGTTAATAGGTTAGTTCCGGAAAATGCATAAAAACGCCACGAAGTGTAACAAAACACAAAGCAAATGGTGCATAAACAAGCATGGAGCATCAAAAATTATAGATACGCTTGAGACGTATCAGTATGATGAGCATAGCAGTAAGTTTTCCCTTAGTTATGATACCAAGGTTTAATTGACCAGTAGGAGAAAGAAACCACTTCTGAAGGTTGTTGCTAGCTACCTTTGGCAACAACGCCAGAGAAAGTCTTGCGCATGGTATCAGCACCAGCAGCAACGTGGAACCTACACAAAACACAACCAAACTACTTTGCCCCAACTTACGGTGAGGTTGTTAATCTCGTCGGTTTGCTGTAAACAAAGGATTAGATGTACAGTGTGGAAAGAGATGTTTGCTTGCAGTAAAATAAAGTAATGCTTGCGGAAAGTAAACAGTGCTTGCAGTAGATGATAATAAAAATGTAAAAGAATGGACCAGGGTCCATAGTTCACTAGAGGTGTCTCTCCATAAAGATAAATAACATGCCGGGTAAACAAATTACAGTTGGGCAATTGACAAAATAAAGAATGCATAGCAATGCATGTACATGTCACGAAGATTGATACGTCTCAAACGTATCTATAATTTTTGATGCTCCATGCTTGTTTTTACACCATTTGCCTATTGTTTCGTTACACTTAGTGGCACTTTTATGCATTTTCCAGAACTAACCTATTAACAAGTCGCCACAGTGCCAGTTTCCTGTTTTCTGCTGTTTTTGTGTTTCAGAAGTGATACACAGGAAATATTCTCGGAATTGGACGAAACCACATCCTGAAGTCTTATTTTACCCGGAAGCTTCCAGAGATCCGAAGAAGAGTCGGAGGGGGGCCACCAGGGCCCCACATGCAGGGGTGGCGCGGCCAGGCCCCTGGCCGCGCGGGCCCTGTGTGAGGGCGCCTGGCTCCCCCTCTGACGATGCCCCTTCGCCTATATAAAGCCTCGGGACGGAAAACCCTAAAGGAGTCGGCAATTTTCCAGAAAGAGTTCCGCAGTTCCGTCGCCGCCACCGACGAATTTCGGGGGACAGAAGTCTCTATTCCGGCACCCTGCCGGGATGGGGAAGTGCCCCCAGAGCCATCTCCATCGGTCTCCATCGCCGTCTCCGCCGTCTCCATCGACCTCACCGCCATCTCCATCAACCTTGCTGTCTCCTATGATGAGGAGGGAGTAGTTCTTCCCCGGGGCTAAGGGCTCTATAGGTAGCTATGTGGTTCACCTCTCTCTCCCATGATGTGATCTTTATGTGATCGTGAGCTTTGTATCATGTTGAACAAGTAGATGTTATTATTCAGATATTATGTGTACTCTAGTGGTATTATTAAAGTAATCTATTCCTCCTGCCATGGTGTAACGGTGACAGTGCGTGCATCATGGTGGTACTTGGTTTAGGCTATGATTGTGATCTCTTGTGGATTATGAGAATAATTATTACTATGATAGTATTGAAGTGATCTATTCCTCCTTTCATGGTGTAATGTTGACAGTGTGTGCACCGTGTTAGTACTTGGTCTAAGTTGCAATAATATCTATCTTGAGTTGTGATTTGATTTGGATATCTCTATGAGTGGTGTTTGTCAAGTACTTGATGAACTTTAAGGAGTGCTTCTGTAGCCACTACACAATGATTAGTGTTATTCAATAGGAGAGTAATTCAGAGTACCATAGTGGAGAGAAGTTATTTGTTTGTTCATTCATGTTATATTGTTGGGAGTGTGTCCACTAGTGAAAGTATGATCCCTAGGCCTTATTTCCAAGCATTGCACACCGTTTACTTGCTGTTTTGTTACATGTTTGCTCACAGCAATTTTTATTCCAGATTGTATTTACTACTTATAATCATCTATACCACTTGTATTTCACTATCTCTTCGCCGAACTAGTGCACCTATACATTTGACAAGTGTATTGGGTATGTTGGGGACACAAGAGACTTTCTGTATCGTAATTGCAGGGTTGCTTGAGAGGGATAGCTTTGACCTCTTCCTCCCTGAGTTCGATAAACCTTGGGTGATCCACTTAAGGGAAAACTTGCTGCTGCTCTACAAACCTCTGCACTTAGAGGCCCAACAAGTGTCTACAAGAATAGAAGTGCGTAGACATCAAGCTCTTTTCTGGCGCCGTTGCCGGGGAGGTAAGGTAAAAGGTACTCGCATCCTCCTGTGTGAGTGCTCGAAGTTATTTCCTTTAGATTCTGCAATTATATCTTTTTGTTTCTTGTTTTTATTTTCACTAGTTAGGCTTAATGGAAAACAAAGAGTTCTTTAGTCTTTTTCCTGATTTTAGATTTGAAGAGAAAACTGAAAATCCTTTGGATCTTATTTCGCATAGCAATGTTATTAGTACGAATGCTTTGAATACTGTTAATGCTAATGCTATAGAAAAGTCTAAGCCTGGGGAAGCTGGTTTTGTTAAGTATGATATTTTTAGTCCCCCAGCTTTAGTGGAGAAAGTTTGCTCTGATGATATTTTATCTCCCATATGTGATGCTTCTAATGATGCTTGTGCTCCTCATCCTTTTAAAATACCTACGAAGATTGTTGAATGTGTTAAGAATAACTGCTATTTAGGAGATGGAACTGTCCATCCTGGTGATCATTTGCTCTTTATACATGAATTATGCGAGTTGTTCCAGTGTGCAGGTATTTCGATGAACCAAGTTAAGAAGAAGCTGTTTTCTTTATCACTGAAAGGCAGAGCCAAGGAATGGTTTCGGCTGCTTAAAGATGGTCCATCTGTTGGCTGGGAGGAAATTGTACCTCTCTTTTATTCTAAATTCTATCCTCCAAGTGAGATTCATAAAGATCGTAATCTGATATATAATTTTTGGCCTCATGAGGGAGAAAGCATTGCCCAAGCATGGGGAAGATTGAAGTTACTAATGCATAAATGTCCTATTCATGATCTTCCCCGTAATATTGTTATTAATAATTTTTATGCAAGGCTTTCAGGATATTACAAGGACTATCTAGATGCATGCTTTGATGGGTCTTTCACAAGAAAGGATGTTGACACCAAGTGGGATCTGCTTGAAACAATTCAAAACAATATTGAAGGTTGGGATAGCGACAAAGGTAAAGGATCATGTATGAATTACGAGTTTGATTGCATTAAGTCTTTCGCTGAAACTGCTAATTTTCAAGAGCTTAGTGCTAAATATGGTCTTGATCCTCAAATTATGGTTGATTGCTTTAAAGCCTTTGCTTCCCATATGAATGTTCCTAAAGGAAATGGGGACGTGTATCATGAACCTTTTAAGGACACTTGCATAGAAAGTGATATTGTTATTGATGATTGCAATAAACATGCTCAAACTTCTAAAAGTACTATTTCTTATAAGCATGTTAATTTTTGTGGAATACATAGACCTTGTGAACAGAGTTACAACAAGGAAGATTATTGCACCACCCACGCAAATGAAGAAACCAGTATGTGGCTCAAGGATCTAGATGTGCTTGGTGAAAGGGTTTGTGAGCTTTATCCTTTTCTTTGTGAATTTTGCGGTGAAAAGGGTCACTTTAATTTTCAATGCCCAATTAATCGAACGAGCACCGCAGATTTGTATTGTGATGATAAGATTACTTTCCATCAGTATGATGAGCTTACTTTGTTTTTGAATTGTGAAGAGATATCTAGAAAGATTGCTTTGGTAGACATGAATGATGTTGATATTAATAGCACCCTTCTTGGTTGTCATCTCTATTGTGCTAAAGACTGCCTCGCAAATACTTACTTACAAGATCTTATAAAACATGATGTTTTGCCAAGCTATGACAAGATTAATAGATGTTTCGATATTATTAATAGAGAGGAGGGATCCTCCAAAGTTTCTTCTGTTGTTTCTGTTAGCAAACCAGATTATGTGGAGAAGATGCCTTTCCCTCGTAGAGAATATGTGGAGAAGATGCCCTTCAAGTCTCTCCCTCCTAAAGGAGAGAGTAAGAAGAAGAAGAAGAAGAAGAAGAAGAGGAGGAGTAAAAGGCGAGAGGACACGGTATCTTCCGCTAAGCGTTATGATCCTGCTATAGATTATGATAATTCTGATTGGGATGATGTTCATATGCCTATTACTTATGTTAGTGATCATGATTGGGAAAAGCACTCTACTTTTGATATTGAAAATCATTTTGGTACCAATTCTAAGGTTAATAATTGTTGTACCATTAGTGCTATCCATGTTCCTTCTTATGATGATATGTTTGATGAATATGCTTTGCGACATAGTAGTTCTCTATCTTGTGATGATACTAAGCCTCTAGTTTATGATGATGAGTATAATGTTTTCAATTCACCTACTTTTGAGGAGAAAAATAGTTATGATTATAATATGCCTCCTGTCTTTGATGATTATGGTGATGAGAATAATTATTCTATTGATTCTGCTCCTACTACTATTGTTCATGTGGGGAGTATTAATCCTTTTATGCATGTGGCTCATGATAGGGATGCTTTATATGATAGTTATATTGTTAGTTCTATTCATGATGCTACTGAAAGTTATTATGAGAGAGGGAAACATGGTTTGATGGATCTCAATAATATTGAGTTTCCCCTCTTTATGTTGCAAATCTTGAAGTGGCACTTGTTTTATCTATCCATGCTTGCTACTATGTGCCTCGTTGATTTATTTTCTTACAAGATTCCTATGCATAGGAAGTGGTCAGATATAAATATCTTTCACAATTGCTTTTTGATGCTCTCTATTGCTTTAAGTTCCTATATGGCGCATTTGCCTCAAGCTCTTATATGGCGCCCGCATGAGCATCTTTGCAAATTACTGCGCCTAGCTCAAAGGCGTTAAAGAAAAGCACTCTTGGGAGATAACCCAATGTTTTTACTTTCAGTACTTTTTCTTTTATTTGAGTCTTGGAAGTTATTACTACTGTAATAACCGCTCCTTATCCTTTTTATTTCGTTCTTGTGCCAAGAGAAGCCTCTAATTTGAGTGAGGTAAGATTTGGGGATGTTGCTGTCCTGAAACTGTTTTCGGTGCTGCACCGTAAAAATTCGTATAAATTCTCTGTATATCTTTTGGACCTGCCATTTCTTGTGCATATGCCCCAGATTATATCCAAACTTTCGTTAGTTGAACACTTTTTGATTTGAGCAACAGAAAACCCCTAAAAAATTCGACCTTTGTCAGCTGTTCAGTTTTGACAGATTTCTGCCAATATTTGTGTTTGCCAGTTTATCGCTTTCTTTTGAGTTCTTTTGATTATGGAACTTTTGGAGAAGTTGGTACAGTAGTATTTGCTTTATATGTGGTGGTTTTAGGTTGAAACCTGAATCAAAACGAGGGTTGATTATATGTTATGCTTGCACTAATGTTGCTAATAGAATTGTGTTTAGTTTTGTATGAAGGAAGTTTTCAAGTGTAGGGATTGGAGAATGATGAGATGAGTTGAAGAATGGACAAAAGCTCAAGCTTGGGGATGCCCATGCATCACCCCAAGAAATATCCAAGAAGTACAAGCGTCAAAGCTTGGGGATGCCCCCGAGGCACCCCTTCTTCATCGGCAAAAATCAGGTCACCTTTCAAGACACTATATTTTTATTGCTTCATGCACTATGTGTTTTTCTTGGAGCGTCAGTTGTTTTTGTTTTTAGTATTAGTTTAGTTTAGTTTGCTGCAATAAATAGTTGGATCACATCATGTCACTTTTGGAGGAGATGAACTCGCTTTTCATTTGCCAAGAACACTCCGTTTTCACTCTTATCGTTCATCGAGTGTTCTTCTTTTTCTGCTACTACTTTTGGTTTTCGTTTTTGCCTTGATTTGCGTTCAGACCTTGTCATATCTTTTCATCAAGGTGTATTTTTGCCTCTGGTCTTTATTGGTATTCATCAAAAGAGGTGTTTCTAAAAATTTCAAATGGTGTTGGAAAAGAGAAAAAGCTTTGTGCAAAATAGTGGTACAAGAAAGAGCTTGTGTAGACTGCGGCTTAGGCTTTTTCATGTCATGCTTGATGTCTTTTTGATAGTATGCTTAGTGGTTTTGCTGTAGCATGACTTGTCTCAAATAACTGAGATTGCTTAATGAGCCTTTGAAAAAATCATGCGTTGTTTTTATTATTTGGAAGCATTAATTTGGTTTTCTCCTTTGATGATTTATTTGGGTTGACTTGGCGCATGCTCACACATGTTAGACTCTTACAAAGTTGCCAATAGCCTCTATGATCATTTAATTTTTAACTTTTGATGCCATCTTATGCTTCTTTTAATGTTGCTTTGTCGCTTTGCATGATTATGGCCATTATTGCTCTCTTAGTTGGTCGCTCCCAGTCTTTTGCTAGCCCTCATTTTGTACTGAGTATGAGCTCTACTCGTGCATCCAACTCCCAAAAACCAAGTTTGCCATTGTGTCCACTATAAATTCCTATGCATGGTATTTGTAAGCCATTCCAAGTAAATTTTCATGTGCTACCTTTCAAAAAAACCTTCAAAATACTTCTTATTTTGTGACACTGTTTTCAGCTCATGGGGACGTAGTGGTCGGATTTGCTATCTTCCATATTGTCTTATTCCAAAAAGAAAAAAAAGAGAAAAAAAATAAAAAAGGCACTCCTCCATGGAATGTGAATGTTGGTGGGCACCCGATGGAATCGGTTAGCCATGGTTTGAGAAAGGAAAAAAAAGGTGGGGAGGAGTGCCAAGCTTTATAAAAGAGCACAAAAGTGCCAATCTCTCTCAAAAACTTGCTTCATTTTTGTATGGAAGATAGTAAGAACCCCATTGCCAGTCGTTGACAAAGACAACCACCTATCAAAACCAATTTTTATCTCTCTGTTTTACAAATGAAAAGCTCTAGCACATGTTTAATCACTGCTTCCCTCTGCGAAGGGCCTATCTTTTACTTTTATGTTGAGTCACCACCTTCTTTCTTTATGCACCATTAAGAGAGCATAGTTGTCATTCTTAGTGTAATATGCATTGTCCCAAAGTTCATTGATTGATTCATATTGTTGGTTTCACTTGTTCTTAAATTATTTGTATCTAGTCACCCTCTTAAACTTGAAGGTGTCCTATGCATTTATGTTTTGCTCTCCATGAAGGACAAGCTAAAAACCATTTGTATGTTTTTCCTTATGATTTGAACACACGTTTGACTTTCATTGTTTCATTTTCATGATCTTTTGTTTGTGTTCATTTGCATGTTATAACATGGTTGCTAAGTTTCTATTGTCAAGATTATATCTTTCATGCCCATGTTTTAAGTTCTTATGATCCCAGCTCACAAATGCTTACATATATGATCAAGATTGTGTAGGTGCATGTCACCTCAAAAATTATTCTTTTGTTATCACTTACCTACTCGAGGACGAGCATGAGTTAAGCTTGGGGATGCTTGATACGTCTCAAACGTAACTATAATTTTTGATGCTCCATGCTTGTTTTTACACCATTTGCCTATTGTTTCGTTACACTTAGTGGCACTTTTATGCATTTTCCGGAACTAACCTATTAACAAGTCGCCACAGTGCCAGTTTCCTGTTTTCTGCTGTTTTTGTATTTCAGAAGTGATACACAGGAAATATTCTCGGAATTGGACGAAACCACATCCTGAAGTCTTATTTTACCCGGAAGCTTCCAGAGATCCGAAGAAGAGTCGGAGGGGGGCCACCAGGACCCCACATGCAGGGGTGGCGCGGCCAGGCCCCTGGCCGCGCGGGCCCTGCGTGAGGGCGCCTGGCTCCCCCTCTGACGATGCCCCTTCGCCTATATAAAGCCTCGAGACGGAAAACCCTAAAGGAGTCGGCAATTTTCCAGAAAGAGTTCCGCAGTTCTGCCGCCGCCACCGACGAATTTCGGGGGACAGAAGTCTCTGTTCCGGCACCCTGCCGGGACGGGGAAGTGCCCCCGGAGCCATCTCCATCGGTCTCCATCGCCGTCTCCGTCGTCTCCATCGACCTCACCGCCATCTCCATCAACCTTGCTGTCTCCTATGATGAGGAGGGAGTAGTTCTTCCCCGGGGCTAAGGGCTCTACCGGTAGCTATGTGGTTCACCTCTCTCTCCCATGATGTGATCTTTATGTGATCGTGAGCTTTGTATCATGTTGAACAAGTAGATGTTATTATTCAGATATTATGTGTACTCTAGTGGTATTATTAAAGTAATCTATTCCTCCTGCCATGGTGTAACGGTGACAGTGCGTGCATCATGGTGGTACTTGGTTTAGGCTATGATTGTGATCTCTTGTGGATTATGAGAATAATTATTACTATGATAGTATTGAAGTGATCTATTCCTCCTTTCATGGTGTAATGTTGACAGTGTGTGCACCGTGTTAGTACTTGGTCTAAGTTGCAATAATATCTATCTTGAGTTATGATTTGATTTGGATATCTCTATGAGTGGTGTTTGTCAAGTACTTGATGAACTTTAAGGGGTGCTTCTGTAGCCACTACACAATGATTAGTGTTATTCAATAGGAGAGTAATTCAGAGTACCATAGTGGAGAGAAGTTATTTGTTTGTTCATTCATGTTATATTGTTGGGAGTGTGTCCACTAGTGAAAGTATGATACCTAGGCCTTGTTTCCAAGCATTGCACACCGTTTACTTGCTGTTTTGTTACATGTTTGCTCACAACGATTTTTATTCCAGATTGTATTTACTACTTATAATCATCTATACCACTTGTATTTCACTATCTCTTCGCCGAACTAGTGCACCTATACATTTGACAAGTGTATTGGGTGTGTTGGGGACACAAGAGACTTTCTGTATCGTAATTGCAGGGTTGCTTGAGAGGGATAGCTTTGACCTCTTCCTCCCTGAGTTCGATAAACCTTGGGTGATCCACTTAAGGGAAAACTTGCTGCTGCTCTACAAACCTCTGCACTTGGAGGCCCAACAAGTGTCTACAAGAATAGAAGTGCGTAGACATCAAAGATCACTATGAGATTCACTTGGGCATTACAACATAATACATAGACTGTAATCCAATTGCATCTATGACTAATAATCCACCCGCAAGATATCATCTGAACAACCCTTGGGTATTAAGTTGCAAGTAACAGATTATCGTTTTAAGCAAAGTGTGTAATATAAACAATACAAATGTCCTTGAACAAAAGATTGTTGTTTTCTCCCTAGTAGCAACAACACATCTACAACCTTAGAAGTTATTGTCACTCTCCCAGATTACTACAGGCATGAACCCACTATCGAGCATAAATAGTCCCTATTGGAGTCACTAGCATCTACCCGGCCAAGATATCTGCTTGCAACGGAGAGCATGCAAGAT